>VZRM01000614.1:556854-666987 GCA_013397955.1 Grantiella picta
AAAAAAGAAAAAAAAGAAAAAAAAAAGGGAATATTATCAGAACAAAAGCATAACAATCTCACTATGAATCACCATACCTACAAAAACATTTCAGAAAATGCTTGTGACCAGGGTTTCTGAGATGGTTTCCTCCCCATTTGGAAGGACTCTAAGATATGACAAGTATTCCATGCAAACTCACTCCCTCCTGTCCTTTGGGACAGACACTCATTAAACATAGCAGCCTCCCCCCTGTTTAATTTGTAACAGTGTTTATAACTATGTTGTCAGAGAAGAAAGGCCATAATAGAAAATACATACTGTGTTAGCAGATTTACAGGGTTAAAAAAAAAAATCTAACATATGATTAGATATGCATCTTTGTACCTGTGAAGTCTACTTTTCCCAGAAGGTCCTGGATCTGTGGAGCTAATCCTAGTTTGAAGAGATATAAACTGCAAAGAAGAAAATTAGGTATTAAAAGCATTGCATGTGGTTGAGATGTTTGCTTTCTGTACAAGAGAAAAACACTTTTATGGAGCTTGTCCTTTAACCCTTGACTTAGATGTGCCAATACAGAATAAATTTGCACTACAATTTTCTTTGTGCTTTTCTTTAAGTCTTACAGAAAGAGAAATCTTCTTTTTATTTCTAAGAAGCATCTCTAATAGAGAGGAACTGTCAGTGTATCTCAGGTCATAGGGGATGTATAAACAAGTAGAAAATCTTAGTGAAAGATAGGTAAAGAAATGCAAAACTAGTATTGGGGGAAAATTGATATCTGAACACATTTTAGCACAGCTTATAACTTTGGATCTATGTTCTGTTTTGACTTGCATTAATTACATCGCTGTAATTACTAGCAGAAGACTCATGAATCACTGACACCTTTCTTAAATGTAGAGGAACAAGGACCAGTAAGCCCATCCAAGACCATCTCAAATATATTTGTCTCACTAGCTATTTTGGAAAATGAATAAAGTTGATTTAATGTGCTATGAACTAGTATTTTTATATCAATATAGCATGAAAAATACCCACACTCATTATTCCTAGAGCTCTGGGGTGCTATTTGAAAGAAAACAGCTGAGCACGTACATATTTTCTCAGTAGCTTCCAAACACAAGGCATGTATTTATCCACAAAAGGCTGATGTTTCTATAATTTATCAGTGAAATTCAATAAATAAGTGAGTTGAGCAAGAAGGAATCAAAAAAGACAGATTTTAAAAACAATGCTTAAACAACGCATTCCTCCAAATGGATTCTTTTCCACCTCTTTTCAAACTTCACCCCAATATCATTCATTGCAAATATATTTTGGGGGTTAGGGGTTTTGTTTCTAGAGAGGTATACTTCCCTTTTGTGTTTTGTTGTAGAGGGTTTTTTTGCTACTAGCAAATTATAGGACAAGATTTTAAAGCACACATATGTAGCTGCTGTATTTATTTAGGAGCATGTGGAATCGGCATTTACCTTCCATACTATCACAGCTACTCCTCTGTCCTGTCCCCATCTGGATGAACACAACTGAGGATCTCAGGTAGGCTGACACTCCTTTAAAACATCTCAAAATCATTGCCAACTTCAGTCTTACCTTTCAAATGTTTAAAAGGCAAATTAACTATTGCAGGGGGACAAAAGCATGTAGACTATACAAGACTATAGTGATGAACCAGGTTCCTCTCTTACCCTTCTACCCTTCTGGTTTGCCTTCCAGTCAGACCAGAAGGGTAAAAGGAGATTTCGCTTCAAGTTTGAGGCAGGGACACAATCCCATCTGAAACACTGGGTGTCATACAAACAGTTACGGAAATCAGCAGCATCACTGTACTGATTCTGTTTCGGGTCACCACAACAAAAAGATACAAGAAGAAAGAGTGCTATGAACATTAGAGAATTTTTTTTCCACAGTTCATCACTTCCAGAAGGATGTTGGACTATGTGTGATATTTCCTATGCTACTTTTTTTGGATAAACTTATTAACCACCAGATGGTGCTGAAAATGTTCATTGAGTCTTGCAGGGAACACAAAGACACTTCTACTCTGAGTTAACATACAATTTCACTTGAAACAGCTTGCTTAATGCTTTTATAGTGTAGCTTGAACCTCAGAAAACACGAAGTCAAAAGCAGTGGGCCCTGTGGTAAAGAAAACTGCACATGAGGCATGAGGAGCAAGGGCAAAACACAGGAGAAAGAGCAGTTCCCAGGCGAAACTCTTTTCAATACAAAGCATCACCCACACAGAACTGCATCTCCTATCAGGCAGATGTTCTCAGGACTTGTTTTGTGCTTAGCTCATGTGAAAAAACAGATCTGAAAATAGAATGTTTTTTCTTTTAAGGCATGCTTGTTATTCTGCTGCTTCCTAGGAAAGCAATGTTTTGAAGCTGTTCAGCTTCTAGAGGGCTAGTTTTTCTAGGATGCAGCAGTAATCTTTTTGCAAAGATAATTTGAAAACTAAACTTTTCAGAGAAAAAAAAAAATCTCCAAGGACTGTTATTTATGAAGTAGAATCCCTGTTGGCATCTTAATTTAAATGAAGCTCTTGTTAATTTCATTTAGTGCAGGAACAAATCCAAATGTGTTTTCACAAGAAAAATGGTGTAAGAAATGAAACCTATGACTTTATATTTTTCAAGTCAGGCTTTAAGTATTGATGATTCAGTGAGAGAAAAGCGAGAAGAGGTAACTACATTCAGCAGGAATTTAGTAAGAAAGTGTTCACTAAGTCCCTCATTCCTGGCCAGAGCAGTGCTGTATTTGACAGCGCAAGTCATCCCATATGCTTTAAGTGCAACAGTCCTTATTTCAGACTTGAATCAGGACATATCCTAAAACTATATTGAAACCATCATGCTTAGAGTAATCATCTATCTTCAAGCCTTCTAGCAGCAAAATATCAGCCAAACAATAAACAAACATTGACTTTTCCTGCAAAATGTTACTATTTCAGGTGTCAAATATGCATTTTGGATACAAGTCAGCATACTTTTGGTGCCAACCCACCTGGGACCACTGCTGGCCAAGCAAAGTACCCTGTCCTTAATTCTGTTGTTTCCCAGACAGCTTTCAAGGTAGTCTGCGTGCCATCCAATACTGAGTTTGGATTGAGGCTCAAAGTGAAGGACTTATGGCATGCATTTTAGGAAAAGGTATGAAAATAAGTAGAGATCAATCATTATTTCTTCTATTCTTACATTCTGCACAGGATGTGGGCACAGGGGCCTACAATCTCATAGGAAGGCATTATAAATAAAAGTATTCCAGGCCTATTCCCCTTCATGTGGCATGACACATTTGATATGAAGTCCACTTCTAAATCATTAACACTAAATTAAAAAAAACCATACTAAGTACAGAGTTGGAACTTTGTGTTGATATGCATCAAGAAAACGTAATTTAAACAAGACAAACTTGGAAGTGAAAGCTGAGACAACACAGACTAATTCTGGTACTGGCGTGTCAAGATGGAGAAAGGAAAATTTCTACCACAGGTCAATCCATTGTAAACCTCAGTTCATGATGAGAGTTATTTCTGTTGCAATGATGAGGCAAATACTAAGAAAGTATTTGACAGGATTGTTGTTTATGTACCATTCCAATCCACATATGTCCTACATACGTGAGGGAGCAAATATTAGAAAAATTAAACATGTTCTTCCACCTTCTGCAAAACATTTGAGCTGGCCCATAATGCAGCTGAGGGGGCGCACAGCCCAGCCTGACCTCATTAAGGTTATAGCCCCATGTCTCCTCTCGAGGAAATCACATCAAGTTTACACAGGACACTTGCTGTCAGAACAGACTGCACTACTGAGTTACAGGCAAGAGCCACCCTCAGATAGTCCTGGTGTCACTCCCCAGTCATCATTACACCTAGTATGATAATTTCAAGGAGCGTGTCTTGTCCAAGATGGCAAAAAATACTGAGCTGTCAACTGTGAACACTTAGCATGTAAAGTAAATATGTTTAACTTTAGTGGTAAGTCCTGCTGATTAGGAGTGAGTGCACATTCCAGAGTGCAAGAGTGGGCACATCATTTTAAGGATTAGCCTTTAAAAAGTTACAATAAAGCACGTATTGAATAGTTTCTGTCTGATAGCCCTGGAACAGCTGATGTGCATTTGAACACCATTAGAAAGAGAGAAGAGTGTTTGGGGTGTAAGTTAATTATCTTCTCTGGAAGATTAGTGTCAAAAAATATTGAAAGGGAAAGGTCTCTGTACAGGAAATTAACTAGAAGAGCCGCAGGAGGGTGGAGCTGTCTGCCAACACCAATGTCCCTTACATCAGGGACAACATAGGGCCGATGTTTTTGTGCTAAACACCAAGAAAATCCTTAAGACAGAATAGAAAAACAAAATTAATCTCTACCTTCAATGGTGTAGTCAAAGCCTTTCTGACTTTACCTTAAAAATCAAATATCTCAGAATATTGAAATCTTGGAAAATGTTAATTTTTCCTTGAGTTACCATGGAATACAGTAATTAATTGTTTCACTTTTGGGACAGAAAGGTGTCAGTTCATCATTATTTTCACTCTGATCAGCATGTTTTATACTCATGTTTTGCTAAGTTGCTGTTAATTTGTTTCATTTATGTTGAAGCATACATTTTGGAATTGTTTGTGCACTTTGCAAGGGGGTGTACTATTGAGAGAGGGATGTCTGTGCTAAATTCAGTAGTCCTTAATTTCTATTTTGAAAATAATTTGACCAACAGTCCTGACAAAGTTGAACTTTTGTCTCCAACTTAAAATTAATGAACTTGTAAATTCTGACAGATTTTGATATATTGGTTGCCCTAAAGCCATTTCAAGGCTTAAGCTCCTAACTTTGGCAGTTACTATAACTTTTATTCCCATCAGCTGTTACCTCAGAGCATGAATGCAATATATCATCCTAGGGATGTTTTTCCTGTCATAGACATCTGTAGTCTCTGGATAAAAGATCTAAAAAGCAAAGAACACACAGTTAAAGGAGAAGAAGACTTATTACTGAGCAGAAATGTTTACTCTTCAGAGCAATACCTTAAACTTGCAGAATTTCAGCTGTTACTTCTATACAGCTAAGAGTCATGCCTCTTCTGATGTTATTTTAACTTTATCAGTAGTTTTCATAAAGACCAGCTCTTAATAAAGCATAAAGGCTACTTAATAAGAGGGGAAAAAAGGAAGATAAGCAGACAGCATTTCAACACGATTTTTAGAAAAGGTCCTTTGGCATAAGCTCAGACAGTAGTGCTTGTCCTCTACAGATGCCCAAAACCTGGAATGTAGTTACAATTTGCAAAGCCTCGTTACAAACCAAACCTATCAAATATGGTTTAAAATTGCATAATTCTAATTGTCAGTACCCCTAACTTCATGAATACATCATTTACAGAGAAAGATAGTTGGAGAGAGGAATATTAAGCAGTTTAGCCAAGAAGTCACATCATAGGTTCCAATTCTGGTTCTACCACTAATTTGTTCCTGGCCTTAGTCCCAGTCACTGAACACTGTTTCTCCACAAAAATATAATAAAAAGACTTAGTTAACCGTGAGAGTTGGCAGCATGCTTCCAGCCCAGGCTGGTCACTCGAGGCTGCGCTGTCCTATGGTAAATAGGACTAGACTGAGTAAGTCAGGAGCACAGTGCCCTCTTCATTGTTTGCTCAAAACAGCTTTGTGAGGGAAAACTGGGAAAGCTTTTGGCCACGACCATCCTCTGCAGCAGAAACAATCTTTCAGAGGAAGGATGGCAGGGTGGAAATCAGCCAGCTGAACAGAGGGCTCAAAGACTCAACTGGGGAAAAAAAAGCCTGACCTGGGAAAGACAGGACTCTTTCCTGCCTGTGGCACTTCTGATGGCAGTCATGGGTGCCCTTTTCTGGTTATGGGCACCTGCAGTGTGTTTGCCTGCAGTGGATTTGCCTCCTGAGGCTGACCATTAGTCCATGCAGCCCTTCAAGCAGTCGCCTGAGCAGCCCCACTGTGCCCCAGGCAGCACTGGGGCTGCTGGCACCCAGTCGCCTGGGGCAGGGAAGTGCTCACCTCAGGCTGCCTGTGGCTGCCAAAATGCCCAAACAAGCAGCGTAGGTGTTTGCACACAGCCCTTTCTGAAAGTATGTTCATCCAAAATAGACTCACTGGTGCCCCGAAACAGCAGCAGGGGAGAGATGACAAGCGAAGACCCGCAAGGAGGAAGATAAATACAAGAGGTGACCCAAGAAAGCAGCTGGTGGAAGAAGAGCAGCAACACAGTCACGCAGATGGACTGAAGGGTGCAAGAACAGTCTGGAAACAGGGTAGAGGCAGAGAAACTGGGATGTACAGTAAAGGGAAGAGGCAGCAAGAGGCACGATGCGATGAGGTAACCTAAAGGAAGCAAATATTTAAATTTTCTGCTTTAAACAATGTTTCTTTCAGGTTCCCCCAGAGACTGCACTAGCAATAAGATAAAGTTAAAACATTGCACATGTCCCCACCTCAGCCCACCACACTGGCAGCAGCAACACAGGACTGACTCCCACTGCTTTCCACGTTACCTTCTCCTCAGATTTGTTTTCTGAATTACTCCCTCCCTATAGACTTACTGTAAGGAAATGTTTATGCTCAAGCAGAAAGAGGATCTCAGTGAGCCAATGATCTGAGCCACTTTCTTTGCTGAAATTCAGAGGCTTACCTTAGGCAGACCAATTGACTCCATTGCTCTTAACCACTGCACAGTGTTGTCAGTGTGCCGAAAATGAAGGCCAGATCTCTATTGGAAACATAGGAGAAGATTATAAAAGTCACATTAAGTAAATTCTTGACTTATTGACCCTGCCGTTGTTTCCCAGTTTTATATCCTGAAGTTGAGTTCAAGGAATTTTCCCCTGTTTGAACCTGGAGACCAAAGTGTAACAGCTTTAATTTTGCTAATGAAGCATCTTAACACACCAACTGCTCCTCACTGAGTTCAGCTCATTCTTTCATGTTACATAAGCCAGATTTGTACCCATCAGAGTGGACTGTGATAGAAGTAGAAATTTGTACAGTCCTTCAGTATGCTTTGAGGGTAGAGGCTGGATGTCAAATACCAGGAAGCAAAATACAGAAGTAGTAACACTGCTTGGCACTACCATGAAGAAGAACAGGTAAAGAAGTCTTGGAATTCTTCAGTTCTACCTTAATACCTGACTCTCCCTAAAGCCTGTGCAAACAGCATAAGAATAAAGTGGGAAAGTATTTTTATTTTATTTTCAATGTTATCTTTTAAGTTAAAGGGAAAAAGCAATCTCTCAATTTTGGAGATTTTCAAGAGAAGCATTTAAATGTAACCAGAATTCTTAACCATAAATTTTTTCTGCTCCCTCTACATGTTAAGATAATGCATTCCATAGTGGGACTACTGTGTGTGAATGTATATATTTCTATTATTATCGAGGATCTTGGAGCTAACAAAAGCTTGCACATGTAACAAGCTAAGCTCTGCTTACTGGTAGCTTGTTTTTTGCTCCTCATTGTTAAAGTTGATAAAGTAAACACAGAGTTCTAATGAAGCAAATGTCAAATATACTCCCATACAAGATGAGGAAAGCTTGGAATAGTTATCAACTTGCTTTTGGCTTCTATTCCTAATGAGAAATAACTGTAAATTGTAAAGCTCCTATTCTCCTTTGAGCCAGAAGTGTAATCTGTGGCACTTTAAAAACTTGAAGCAACACCAGAACAATTTTTCTAAGGGTAAAATATTTCTAAATTATCATACTTGTTTCTTACAGCTGTGTGTCTTCAGTCTAGTCCCTATAGCCTTTAAAAGGAGAGATACAAAAAGCTAACCAGCCATGCTTGGGAATCTTTAAGAGATGGAAGGCAAATGTTACTGGGTCTTGTCTTGTTGGTGAGAGAACTGAGGAAGTTATTACCTTATAGCGTGCCTGCTCCACATCATAGATCTTTTTGTCTGACACCACATTCGGTGCAAAGAATTTCGCAAGCTTGGCGAGATAAACACCATTTCTTAAGCCTTCTTCCAGTTCCGTAGTTGGGGGCAGCTCTTCATCCAAGCAGACCTCCATCCATCTACAGAGACATTTGAGAAACATTGTTGTCTGGGTTTCAATAGGAGTGACAGCTTTTGCCTACAGCCATCATACTTTAAATGTCACTACCACAATGTAATTGTAACAGAGAAGGAGATAGGCTAAGGAGAAAATTCTCATATTTGTTCACATAGCTGATCAAAAGGACTAAACAGTCATATCTGCACTCTGTGATTGTGACCCATCAATAAGCAAGCAGCATGTTTTGAAGTTTTCACACCCCAAGGGGTCTAACTCAAATCTTTTGAACATTAGGCTTTTGAATAAACAGTACTTTAAGCTGAAAACTGGAAAACATGGGGTGCTGTGTATTTTTGGTTTTGGTATTTAAAATACCTTTGTGATTCCTATGTCAGTGCTGAGCCTCATGAGCAATGTGCTGGGTGAGGAAGGTTCCTGTAGCCAACATGTTCTGCAACACAGCCTTGCAGCAATGTCCACCTCAGTGCAGAGCACTCCTGCAGGTTTATCCTCCTCCTGCAATACGTGGGAGCTCTGCACTCTCACCCATGAAAAACAGTGCTGCTGCTGGAGGGAGGATTGAGGTTTTTGTTGAAAGGCCCAAAGTACTTTATGCATTTGAAGTCTTCCTGGCAGTAAGTAGGCTGAAACATGGCTTTTTGTTAGTGACAGCGACTAAATCCTCCAAGGTGCTAAACTAGTTATGTGTTTGAGAATTAAGACATGATAGACATGGTACTAGACAGGAAAGAGTAATTAATTAAATACATAACCAGTTCAGAAGTCAAATAACAGACATGAAACCATATTATCCAGCAAGTTTACATTGAGAAGCCAAGAGAAATCGCTTCCAAAGCACCCCTGAAAAAGATTAGTGTCCTAATAACTGGACCAGAAGTTCCTTACATTGGTGGTCTAAATGTTTTGTCCCTGTGATATTACTCTTATTTCCAGCAGCTAAATGACAGTACAAGAGATTTAAATCTGCTTAGTTCTTCTCCATATTTTTATTTTACTTTATTCACTCTCTCATGCTGTTAGGACATTAATATAAAGACAAATAAGAAGGCTAAAGGGCAAGAATAAAGTTGAAGACATTAGTCCACTTCGCTTACAGTCACTAGAGCAGCATCACCATACATGAGACAGAATTAAAAATCTAACATCACCTCCACAGGGGTGACTTCAGAAACCAGAAATTTGGATCCAAGTTGAAAATTAGCCAGTTTTTACCCCACCACAGAGAAGAAGAAAGCTCACTACATCATTTTGCTTCACATTAAAACCCTAGACAAATGTTCTACTCCATTCCACTTTTGGATTTGTTACAGGACGTATGAAAGTTGTTTCACTGAAGTACAGACTACCCAAATAGTTCTTTAGGAAACCAGCAGCCATAAATCTGACACAATATCATGCAAAACTGCATTGAGAAAGTGCCATTAGGAGAACTGTGTTTTGCAGTATAAAAGCTGCTTCAGTGAGGGGAGTCGTATTCCTGACGAGTTTCCCAGCTTTACCCTGCACTGGATTTCATGTGTTATGGCTCCATGCCAAGGGCCCCAAAAGTCACCCTTACCAATGATATTTTACAGACTAAATAGATTTATGCACTAAGGCATCACGCTTGTCTTCTCAAAAAAAAAGACAAGGAAGAATATACAAAGAAAGTGTACCTCCAGGAAGATATGGTTTTTGCCTGAGCTAGTTAGCTTTTCCTATAGAATTTGTTTCCTAGAATGTGTCTTCTAGAAAAAGAATTGCACAGATAAGCAAGAGGAACTTGCTGAGCCACAGTTGTTATTCACCGTGAGCTACAGCTGACTCTGATGTTCAATGGACCATCTCCAGAGATGAGAACTGTGTGCCCAGAGCAGCATTTTATACCCTGCATTGGATTCTTTGCACTTCTAATTCTCAGTTTCCTCGTGAGAATATTTTTCTAACATTTTAAGTCCAGGGCACCAAAAAGGTACTGCATTGGAGCTGGTTTTTGAAGATACACACACGTGCCCACCCCCTATTTCTTTTCTTTCTTCCAGTACAAATTTTTACTACTTATATATAAAACTGAGTCATTCCCCATGATTTAAATAAGATGCTAATGCAAAGTGAAAGCTACTCCTCAGCTTTTCAAACCTCTTGTAATTCAACAACAGTAAAACTGTTGTAGTTTTTTTTTTTTTCCCAGCATGGTGATAAGCCTTTGAAATTAATCTGGAACCCTCCTGTTCCAGTTAGGGAAGCTACTGTGTTTACCAGGTAAAATGTGTTACCCTGGGAAACAATCAGGGAACAGTATGAGGATGCAAAGAAAGCAGAAAGAAGAAAAAAAGTAATGCAGATTATAATTGTTAAACCAACAAGTCAAGATAAACATACAAGGAAATATCTTTTGAGAAAGAGCATGTTAGTAATTCACTGGAAAAAAGAGGGGAAAAACTAGAGAGAACTAAGTGAAGAGAACTGAAAGATGCAAAGTTTCTTTCCATTTATAGACAAAAACCTGTGAGTAATATCTACTCTAGAAAAAAATTAGGGGTCTGCAGTAAGGCAAATATAACTTACAGCATTTGGTAATCAGTGTCCAAGACCAAGGACACAGCTACAGCTGTATTACATATAAGATATGTTTTAGCAATGTCTGCAAGATACAGAACTTAGCTACAAGATCTCCTGTGAAAGGACTTATTGTGTTTTGCACGTGTTTAGTCAGAGGAAGGAAAAACCTCAGGATTTTAATTAAATCCTGCTAGTATACAAACAGCCTTGTAACTTAGTTATACAAACAGCTGGAAGGTGCTGTAAGTGATCAGAGCCTTCTCTTCTCCAGTCTGAACAGCTCCAACTCTCTCAGCCTGTCCCCACAGAAAAGGTGCTCCAGCCCTCTGATCAGTTTTGCAGCCCTCCTCTGGGACCTGCTGGACTAAGTCACATCTTTCCTTTGCTGGACTCCAGCACTGATGCAGCACTGCAGGTGGGGTCTCACCAGAGCAGAGCAGAGCAGAGGGGCAGAATCCTCCCCCTGGCCCTGCTGCCCACACTTGTGATGCAGCCCAGGGCAAAATTGGCTTTCTGGGCTGAGAGATGATGTTGCTGGGTCATGTTGAGCTTTCTGCCAACCAACACATCTATAGCACTTTTCTTCCCAGTGCTTCTTGCAGTTACAGAAGCTTTGTGTCCTTTACACGGATTCAGTTAAAAGGCAATTGTGGTTTTAAACAGAAAGAACTATTACTTCCAACCTTGCAAGGTTCTGCTTTTTAAGACATAGTTTGGTGATTTTATGAAGGTTATTATATGACATGGTATTGTCAGCAGGAGCAGACTGGATTGCAAAAACCAGAAATCCTTCTACTCTTGTTTCCTTAAGTGACACAGAGAATATTCACGTGACATTAAAAATACATGGATACCTTTGGAGTGATTTATTTTTCTTCAGGCTAAAGAAGCAGCACTGCCTTTGGCTCACCGACTGTTTTCCTGAGCACAGAGAACTGCAGCATCAGCATCACATTTAAGTCTGTTGCAGAAACTGTTTCCCATAAAAAGTAGTTAATACTATTGATATGATGAGGTGTCTATAAGTCAATCTTAGTCTGTTTTCCTTCAGTATGAAGTTTATGGAGTAAGGCTATTAGAACTATCAAATATGCACGTGCATTTCTACTTTCATTTTTCAACAATACAATCCCATAACTAGTACTGTGCTTTTAACAATGTTGACTTAATGACTGAGGAATGCCATGAAAAACTGGCACAGTTTATTTGGTCACTCATTTAAGCTAAATGCAAACCCCACCCCTTGGTGGAGGGACAAAAGTCAGCCTCAGGAAGCAGAGTAAAGCATACAACTTCCCTGAAGTTCTGGGTAGCACCACCTAAAACTATCATTCAAACAGTCCTATGGAGCCACCCATGCCAGTTTTAGTCTTACTGTTTGGATAAAACATGTATAAACAGGTATTTTTCTGAAGATAGATATTTGGGGATGCATAAGTACAGCCCACTTTGATTTTCATGATACTGCAGTACTTGCCAACACAGAAACAAAGGATTTGCCTTAGACAAAAAAGTAAACCTAGAATCAATGAAATAACTGAAAATATATCTATATAGTTATATTATAACTAGAAATGAAAATATATCTCCAAAACTTCAGTTCCAATACATAGTACCAGAGAGTCTAGCAAGAGTGAGTATTGAGATACAACTCCCTTTTGCTTTGCTCAGTTCTGTTTTAACTCTTAACAACCTGTGGCAAAGCTGTTCAGCAGCGAACTTCTGGCAGGATAACCATGATGACTTCTATATCAGACCCAAGATGAGCAAACCATATCTTGTTTACCAAGAGATCTAGTTTCCACATTTGATCATGTGCTGGAACAATTTACCCAGAGAGGTTGTGGAGTCTCCTTTACTGGACATATGTAAGAATTGGCTGGACTCAATACTGTGCAATGTGTTCTGGGATAACCCTGCATGAGCAGGGAAGTCGTACCAGATGACCCACTGTGTTCCCTCCCAACCTTAACCATTCTGTCATTCTGTGAAAACAGCAGAAATACAATTAGCTCAGGTTGGCATTTTAACACAAAAAAAACCCTGCTGAATCTCATTCAAGGCAACAGAATCTCATGGAAGCAACAGTGCTGCACTATGAATTTAACCAGTTTTGGAGTCTCTGTGATCAGCAAAGCATACACCCAGGTCAAGACTGGAGATGCTGGAATAAACGTTCAGCAGAGAAGAGAGCATGTACAACTGTACAACCCACCCAAAGCTGATCACATTTGGCACACAATCTTGCAGGAAGATTTATACTTTTGCTGCCCTGCCCTTTCAGATTTATGCCTCAAGACATGGATCCAAAGGCACTGGGTTTGTACATTGTAGGAAGCAGACCTCCAAAAAAGAAAAGATGGAACTCCAGAGCCAAAGCTCAGAACACTGCATGCTGCTATGAAAAAGGTGTAGTGAAGATAAGATAAACATGATTTCTTACCTCCCTGGCTCACAACCACAGCCTTTCGTTCTAGTTCAGCACGAGTGAAACAGACTGCTGACCTAGACACTACAATGTGGCCAACTTGTTCCAAAGAATAACCTTGTTGCTCGAAAATAATAGTAACCACAATCACACCCAAAGCAAAATGATAGATTCTAGCTTTAAATATCTGTGAAGTAGCAGAATTATTTTCAAGTCAAAACTTCTACTTAGATATATTCATAAATATACAACAGTCTGAATCATGTGAACTCACCATTTAAAATTCCCCACTATTATGTCACTAGTTTCTAAATCTACAGATTTGATAAGAAATCTCAGCTCTTAAATTTTCATTTGTTTAAAAAAAAAATTTTTTTCTTTCACCTGCCAGCATTCCCTTAAATATTGCTTTATGAAGGAGGGAGACAGCAGCCAAAGCAATCTAGGTGTGTTCCTTGGCTGGGTAGTGAGGTGGTGGTGGTGTTGATTTGTTTATAAGGAAAACCTGTATGTTAACTTTGGAATTTGTTCTCACTATACTGCAAGCTTTAGTATCTCCTAAACCAGAAACCTTAGGAAAAGGTTATTTCACAAACAGTCACAGGCTATTTCCAGAGGAAAAGCATGCAAAACTTCCAGCCGTTCCATAAAAATAGATACATACAGTATGAATAACCTCACAGCAAAAATTATGACATATATAGAAAATTACACAGCTTTGGAGGCTTGACTTTGAGGCTGTGGAGAGTTGAGTGGGTAACTGAAAAAACTGCTTTCTTCGCACCCCTTTTTTCCCCCTCATGTTCTGGTGCATTCAGCCCCAAACATTCCTTACAGCTGGGAGCCTTAGCTCAAGTCAGAGCTACAGTCCTCTGACGCCAACTTACTCCTGGAGCCAGACACCCTGGAAACATCGTCTTCTAAATTTGAGGCTCTAGATTCATACTCCAGAGACATTCTCTACTGCATTTGAAGTTTTATCCATCCTAAGACCTTACTTTGTCTGAAATAAATCAAATTTTGTGATTGTGGATCACCACAGCAGTTGGGTGAAGGAAAGTGTGATATAAGTCATCCCAGTCACCAGTTCTCTTACATTACATACAAAAAGTAACATGAAGGTAGCAACATGGGGGACACCATGAATTGCTTGGCTTCACAAGACCTGAGAACTTCAGTGCATAAAGGAAGTGTCAAATTCTTTAGAAAGAGATTTTGGATTAAATTGCAGTTGTCAATTTTTTTTTTATACTTACATAAGTTGGTTAAAATTCAAAGCTGCATATCTTTGAGTCTCCAGCTAGTGTTAGATTTAACAGCATCTCAACTTTCTACAATCATGATTTCACCAGGGAGCATACTGACTTTCAGCCAGAGCTACACTAAAAACTATGAAACATTCATGAGTGGATCCTTTGTGTACAAATGTTAAAACAATACAGATTTCACTGCGCATTATTGCATTTAGTTGAGCTGTGCATGCCAGCATGAAGTTTGTTGCGACATTCATTTCCCTGATCAAAGCCCTTCTGATGCATTTCATATTCAATTCAGATAAGTAGAAGCTAGGAGCAATGACGACTTGCCTGACCTGCACAGCACACTAAACCAGCAATAAATTAATTGTGTCAGCAACATTTTTCCACACCAGATTTCTGCTGCCATGACAACACTGCCATATTTACAAAATAACCTTAAAGGTGTTATAAAATTCTGGTGCACAAGATGGCAGCACAGATACTATGTGCTGATTTAATCTGTTTTATTCCAGCCACGCTTTATGTGGGTTAATCAGCGATTAAAGTCCACAAGGCAAGGTGCTGCTCAGGAAGCCTGCTCTGGAGCCCCAGCATGGCCCCACGGCCATTGTAGAGTGCAGGGCATCCTGCAGCAGCCCAGTCCTCTTTACTCAGGAGTCTTTTGGTGAAGAAGAAACATAGAGACTCTCCAGCAGCACCACAACTGGCAACAGCAACCCATGTGAATGTGTTTCTGGACAGTCCCCAGCCTTAGCAATCAGCAAGGCCTTGTTTTGCTGCCTTGTCTGCTTGCAGAGACATTAGGATTAAGCAGTGGATATTAACCACACACTCCAGGACTGCTATTTGAGATAATGGTGCTCGAGCAGGGGGCCAACAAAGCCCAGGTTGACAGCCACAGAGATGCCTCATCTTTTCCCCCTGCTCTTGGCCTGGCTCCAAACTGCCAGGGTCTGGAGACAAAAGCAGAAGAGGCAGTTGAAAGAGCAGTGCCAGGAAGGGAGCTCACCATGGCAGTGAAGGTGGAACAGCCACAGCCAGTATGTCTCCTTGAGAAACCTCACCTAATTCTTTAAGCAGAAACAACAGTACACATCAGGTTATCTGAGTAAGTGAGGTGGAATTAAGTCAGTGTTCAAAGGTCTCAGGAGAGGAAAAGTATCTGCTGAAGGTATGGTGTGAAGTATTCCTTTTTTTATGTGAAGAACTGGATTTNCTAAAAATCTTGCAAAACCCGTGCAACTAAATTACCACAACGCAGATTGACATGCATCACCCAGCTGTGGTGTCTAGACCAGTTTTAATAGCCTTCTCTTCCAACAGGCAGCAGAGACACAGGTATTTCCTGTGTTAGCCTGGCAGTGGTGGCTCAGTGGCCCCTGGAAAGCATAATTTCAGACAGATGACAGACTCAAATCACTAATGAAATTCTAGGTAGTGCAGACACAAGCTCTGTAGCAAGTCCCACATACAAACAAAAAGGATCTCCCTACAAAGAAAATAATGCTTTTGTCTGAAAAGAAGATGAATTTGGTATATGAATTAATCTAAACTTAGTTTTTCACAAATATATATAGACACTGATTTGATAAACAGAAGCAGAACACAACAAGAAAAGTATTTTTATGCAGTACAGCATTTGTACATGTGGAAATGTTGTGAAACAAGTTATTCCCCCCAAAACACACCGTGCTTGCTTTAGGAGAACATTGGGCAGACCATAAATTATACTTGAACATTATGCTGTCTTGCCACATGCTACAGCAGTTTGCTTTCCTCTATTATGCCTTCTGTAACTACAGTATGGTAATACAGTTTAGGACACCATCTTAAAATAGCATGTGGTATTTTAGACTTACCAATTTAAAAGGTTCTGGCCTGGAATAACCTCATAGTCTTCCAAGCAATCCGCTTCAGCAGACGAGTAGTAGAAGATATATAGGCTTGGCAAGCCTCAGAAATGTGGCAGTAAAATAACCACTAATGTGTCCTTAAGATAATCTTCACACTTTCCTTACACAATAGTGCCACTAATCTTAAATTACAGTCTTTATCCAAAATCCACACCCTGCCATGGCAGTAATTCCTATCCAAATCCATAGAAAATAGAGCAATCATCTCTATGAAGTGATCTATTCAACAGTAATTTTGATGAAGCTTCTACTGAAACTAAATCATACCTGTCCATTAGGAAATATGCATCTTTTAACCCTCTCCCAAAATCCACTGCATCATCAGATGTGCTGTTTCTAGCAGCTGCCAAACCAGTCTGTGTGGAAGGATAGCTAAAACCCCCCCCCAAAATAATATAGTTATTTTTACATCAAGGTCTAGTGTTATATGATTTTGCCTATTAACACTGCAAAGTGCCTTCCATGTAAGTATTAGTCCTCAGGTGTCCAGAGGAATGTGATATTACCCTTTCTTTCCAGGTGAGAAGACGCACATAAACATTACCACCATGCCTATAATCATCACACTTTTCCAGGGAAGAAAAATGACCCAGGGAATCACCTTCAGTGTACGTTCAATACAGAAGCTTGTACAGTACTGTGTGCAGGTGTTAAAGCCAAGACTATAATTCAAGACCAGCAACAGAAGGACCCAGCTCTGCCTGCAGACCTGCATACTTATTTGGCAACTAATGCAGCTGGATCAGCAGAAACTCCTAAAGGAGATGCAGACTAAAAATTGCATTGAGGCCACACAGAGGACTCATGGCATAGGAGGAAACTGAACTTGAACATGGCAGGATGCAGAGTGCTGTTCTGACTCCTTGACCAGTTCAAGTCCACTAGATTAGATATGGACATTTATTTTTTCCTAACATCTGACAAGGATTAGTTTTGTGGAAGCAACCAGCAGCAAGGCGGCAGCTACAGAAACCACAAAAATAACCCAAGAAGTACATCTACTGGACAAGCAGCTGGAACTTCTAAAGAAAGGTGTGGGACAGCAGCCAAGTCAGAATTAAAAGGCATGGATGAGAGAACAAGATGTTAAAGAAGTGAAAAGACTGAAAGAGCCAGCTTGTGAAAGGCTGAACTGTTGTTCAAAGCATTTAGTATTATGTAAACTCTACAAAACTGCAACAAGGAGTTCAAACTTGGTCCCATGTCAAAAAGAAACACAAGACTGAGGAACAATTTAAAAGCCAAGGCATTTAGGTGAGACACGCCATGCAGAGCACCTACAGTTACCTTTTTCTGTTTTCTTCTTCCCGTGATTATGCAAAAAATGCTTTTCTCCACTTTCAGTGGCTAGAGAGACAGTACTCCCTTACCTATTTAATAACAATCTATAAAATTCTGAGAAGCACATGTACACAATTCAAGTCTGCTATAGATGAGAAAAATGCAGGCAGCAGTGTAACAGCATTTAATAATCCACAAAGAAATGAAAACCATATAAATTAATGGTATTGCTTTACACTGGTGAAGATAAGCAGCCTCTCTATAAGAGAAAGCAGCAAAAATATTCACGAGGGCTCTGCATCCTCACCTTTATCATCAGAACATAAGCTAATAAGTGCTGAACAAAGCTTTGAATCCTCCAGGACCATATCTTTTTACCAGTTTCAAAACTGTGTAGTGTTTTGTACACAGAGCTGAGGCAGACAGTTAACACTGCTTTACACTAAGTGTCATAACCAGGATTTCTATATGATATGTAGATGTGGGCTCCTGGTGAAGAGCTGGCTGTAATTTTTCCAGCGTAAGTTGGAATTTTTCTTGAGAACATATAATTAAACCTACATAAAGTAGTCATTGGCATATCAAACACATCTTTCTAGATAGCATGTAAGATACAGCAATAAGCCCATTCTTTAAGAAAAAGGACTAGATAAATTAAGTGGTAGAAAAATAAGTTTTATCTGCAAAACTCTAAGATATGCCCTTGGTACCAGTTATATTAATGCACTGAGGTAGCAATAGGACAGTGTGAAAACTAAACTGCAGTTCAAAGACTAGACTAGGAAGAAAAAAGAACCTGATTGTAATCAGCATGGTAAAAATTTAACAGTGCAATTAATCATGTCATGCAACAAATACCCAGTGTCTAGTGGCAGTACTTCAGTTTAAGGGTTGTGAGATCACCATTCGCAATATCCGTGTACACAAGACAATCTCTTCTCCAAGAGCAAACAGTGATATACCCCTATCAGAGTACTCACCAAGTGATAAGAATCTACCATCTATGCCCCAGTATTCAAGTTACTCGAGACAGTAAGAGAGGTACAAGAAATACTTAATCAACTAAGAACCTTCCAGTTGCCAGACAATATATTAGGGACTGGCAAAAGCAGGCTATTGGGACACAATTTGGTTCAAAAGCCACAAACATGTCAGTGATGTATCAAGTCTGTCTTAGGGGATCTAGAACCAATCAAGCCACCACCATGACTTCAAGTACCAGACTATAAAAATATTTTCTTCTATCCTGTCAAAAAGCAAGCAAAAAAAAAAAGAAAAATATTTCAGTGTTTTGAATGGGCAAACCATCTCTTGGCATCTACACTGTTGACTGGCTCCCCTCTTCAGGCAGCCCTCATTGTCTGGCTAGCTGACACAGTAACATCACCACACAATCACAGCTACCCCAGCTCTGATGTCCTGTAGCACCATTCCCACTGCAGCTGCCACTCAGGCAAGCCATGAATGCTTTTGGATATTCAGTGTCATCATGTCAACCAGCAGCAGAAAAGCAAAGAGGCAGGCGAGTCCTTGCCAGTGCTAGCCCAAGCCAAGCGGAGCACACAGCAGCTACACAACCCCAGCCAGAATGCTTATCACCATTACTGGTCACATTATTTAAACACAAGATGCCATTTGCAAGAAAAGTCTTCTTAAAACTTGTTTTGGATGTTTGAGACTACTTACGAGAAACCACAGTGTTTTATGCACAGTGGTAAATGTAAAAGATCTTCTTTGTTTCCTTGTTCGTGCACAAAGAGGATATAAAAATGCAAGAATTTTAAAATCAGAAGGAAAAACTGACAAGTTTTAGAGACTATTTCAAACCATTCACGGAGCTCATGTACTACAATTTTGTTTCCAGAGGTTTCAGCATGCTCTAACCCTCTAGCAAATTGTTAGGTGCATGAGCTCTAAACAAGGGTTTGCTCATTGATTTCTATAAAAGTATTTTCTGAAAATAAAAAATGTTGTAGATAAGCTCAACAGAGACCTTTTCAACCAACCCAGTGCCCTATTTGGAAATATTCCTGTACAACCTCCAGAAGCTTTCAGGCACAGGAGTAAATGTAAAAACTTCTGTATTAGAAAATGGAAGTAGTGAGTGTCCTTTTTTATGTTGAAACCAAAGTGAAACACAGGGCAGACACCCAGGTATCCTTATCAGCCCTCTTTCATTAGGAAACTAATTTTTAGGCTAGTACGGCTCACTTTACTATTGTCACAAAAAGATGACAAGAAAGAAGAAACATCAAAATGCTTTACAGGAGCACTTTCCTACTTCTCTTAAGAAACAGTAGTTATCTCAGGGTCTCTAATCTGCAGTCAGCTAACAATTTAGCACAGAAAAAAAAACCCTCTACCTGTGAACTTGAACCAAAAGATATTTTAAGTCAATTTACCTTGCTGCCAAGCCTATTAATGACCTAGTTACTTTGATCAAGTTAATCAGCAAACCATCACAACTTGTTAACTCTCAGCCCTCCACCAAGACCTAAGCGACTTAGGTTGCTATTTTGACCCGTGAATTTGCTCCCCTTCTTCCTCTGCCCATTCCTCTACACTTTATCCCAATCAAGTACACCACCTGTACAGTGCTGTTCATGCATTCTAGGAAGATACTGCTGCAATTACATCCAGAAGCCGCCACAAAAATTGGATCCCCACTTTCTGCTATAATTCTTAGAGCATGGTTTTTGTATGGTTTTGGTGGGGCTTCAGTATTCTGAGCTATTGGCAGCAGCAGCCCGCAGAGCCTGACCATCATGGACAGTAAGAAGCCTCCTGTGAGATGGCAGTGATTCTCCTGGCTTTCATGGCAACCTCTTCGGCAGCATGGACCAGCCAGCCTGCACTGGGGCAAGCAAGGCAGCAATGCAGTGTGGAGACACTAGTCATCCACCAGTGCTGGCAAAACAACAGCCACAGGGCAGAGGAAGAGAAGGGCAACCGTCACCATGCCAAACAGTTCCTGTCAACAACAGATGTGGACAGGAAGAGCCAACCACAGTAAAAACTAGGTAAAGGAGACCCACAGGAAGAGCACCAGGACAGCAAGATCTACAGGAAGGAAGAAAAAGCCTGATAGGCAACGCTGACTGAGGTTTTAAACGGGTGTGCAGGGTTGTGTACCTTAGCCCAAGACAAGAACAAGATGCAGCAGTGCCCCAGCAAAAACAAGACTTGCCAAACTCTAAGGAATACACAAGATCCATACACTCCCATCAACTCAATTATCAGAAGTCTGAATGTGAGCACTGGAAAAGATGCTTAACCAGGGGCAGATAATCGCCTGGGATCATGGTAGATTTGGCTGAAATAGTGTATCTAAAATTGCTCAAGAAATACTTACAAAAAGAAGGAATACTCCAATAGAGAGTATTAGTATAATTGTGCACATATTCCAGCAGACGCAAGTTGAAATTAAAAGAATATGAAGTTCTGACACAGAGCATCTTCTTAGACATTTCCCTTAATATAAGATTTAAAAAATATGTCTTTCAGAACTTCAGCAGATTTCCTTTGATATCCAGCCAAATCCTTGAATAGCATATTTAACTTCAGCTTTTCATACGAAATGAAACATAGTCAAAATGTCTTCGTACTCCTCTTCCTCAGCAGAACTAACGCATAAATTCAAAGAAATTTAACAACACAGTTGCTTTTAATTTTGAATGTGAGTTACACTCTTTTTGACTGATTTCAGAAGTGCAAGTGTTCTTGCAATGAAATGAAAAGCCCAGCAGAAGTTTCCTATGCAAGAGGAGCAAGTTGTTTTTTCTCACTGGGCTGCAACAATAGCCAAAGACCCTCTCAACAACTTTTATCTACTTCAGATGGGGGAAAAAAATGGAATGAGCATACTCCTCTTGCCCTCCTTTTCCCCTCATAACAATTACTTCTAGTACAAAGAGGAGATATTTGTGCAGACATCCACTTCCTCAGATAGGTGGTATGTTTTTATCACCACACTACAATTAAAGGAGATTCTCTAAAGTGGAAAAGCAGAACTCCACCTGTTTGCCAAGTAATACGTCATCCAACAACAAAGTGCCCCCATCTTCCATAGCATCAACTTCTCAAACAAGCCAAATCTTTGCAACTTAAGCATTCAACTACTTTCAACATACTTGCTATCAGGAGGCTGTGGGTTTATCTGAGAGTCAAATGTCCAGCCCCTAAAAATTCAAGAACTGTGTTCAGGAGATACCTGCATGTATCGTTCCTTGCAATGCTAGCATCAACAACACCGCACATAAGGTAAGCCCTATTGCGACTATGCAATAGCACACTAAATGCATCATCATTTAAGAAAAAAAATAATCAAACACACATTTCAGCTGTTATGGGTCTGGCAGAAGTAGGATTTTCACGGAGGGGATGAACAATCATTTATACTAAAGAAACCAAACACAGCACTACTGAATTCTATCATGTAACCTGTAAATCCAGTATCTAAGTGGGAAGAATGTTTATAGATACACATATAAAAATATTTGAGGAATTTTTACACCAACATAGAAGTACCTGATGCATGGCAGTCTAGAAAAGAAAGGGCAGAAAGGCATTCAAGAGCTTAACAAACCCCAGCTGCCCACCCAGTGACTCAATATCTGACCAACCTCTATCCCTATTGCTGTAAGGCACCGTCCGCAAGCCCTGTTCCCGGTCTGCAAGTTACATCAAGGTGGCACTAAGATGTGGGCCAGGGAAGTATATGAACGTTAAAATAAAAAAAAACCCAAAGACATACATCCACCCTAATGAGCCAAACGGGATGCACAGTTCCTACCTAAGCAGCAAGTCTGATCAGCTCATTTGACGGCTACTGGAAATCAAAATGTTTAAAAGCAACTGCTTTTCCACTAATCATCTTACAACTTATGCTGCCTTCAAGAAAAATAAATTATATTCATGCACAGTAACAGACTGTGAACTTGTCTTTTAAAGAAATACCAGACTAATTCTTCTATCCATCAACTGATCATAGCGAGTTCACAATCTTTACTTCTCTCAGCACTATGAAAAACAGTGGAATGTGCCCAGCATGAAGATGCCATAATGTCCTAATTCAAAGATATCCCCTTCTCTCAGACAAAGAGCTGGAAATTATTCTCTTCTATATATCAGCACAAAAGTGCTTTGTCTTCATTATGGCTGGTCAGAAAAAGAGTGTAAGCATTTATTCGCCAGAAATAAGCTTTTTTTAACATGCAAGTTGATTTACAAACGTTAAATGAAAGATAAGCTGTGTTTCAATACCACTCTGGTGGCAGATGTAGTCCTAAGATACAAACAGCTTGTTAACGAAATCCTGAGCAACTTAATTCTACAGTTATAAATGTATATGTTATTCTTGAATTATAGCACACTCCTTTCACAAAGCTTACTTTACATAAACACTGCCTCTCTGCTCCATACTGGATTGCTTTGAAAAAAAACCCTCCTGCCACTGCAGCACTGTATGAGAATCATACCATATCTCAGGGTGAAATATTTGCAAGAACTGAACAGAGAAACACCAACTGTGCAAAGTAAGAGAGCCAAGAAAACTCTAGGTTAAGAGGGAGACTGAACTTAGATTTTCCAGAAAGTTTACAGGTTTTTTTCATGCATTGCATTTTTTAACTAGTTTCAGTAGCTATGTGTTTTACTACTGGCTGTGCTTACATGCAAATGGTCAACTCCCAATCTCTTTCATGTTGGGTGTTATGGTTAATTAGATTTTCCTATATGCAAATTTTTAGATAGTTTGGGGCTCTAAGTCAAACAGAAACTTTACATGGACTTTTTTTTTTTAATTTAAATTAAGATATTTGCTTACTTGAGAGACAGCACCTTACATTGGAGTATTTGCTGTATAGCCATAATCACACATCTGCCTTTACTTTTAGGAGTGTAACTAGAAAATGGTGGAAATGCAAAACTGAACGCTGTCTTTATATTGCCAATTACCACCATTCAACAGTGGCCAGAAGTCAAAAGCTGCCTTTGTGTTGCATCTATTTCTGTTATATAGATGAAATAGCAGCACTATCTATAAGAATAAAAACTAACTTGTACACAATTATAGTTTTGCATTTTAAGGAAGTCTTGGTCCTCTGTCAAAATGACTTATTTTTCTATGACAAAATACCTGCACAAAAAACCCCTTAATTCTAGTTTTCAGCAATTGCCAGAGTCTTCATCTTGTATCTTCTCAAAAAGCTAGAAAAGGTGACTGTTTGGGGGTGGAGGTTTTTATAAGAAAAATTTTAAGTAAATTTGTTCTACTTTAACATAAATAAAAGTAAGTTTCTGTTATTGTAGTAACTTCTATTGGTAGTATGTATGCTTACAGGAACATGCATCAGGCTGCTCAGTAGTCCTCCATTTACTCAGTTTTGAATCTTGTCACCCTGATACTGCAGTATCAGCACTGGGATCATTTTAGCTCTGTTCAATGCATGTGAGTTTGCATTGCTTGGGTTTTCAGAGATGTCAAGGGAAAGCAGAGTGCTTCTAATAATCAAAAGCATCTAGAATATTAAAGCAATGTGGGCCCAAACCCAGGTGAGGGCTTGAAATATTTACACAACAGGAATGCATTGCAACCCCTTTTAGTTTTGCATACATATTATCAGGTCCGTGCTTAGCTCTCCTAATGCCCAACACATTTCATATATGCTTTGTTTGGGGTTTTTACATATATGTAAACCAGCCACCATGAACATCTCCTTGGCAATGCATTTCTGGCAAACGGAGCACAATTATTTGCACCAGGAAGAACAATATCTGATGTTCAATGCTCTTTAGTTACAGGCTGATGGGAGTGTAATACCTTTCGATAGTACCTGTTACCTCAGTGCCTAAATGGGAAATCCCACTTCCCAGGTGGAAGGCAGCCAAATAATGAGCCCTTCTAACTCCTTTTAAGTTACAGATCCAAGATGTGATCTAGGTTAGGGACAATCGAAGGGCAAAGATCTCTTTCTGAATGAGTTTTAAACTATGACAAATTTGAGTTAAATACTGTATTTAATGGTCTAACCGGGAACATCTGTTAGTTATTCTGGTTGCAATAATCAGGAGCAGCAGAAGCAGAAAAGCATACTGCTCTAAGGGGCAGAACCAGTACTACATAACACACAGAAATGAAGAGCATAGGCTGAACATGTAGACTTGCTTAGTCCTGTGCTTTAATACAGGTGGGTCAGTTTACATGCCAGGTTTTATTCACTGTTTGGTTTTAACACAGAACACAGAGACAGAAATGAAGTAATAAGAAACGTGCTGCTCAGTTCATTTACCTTGGGAATACACTGTGTACTATATTCTGGGCCAGGGTCAGGCATCTGAAAGCATGATGGTTAGTAGCAAGCTAAATTCCACACACATTCCCAAACCAGCAGAACTCAAATTGAAAGGTCTGTCAGAAACAGGAGAGGAACAGCGCAAAAAGGTAGTGTTAGAAGACTGTTAATTTTTCCACAAAATCATACCTGTTGGCCTCTTTTGCCTCTGACATTTTACAAAGGAAGAGAATTTGACCCTAGTTTTCCTTAATGTGTGTTTCATCTGCCTGTGCAGACCACTGGCCAGGAGGTCCATCGCAGTGTGCCAGGGTCAGAATGCCCTGAGCTGCTGTAGCAAAGGAGTCCGACGGATGGCAAGTTGCTCCCCAGGGCAGCCCTTCCCCAGGTGCCAGTAGAGCACAGTAATCACAAAGAGCTAACACTGGTTTTTTTGGACCATGTGGGGAAGGGGACACAAAGAAGCATCTCATGGCCAGTACATTACACATTAACCTCTGAAATTCTGTCAAACTGCTTAAATGAGGCTAAGGAGATAATTTCAAGGTTGCTTTATAGTACAGATAGACATCTACTGGACAAGTTATCGTGATTCTCCCGCTTCCCATTCTCTACTGCATTCTTGTCTGCATTTTCCCTTCAACTTTTTGGCCACACTATTGCCCTAGGGATAGTGGGGAGAGTAGAACCAGGGAACTGATCTTGCTGAGAACTAATGCAACAACACAAGATACATATGTTAGTGTTTGACCAAATCAATTCCCTCATCTGACAGAGCTTGGCTGTGTGAACTATTGCTGGCACAATTCAGACAGCAGGAGAACAAGATTACCCACTCTATGGTCATCAGAAAACACAGTTCAAGAAACACTGAAGCTTTCCTTTATGCCATTTGCACTACCCCTGTATTTAATAAGTGCACACACAATTATACAGATTTAAAAACTGAGATAGGCATCTGATATGCAGCTATTTCCTTTTTGTTCTTGTCAGCCTAATTTCTAAACAGCCTTTGGTTTGTACGTGGGATACTCCAGTATCCAAATGACATCATTTTCTGGCAACTATGGCAGGCCTAGCCTATGAGTCACTTTGCAAAATGTGGGGAGAGCCTAGCCAGGGAAGAACACACGATTCAAAGGTCTCTATTGTTCTAGTGGACCGTGGGGTCCACAAAAGTTCAGACACTGCTCAGTACAAAAAATCAGCTGTAAATCTCACTTTTGACCGAAATGAAAATGAGCACCGTAGAGAAGTGATCAGGCAGATACAATGCTGCAGACCCAAACACCAGAGTTACACTATCACATGCTTGCATGGATTGGTTTATTGATGGACAATTCATGGCAGGTATGTGAACACACATTGAGATGCAAGTTGCTTTATCTGCTTTTTTCAGCTGAGCATTTCCACAGCTGTAAGCAGCAGTTTCCCTGATCCTGTGCATGAGGCAAGGCTACAGGGCTACAAAAATGCTTCTCTACTCAACCCTGCCCAGCCCTCCAGTAATCTATCTGGGAAATAGATGGAAAGAGACCCAAAAGACTATGGAAACAATTTCTTATTACAGACTGTCTTGAGGAATAATGCTAATTATCACGGAAGTGTTTCAGTTCTTCTCTGAATCCAGACACTTATCCACCCCGAGAAGAATGTTTCCTCTTTAGTCACTAATTGGATCTTGTTTGTAAAGCCAATCTTTGTTTCTAAGTCTGTCACAGTTTGGGAACAAGGTTGCTGTAGGGGCAGAAGATTTAAATGACTCTCCACAGCTGACAGAGACAGTAGAAATATTGTCCATAGATAAAAGCATGGGACACATTAACATACCCTACTTTCCTTTTGGCTTTTGTAGCTTAGGTAAGATCTAACACTAATAGCTCTTTTCAAGGTGTATTGGAAGCATTTCATCTACTGCAACTGCAGAGTCTCATTTAAAGTGTTTGCTGACCAGGAGGGCTGTCTGCACACCGAATGACAGATTTAGTGATTGCTTAAAGAGATATGTATTCCAAGAAGAAACAAGCACTGTTCATTGAAGGCAGTGGTGCATACAGGAGCAAGATACAGCTTTGCTTAACCAATGTCTCCGTGGTTCACACTCAACCATTTCTCCCTGCCCAAATAATGGAGCTGGCTGCAAACACCTGAGATGCTGTGGCTGGATTTGCGATGTGTGTGTACATCTCCTTCGTGTGACACTGGAAACAGACTTTTTCCAGATTTTCCTAATCCTGGTCCCTAAAGTAATTAAAACTGTTTAAAATTAACCATAATTTGATGATTTATATCCAGCTCATGTACATTTCATGTGTTTCTGCTTTTCATGACATTAACAAACTAACACAATCACCATTAAAAAGCCATCTGCGTGTTAGAGTGTTGTCTAGTGCTCTCTACTTCTTTTTATATAGTCTTCTACTTCAGCTTTCTGACCTCTAATTAAGGAAAGGGCAAAGATACATCATGTTCTCTCAGCTCTAGCAGAGACCACACCATCCTGAAGTATTTTGTGCTCCAGTTGTGGAGGACACTAACTTGTCTCAGCAGACAGCACTAGAGCAGTATTCAGACACAGGTACCAGATGGCCTCCACAGGCCAAGAAATCCTCAGCAGTAAAGAGATACGTAGCAAAGCTGTTGTTAAGCCAGCTCTGCCCTGTCCCACCTTCACCCCACCCTGAGTCACTGAGACATCATCCAAACAGCCCCAACCTCTGCCCTCAGCTGCAGCTGTGCCTACAGAAGAGCAGCAGAGGGGCTTTCACTGTCTGTGCTTTTAAAGCTGTGTACAAGAGAAGATTCACATGTGCTAAGCTGTCACATCAAGCAGCACCACTCTGCAGATTTGCAAAGCCAAAGACAGACGAACAGCAGCTCAAAACCCCCCACTGGCTACTAACACCACATTTAGCCACTGAAAGCACAGATCATCATGATGCTTTGGGTTTTGCATCAAGTTCAATTACCAAAAAATTCCTCAGATTTACCTCTTTTTTTTGCTACAGTCACAGTAAGCTACATTAGCAGTATATTTCTCTTTAAAAATTGTCACAAGGAAGGCTCTTCAAGCTAAGCTGTTATGCATTTGGGTGATTTTAAAGCTCTGTTTTTAAATGTTAGAAAAAATGATTCCATCCAACCACGATGGTCTACTTTCACTTAGGGATGGAAAGGCTTATCAATACACAGTTCGTCTTTTAGCAGAAAAGCACACAAGTATTTCTGAACATTGATCATTTTAATGCCAGGAAATCCTACTGGTTCCTGGATTTTACATCAAATTATTCAGAGAAAAATGCTTCAAGACAGAAAATCAGTGTTTGTCTTCTATCTGCTTTTCTAAAATAAAAGATCATTGCTTGTGGCTATACCACAAATACACTAAAATTGCATGGTGAGCTAAAAGCAGTCAGATAGACCTTAACATCTCAAAAAAGATGGGGAAATGTGACTTCTTTGCACCTGTGAAAACAGGAGGCGAGCATGATTTTCAAAGTAGTGGAAGAATGGCTCTGTAAAATTCCTGTGCTCAGAGAATCCCAGTACAGCAATCACTCCTGCTCTTATTAAGCAGAACAGCTATTTGATTAAAGAGCAATTTTCCCAGGACTTCACTGTCTGGAAAAGGAGTAGTAACCAATGTCCACCTGGGCGACAAGTCAAGTCAGTTGAATCTATCACACCCATGTGCAAATTGAAATCACAAAAGAAAAGCACTGTATTTCTGATGGAAAAACTAGAATTCTAAAAAAGCTAGTCAACAGTACCATTTTGGGTTTTATCAACTAGAATAAAATATTGCAGTTTTGTATACACTATTTATGCTTACTCTCAAAAGCCAGTATTCAAGTCAAACTACGGGACTAGCCAGATTTGTTTCCTGCTCTGTTAAATCTTTTCCAAATACTTACGAAAGCACTTTTTGTTGACTACACCAGAAACTGTTTTTTTAGGACCAGGCTCTCACATATTTATATGAGCAAGTATCTTAATTTCATATTCCACTTAAACCACTCTTCGAGAAGCGTTTGTCATCATAAATGTGTTAGGCTTTACAGAGCAAGTCCAATGTGATGCAGTTTCCTATTGCCATCAGAAGACCCAAAGCAAACAGTTTATAACAATTTCAGTCCTGCATCTAAAAGTTTACCTGAATATGAGAAACATATCAGAAAACATAAATTGGAGAGACAGTTACACAGGCTGGACAACAGATCCCATAGCTCCACACTTCTCAGAATATCCAACAAAGAGGTACAAATATGTTTATTAATTAATCTCAAAATAATTTGAGTCTCATTGAGTCTCTGTTTCTCAGAAATAAAAAATTATTTTAAACACATAATTTCTGTATACTACCTAATTCAGAGGGCATAGCCAGAGCTTGAAGACAGCTTTGTAACTAGCTGCAGTTCTAAGTACCATTACAGCTAAAGTTTAGGTACAAGAAGTCATGCTTCTTTGCACACCAGCAGTCCTGGATGCTGTTCAAATGGCTGTTACAGAGCACAGTCATTTATTCCAGCAGTTGCACTGTGGGAACACACAGGTGTGTGCAGATGGTGCACAAGAAAAGCAACCTTCCCAAGGACTGAAGGCTCCAAGATACTTGGCTCCTTTCAAAGGCATTGAAACGTAGCACTTAGAATCATGTCAGCCTGAAATCCAATTAATACTTTTTTCTAAAACGCATCTAGACATTTTTCATACATTTACATGGAATGCATGAAGGACTAAGCCTTGTTATTGTTAGCAGAGCTAAGCGGCTGCTCAATTTTTTTTTTACTGATCTACAAATGAGATCTTTGTGGAGATCAAAGGTTGTCACTAAATTATAGGTCATTAGCCCAGCATCTTAAAGGTATACGTGCCTGCTCTTTGTCAAAGAGGTTAGCAAGTTTCATTAGAAGGTGTAGTTCTGTTTCACCTGATTTGAACACTTGTTCTGTGTATTCTTCTCTATACATTTCCTCTACAAACCTAGGCATTGCCATGAGTCTGAGGACAGTGGTACTCATTATCTTCTGAAAATGCTTTACTCAAGGCACAGATCACCAGAGCCACTAAGTTTTTGTGCAGCTCAAGCTAAGTTTCCATTCTTGCCTAAATTCTTAGCCTAGGATTTATTTTTAGGTCCATATCTGAATTACTAACAAACGAAGTGGCACATACACAGCACCTGAAGTTGAACATCTGACACAGCAAGTTAGATGCTACAGACGTGTGACCCCTACCTTTAGCAATGACAGCAAGTACAGAAAGGCTGTGTGTCCTTATCATTGCCCTTTCAAATGACAAACACACTGATGTCCAAAGGTTGCTTCCCAATAAAATGGCTCAACACTATCACTAAACACAAATGCTGTTCTTTTTATGCTTAATCTATATTTGAACCTCTTTTTATCCAAGTCGTATTTAATTACATTCTGGATAGGAATAATTTCAAAACAACAAGAGTTATTTTCTTTAGAATCCAAAGCTGATGCTTTGGAATAATTTAAGATTAAAAAGGAAAATATGGGTGGCTTTTTGGCTGACTTTAAGTGCTCTGACACAACATCTTCATGATTAATTTTCATCTGATCAGTAGTGCTCACATAGAGGTCTTCTTTGATATACCCATTTCAAAGGAAATTAATCTTGCACAGAAAGGGACTTGGCAACTGTCTCTAACCAAGAGTGCTTCTTGAACCAAAGTAAAACAACTAAGCCTAATTCATTCTGACCCAGAACAGGCTACTGGTATAACTGCTGGGATTTCTCCAGACCTCCACAAGTACCTTGACAGAAGCCGCAATAACCTCCAACAAGTGATTAGTACCTAGACAGCAACCTTGGCATCCAGGATAAAGCTATTTTCATAAAGTTTCGTTGTTGCTTTTCCGTGTGTTATAACCAGCCTTTGCCTGACTACTGTCTAGTAATTTCCACTGTGTCAGGGTTCCCTAATAAAGGGAAACACAAACATCTCCTTTCATTTTTTGAGATAACCCTTTGGCCTGGCTTGTGAGTCAGTTGCTCACCCATCACTTGATGTGTTTTTCCAGCTGTGGGTTGGACATTTAGTCCAGGAGGATCCTGAGAGACAGTATCAAAACTTTTACTGAAATCCTAAAAGACTGCATCAAATGGCTTCCCTTGGTCAAATAGTTCCTTGTCATAAAAGGACAAGGAATTACCTTGTCATAAAAGGACTTTCCTCTCATGAGTCTGTGCTGGCTGTGACCAATGACTGCATTGTCTTTCAGGTGTTTATCAAAACCTCCCAGAATAATCTTCTCCATAAATTTAGCAGGCACTGAAGTGAGACTGACAAGCCTGTGATTACTAGAGCTGTCATCCTTGCCCTTCCTGAAAACTGGGGCAACTGCATCAGCTTCTAGTCAGCTGGGACCTCTCTGGATTTCCAAGACCACCCAAAAATTATCAAGAAAGATTTTGCGATGAACTCAGATAGCTTTTTGAGGATTCTTGGATGCATCCCATCAGGCCCCACAGATTTGTAGGCATCCAGCTGTAGCAGGATGCCAACTCCACATATTCTGTATTTCTGAGAAATAACACTTACAAATAAGAGTAATTAGGCCATGAGTACTGGATTTACACATTGCCTACTGAATTGCATGATGTCTGATCAACAAGTCAGTGATGGGTATGCGGACTTAAGCAAATGGGTTCTTGTGGGGAGAATCAGATGAGACCACAACCTAGAAATACTGAATGCTAATTTGATTTCTAGATGCAATGAAACCCACAGCCAGCACTATCTGTCTAAACTGCTAAGCACACTGACTATATTGCCACTTGCCTTTTCTACATCAAATGCTAAACTGAAATACCAAGTAAATGGCAAGAGCTTCCAAATTCAATGATAAAAGGCAATCATTGTTCTAATGCCTGGAAATTGTGGAATGAAGATTAACAAAGAGGAACATCTGGCTGCCATCAAATTACTCTTCGAGGATCAGAGAATAGCATTAGCTGAACCAAAAGTATCTAGTGTTTCTACCTTCATGTACACCAAATGGAAAAATCCTTGCCAGGAAAAGTATCTGCACTGCACACAATAACAAACAGCTGTTCTGAAGCCTAACCAATCCTCTTTTCCAGGGAAAAAAGTGTCAGCCAGCAAGGTGCATGGCACAGGAGCTGCAGCTGTGTCATGGCAGCCATTTCTTTTACCAATGCCCAGTTGCTGAAGTGAAGAGGAGACAAATCACAACAGCTCCTTCCTTAGGTTGCATCACACCTGCTGGGGTTTGCTTTGAAAGAGGATGAAAACTACTTAAGTCAGGGAGGCTTAGTCTGTAGCAATAATGATTTGCATGAAAAAGAAACCTCCTGGAAACAGACTGCGTCAAGGTGTAGATACATGCTTATTAATAAACAAACCAAATGGCTGGGTGGCTTACTTTGACAAATTTTCCATCTTTTAAGTCCAAGTCTGAATATTAAGTAAGAATCACCAGATGCATGTCTGTTTTCTATGTCATTATGCTTGTTCTCATGTAAAAAGCAGCGTTCTTGAGCTGATAGCATTCTGTTATGGGGTAAGATAGCTTAAAAGGACAAATATTACACAATGATTCCTTTCAAGCACAGCATATTGGCAAACTTCCATCACTTGCAAACAAGAAGTTTGACCTGGGGGGATGAACTTTCATAGAATTTACGACCTCATTAAAATATGTAGTTAGTGTCTCTCATTACAGCAAAAATCTTAAAATGTGAATGTAACATAAAAATATAACCAAGTTTCTGAGCCTGCAGACAAACTGGTACAGTGTTTTAATAATAATGTACTGTCTTTGCAAAACCAGGGAGATTATACTGATTCTGAACACTTTTACTTCTTTTGTTCAAGATAAGGAATGACCCATACCTGTTTCAGGCAAAGAAGGGGATGCCAGTAAAGGGTGGGAACCTATCCGGCAGTCATAAACAGTCTCTCAACCCTCCCAAAAGCAAGGGCTGAGGAAGATGCAGTAGTAGGAAGACTATAAGAGAATTGCAAAAAGGGAGCCAGAAGAAAAACCTCCACTTTTTTAAAACCAAAGTGAGGAGGCAGAATAAGAGTTAGAAAATATTGTGACGTTTGCCTTTTTTTTTTTGTTTTGGTTCCCCCCACCCTCCCCTTCAAAAAATAAAAAGACACTAATTAGGCTTCATCTAGGGTGGGAAACAAGATCTGCTGAAAAATACACGAGCTTATCCCCACAGCCTCTTTCCTTCTCAGTGGTGAGGCGTGATTTTTAAAAAGATCCTTCCCTGGCTGTGCTTTAATTTTCATGCTTGCCATTGGCTAACAAGCAGCTTTTAAAATATTGCTCAGACAACACGAACAGTCACTGGTTTTCAGCTTGCTTTAGATCAGGCACATGCCAATTTGAGGCAGAGGGGAAAGACAGTAGCAAGAAAAAGCCTTTGAAGCAGGTATACAGTAGGTAGTGCTGTGCATATGAGTAAAACTGCATTAATAAATAGCAAGTAAAAAACAAATATCTTGGATTTTAAGATTCCTCATAAAATAAAAGTGTAGAAAAATAGAAACTGCATAAAGAAATCCTCAGTATTCTTGCTCAAATTATATTTCTCCTTCTCAGTGTTAAGAATAACTGGTACAAATGAAAATACGATATGATATGATATGATACTATGTTTTACTCAGGAAACATTGCTCAAGTTTATACAGGAAACACCAAGTAAGCCAAATGTCTGAAGTTTTCTTCCCATGCAAAGTCAAAACAAGAAAAGAAAAAGCACAGGACAGTAATTAGTACTTCAGTTTCACATTCACTCCTCACAGATGACAAACAGCAAGTCAGGAGCAGATTCAAAGTGAAGTAGGAGGCAAGGAGAGATCCTGAAAAACCGACCTATGGAATATATCATATGAACCTTTGTATAGATGAATTTTCTTTTGAGACAGCTCCCAGATTTTACCAGGTCAGTACAAAATACTCACCAAGAAGACTCCATTCATTCCAAGAATGATCCTCATCCCAAATTTAGATGGCTCCTTAGGTTTTGTCATCTCTCCCCATTCCCAAACTATGTCATCAGTTTGATGTTTTTTAATTTTACTTCTATATACAGTACAGGTCTCTGTTTTTCAAGTACTTTTGAGTCAAGTCTTGTCCTGTTAACTTTAAAGTTTCTTGGCTATTCAGTCCTTGATTATAAGCATAATGCACATCCTCAAAACAAAAACTCAACCATAACACACTTACCATAAGTGTTTAACAACATGCTTTTAACTGTCAAAATTACTATGGCAAATTACCACTTGATCGTCAAATACAAACTGTTTAATCAGACATGTTCAGAAGTTGTTTAATCTAGGGATCAGTGACTATCAGGTCTTAGGTACCCCACGACATTTACCACCAAGGATAGGAAGACCTTGTCCTCCTCTCTGTAGCCAAGTGTGCTAACAAGTACAGAGCTGTGATCCTCTAACACCCACCACATAGCCAGCATAAATGTGTTGGTAGTCACAGCACATCTAAGATACTTTAAAAGAACAAGGGACACAGTGTGCTTTAGCAGTTCATTATTAGATGCAAATCAATGTTTACAGCATGAGCATACAGAGTTTACAGTTCAACATTTGGATGGAGCAGAACAAAGATCTTCTCCTTACAGAAGTGAGCACTCAGCACTTGTTCAGAGGGAGGAGCAATGTTTAAACTGTACTGACCCAAAATTTCCAATATTGCAAAGAATTTTCTTTAAAAAAAAATATAATCATGACTAATATAGCTGTTTGTAGCATTACATAAGATATTGCCACCCTACCTGCTAAGCAGAGAGGTTACAACAAAAATACGTCCCAGCAACTATCAGAAGCACACCAAGAGGCAAGCCTGCGTTACCTGATGGTCCCATAGGCTGTCAACTTCCTGCACAACACGTCACCACCTGAGTTTCCATACATCCCTTTCATCACAGCTCCAACCAATTTTTGCCCCCTCTGCAACAGCACAGCCTGGCAATCCCATCTATCCACCCCTTGCCCACATGCTTAAGGAGCGAAGGAACAATATTTTCATCCTCTGAAGAATCAATCTTCTCTCCTTGTCCAAAAATCTACCCTCAGGCCCCCATCTCCTCCTTCACTGCTTTCCAGTTTCTTGGACTGCTTGACTATGTCCTGTTGGAGCAGGCTCCTGGGAGAAGTTTGCAGAGTTTGCTGTGGCTGTTCCTCTTCTCTCTGCGTGGGTCACCTCTGCTCCCCCATACCATCAATTCATGTTTGCTTCTGCTCTTCATCAGGTTTCTTTCCTTCAAGCTTACACTTGAATTCTTCTGATGTCATTCTGGTCTAATTTCTGCCGTAAAGACTGTTCATGACTTTGCCAGCTGCTTTTCCCAGGACGTACTTCAAGGCTAAAGCAGATGAACAGTGAGACAAACTATCTTCAAATTCAGGAATAGACTTTACCAGCTATGGCTAGGGAACAGCACACCCCAAAATTGTCCCTAATACTCAGACACAGCTGATGGAACAGAAGTAACCAATCAAATGTCACACTCAGTGCAGCTTTTCGTTTTTCCTTTCCCTCCTTCTCTGCTGATGCAACCATTTGGTTGCATTATCATCAGAGGGAATAACTGAACATCATCTTACCTGTCTCATTTACCAATGCATGTCAGTAAGTATTGCTGTTTCCTCATTGAAACCTCATGTTCTGACATACTCGGGGATAGCAATAAACCCTCTGCACTCCACCATGTTCAAAAGTTTTCATTCTCTGCCTGCCTAGCTGAAAGCCATATGTGCTACAGCAGTGCCATACTTGCTGTGCAATGTCTTTTGTATACACTGAGACAGGATATTCACTGTATTCATCCCTAATCTGTTCGAGTAGGTCACTCAGAGTTCAGTGTTGCGCACAACACTGACACAGAGTATCTGGAAAACAGTATTTTCCCAAGTACCCTGAAAAAGCATGTCAAACACAGACCCCAATCAATGTGACTGCCTATAAAATACCCCAGATTTAATCAAAGCAGTAACTTGTCAAAGTTTGAACCTTGAGGCCTCCTTATCTGTAGATTTAGGTCTTCATTGTCTAGTGAAGCACTCTTCTAAAATTAGACCTAGTGGGAGTGAAAGGAGAGAAGTCACTGAAAAAACGAGTTTGGCCCCCTCTGCTCCAGTGGGATTCCAGAGTCTGGAGTGCTGCATTCAGCTCTGGGCAGATCCGCAGAACAGAAAGGACATCGACCTGTTGGAGCAAGACCAGAGGAGGAACACGAAGCTGATTAGAGGAGCTGAGCACCTCTCCTACAAAGAACGGCTGAGAGACTTGGATTTCTTTAGCTTGAAATAGAGAAAGCTTAGGGGTAACCTAATTGTGGCCTTCCAATACCTGTGGGGACCCTCCAGGAAAGATGGAGAGAGACTTTTGATGGAAAGATGGATAGGACAAGGGAGAAAAACTGAAAGAGTAGGTTTAGATTTGATATTGAGAAAATGTTTTTTATTGTGAGGGTGATGAGGCACTGGAATAGGTTGCCCAGAGAAGTTGTGGATATCCCATCCCTGGAACTGCTCAAGGCCAGATAGGGAGGGGCTTGGAGGAACCTGGCCTAGTGAAAGATGTCCCTGCCCAAGCCAGAGGGTTGGAAATAGATGGTCTTTTTTAACCCAAACCATTTTATGATTTCAGCAGCTAGCATCAGAACTGCAATAAAAGTATTTTAATTCCTCCAACACACTTGATCAGGGGTAAAGGCTTGCCAGCTTTTCTTACACACCAAAACAGAGCTACTGCTGACTTTAACATGGCAGGCACAAAAATGAACACATCAGAAGTCTTGTTTTAGGGATTGCATTTTTTAGGTTTTAGAAAAAAGGGTATTAATTGGCTCCTTAGAAACCTAGGTGTATGGTTCTTTACTATTCACATCATGGAAAATTGTCAAATCTGCTGATTAAAAAACAAGTCAAATGAAACAAAGATATCAGTCTCTTCTCATGTATCCTGAAACTTTCTCAGCACAAGAGGGAGAAAAGGGCTGGATTCCAATAAAGCACCTACTGAATGTTTCTTACAGAGTTTTGCTCAAGAAAGTGGCAGGAGTCCATTTTCAACCCCCATGCAGGTATGACAAATTTATAATTCAAAACACTTATTTGAGTCTCTAACCTTGAAAATCCACCATGGGATAATAAGGTGTTTCACAGGCTGTTTTGAAACCTTTGCAGATCAGGTAATAAGTCTCTGACATGTCTTGACAAGTTCACATCAATTAATAAATTGTGGTTAGAAGTCTTACCTCTAGGAAAATCAGTACCTTTCACTTAAAACACCATAAGCCAGAATAGCCAACAGAAGTGAATTACAACAAAAGCTTATTTTTAATCACCAGCTCAAGCACTTTTGACCTTTAAAACATGGCCTCTATTCAAGGCAGAATTGTACTTTAAACTCATTAAGGACATATTATGTCAGGGTACTTCATCACGATTTCTGAATGTGTGCCTTGAGAGAAACTTTCCAACAGATGATGCAGCAGGAGAAAAGATGCCTGAGGTTATTCAGTTTTTTGGCTTCTGAATCAGACTCCTTTGAGTAATATGGTCATCATGAAAACATTCTGCAAACACTAACTCAATAGTATTTCAATGTTTAAATGTCAAAATTGGATGAAAGCAGTATTGTGCAAAAGCACTAACAACTGTTATTTTAGAAAGTGCTTTATCAGGCATTACCAAAGCTGTACTTCTAAACAAAGCAGTTTTCTTGTTTTACTTGCATGTTCTAATGCTTCCCAGACAGAATTTTTGCTAGTAGGCAGCCATGTGAAAGGATTCACTGCCTTGAGGTGGTATATCCCACTTTACACTAGACACATTCTTATTTTAACAGCAATACTCAAAAAACTGAATGTCTCACATCAAATATTTCTAGATCTAATTCAGGTAACAAATTTGCACACTCTTTCCCCAAATCCTTGCTCCACCAGTCGTGAGAAAAGTTGATGTTTCTCTCCTGCAGCAGGAGGAAAAGCCCAGCTGCAGATTATTCTTCTGTACCTGCTTCCACTGCTACAGATGCTCAAGCAATCTCCCAGATCTGCTGTAGCACTGCATGCACCAGCACAATTATCTGACCTGCAACAAATGCCTAAGAGAAAACGACCACTGAGAAAGGTTAGGAACTTTGTTCACTTGCTTCTTTAAATGAATCTGAGAAATTGAACACCTAAAAAACAAGAGCAAGTAATTCCTTCAGTGCCTTCTTAGCACAGACATCAGCCAAGAGCACAACATTTTTTTTCAGAAAAACAATGGACTTTTTCATGCCTGGGAAAAGCACAAACTGTCGTAGCATTTAATATACAAAAAATGTTTCTTTCACCTTATTCTGTCAGTCTTTGTTCAAAAGAAAAGAAAAAGGGCTGTTTTCGTGTACTGTCTTTCTGAAAGGCCAGAAAGCCATTTTCACACCAATTTTATTTCACCAGTTGCTAAAAAAAATAAAAAAGGTGTTAAAAGGAATTTGCTTGTTCTTGAAAACTCCCAAATAAACCTCACACTCCCTCTCAGTCCCAATCCTTACCATTTCTGTAAGCAAGAGATAAAGGCTCAGATAAAACCAAAACACTCTACAAATTTCTTGCTATGCCTGTTTGTTGGTGAACCATCAGGCTCCTGTAGGTTGCAGGCAAAGGCAATCTTTCATAACAATCACCTGCTTATTCACATCCTGCATCACGTGAATGGCCACACAGCACACTCAGCATGAATTATTAATCTAATCATGCTACCAAAGGACCAGCTAAGCAGGACCTTCAGAGAAGATAAGATTCCCCTGGTGACACCCAGTTCAGACAGAAACATAATAACCATAGAGCCCTGTGAACTCTGCCCTGAGACAGTGGCTTCTTTTGAAACACATGGATCCTGACATCAATCTAAATCAGAAGCACTGCATGCATGTTTTCTCTTTGAACTTGCTGGAAATTAATGGGTTGCTGAAACTTCTGCACTGCTGTGTGGGTATTAATGCTTTTAGAAAGCCTGTAAAGCAATGGCAGAATTCAGCCCGTGGTTTTGAAATCTAAAGACAAGCCTCAAGAAAGTGAAAGTGCTTCGAGATGAACAGATCAAATTCTTTCTGCACTAAAATAGAATTCAAACAAAAAATGTGTCAAGTATAATCTTTTGCCAACACACAGATTTTGAGTTCACTTGCTGAAAGCAGAACAAATACAAATAACAGTTTTGCTGACCCCAGTGAATGCTCAGTACATAAGGAGCCTTTTACAGATTTCAGAGGAGGTCTCAATTCAGCAGCTGCAGTCTGTTGCCTCTTCCTTGGCATCTCGGGTAATTAAAGGTCAATCTTGTTAAATCCTCCAGTTACCTCCTAGTCTTTTTTTGAACTGTAATGAACAAGTTCACACTTCTGCTAGACATCTTTACAAGGGTCTGAAAATGCTGTTTAACATGGGTCTTTTTTATTATTATGATAATTATTGCTATCAGCATCATTACTGTAATTATCATCATCAAAATTATTAGTATAATCATCATTATTATTACAATTATTAAAAGGTTATTCACCCATAGGGTAGTTGGGCAGTGGAAGAGGCTCCCCAAGGTATTGATCAAAATACCAAGCCTGACAGAGCTCAAGAAGTATTTGAATTACACTCTCAGGCACACGATTTTTGGGGCTTTCCAAAAATCCTCTTGTGCAGGGCCAGGATTTGGACTTTGATATTCCTTGTGGGTCCCTTCTAGCTCAGGATATTCTATGATTCTATTTCCTAAGAAGCAAAATAATTGCTGTTGACATTGAAAATACTATTGCAACCTCAGCCAGTAACCACCACAGCAAGTGAGATTTGCTCATTCAGCAAATGAGATTCAGCACCCTGAAAGTTTCAAGCACTGAAAACTTAACCAGACACCATTTTTCTTACTTATATTATTCTCTAACAACAAAGAAACACAAGATCCTACAAAAATAATGAGAAGTCTCCCTAAAGTCCCACCTTGTCCTCTAGAGAGTAGGAGTGCATAAGCTCACAAGTAAGTAAGACTTCCGGGGTAAATTCCTGTTCTCTTCCATTGCTTCTCTGTAAGAAAAACAGTATGTGCTACTAAATGTTATGTGATACCACTCTGACCCTGAGGAAGTGGAGAAAATACTGCAATTGGAATCACAACAGAACTATATTTACTTAGGAAAGACAGATCAAGGTCTCTGTCTGTTGAGATAGAGAGCAGCAGGAATATTAAAAAAAAAAAAATCTCCAGCTTTATAAACCGAAAATAAAAATATGCCAGTACCATTCAATACTTTATCTTGCATTTACCAAGACTTCAAATAGAGTGTAGGCTCTCCCCAAAAAAGATAGTAGCCATCCCAGTATTAAATATTACACTAATCACAGGGTTAGATCAGGGCTCTTGTGGAGACCAAAAAAAAAAAAAAAAAGGAAAAGAAAAAAACCAAAGATTTGAAAATACTGTAAAAGCATGCTATTAAAACTTAAAAAATCTGCAAACACACATCTCTTTCTCTCCATCAGTATTTCAGGGAAAAGAAAACCAACCCAAATTTTTTCCCCTCTCCTAATAGCTCATACTCAGCATTAAGTGGAATTTTGATTTTTGTTTTTGAAAACAGTTGAAGATAGTGTGCCTCAAATTTTACTGGATGGATCAAGTTAACACTTCCCTATTCTGTAGATGTTAAACAGAAAAATGGGAAGCCCTAAAAACCAGCTTCAGTCACGAATCCCATTGAACTCTATTCCAGCAAAGAGATCGCCAGACCAAGGCTTGGCACTCTCCCAAACGTACTGCAGACTAAATCCCACATGACCGGGTCTGTACATCAGGCAAATGCAGATGTACTCGAATAAAGCACACTGTGCTTTCCTTGGATCATGGCAAGGGAGAGGATGCGATCTGCAGCTTGGAAACTGTCAGGAAAGAAAGACATTCCAGCTTTTAACATCTACTGATGTGACATAATTTCACTGTTTTTTTTCTTTAACAGAGTAAAAGAGGTTTGGCACAGTGTCTGAATAGATATTTGATACTTACCCATTTTAGAGCAGCCTGTTTGACAGCCAGGCTTCAAAGACACTCCTGCCACAGAATGTAACTTATGACGCAATTGATGCTTTGATCCTTTCTCCAAGACCAGTGACAGGCTGGTGTAAGGGAAAACGTGACTGGTGTGCAGCAGCATCCTCCATTCCCCCACCCAGCCTCACATCCCAGGATCAGCAGCCAGGAGTCCATAACCTGCATGCACCTTGGGTTTTAAAGACAACATTCAACTGAATTACCTAAAATTTTACTAATCCAAGAATGCATGCCCCTTCCACAACTCAGTTGAAAAACAGATGCATGCAACGGCCCTCCACAAATTTCTGCCACTCTTAAGCCTCCTGTCTGGGGTACTTTTTTCACATTTCCAGTGAACTAGTCCCCTGTCTTTCCTTGCTCCCGCAGCTTCTTCTCATTCTACCCACTGGCAAACAAAACCACACCAGTGACCTGAGCATAGCTACAACACAGCACAGCAATTTCTGTGCAATGGAGTGTGCATAGCTGAAGGAACCACTGTGGGTTTTATTGCTTTAGTGGACAAATTCTGCCTTTGGACCTAGACTATGCAGACTTGGAGAACAGAATGAGGTGATGAGAAGCATTGTTTTAAAGTCAATTTCTTACATTACAAGAGCTCCTCTTACACTCTCACTTACTGAATCAAATTTTGTAATGCACCCACGTGCTTTTATAGTAACCAAGTTTCAGAAATCATTAACATGCTGTAGCTGACAGAAGGGCTTGGGTTGTCAGACTAGCTTTATCACTTCTCTTGTGAGGTGAATACATCACCAATAGCCCAAACAGTTTGACAACCCTTATGGGAGCAATACAAGCTGGGATGAGATTACAGTGTCTCATGTTTGCCACCTCGCAAAGTGAGTAGTGCACTCCTGCACTGCAGGAATTACAGCACACCTTCACAATTGCCCATCTGTGACCTCTCATTCTGGGGCAGGCTAGCTATTTGTCCTCTGAATAGCTGGAAAATTTTACATGCAGTTAGCCGTCATTTAACTAGAATAAATCTGTACCCAATGCCACTTGTCAACACTTATCAATTCAACTCAAATAATTTAAAAGGATCTGTAAGATTCTCTCCCCTTCAAGCTAGTAGAGCCACTACACTTGCAGAGAGTGGAGGTATCTTCTTCCAAGAGAGACCCTGCCTAGCATTTATTGATACTGGAAGCTGTAATAAGTACTTCCCAGCACATCAAGCTCAAGAGCTGCTCCTTTCATTCACTTGAGAGGATTCATTAACAAACCTTCCCCCAGACTCAAATTTGGCAGGATCAAAGCCCATTCACAGCTCAGCCTCTGCTTATGAAACCAATATCAGGCCTTAGTTGTCAAGAATGGTGCTAGTGTACAGTAGAAACAGTGGAATACATTAAATGTTTGAGGACATGTCCTGGTGCCACTGCCAAAACTGACAACCAGTAGCTTGTGCCTAACACAAGGCTAATTCTGAACACATACACCTTGGGGGTTACCTCAAGGGTATTTGTGTTACCATTTCTCATTTTACAGAAGAGGTAACTCCACAGTTACCTCCTGTTTGTTCTTTCATCTGTATGTGAATTGGTATCTAATAGCACCAACCACTTCATATTATTTGAAGCTGCAAAATAAAAATCTTGTCAAGAACTCTATTTTTCCTTGGGTTTTAAAGACAACATTCAACTGAATTACCTAAAATTTTACTAATCCAAGAATGCATGCCCCTTCCACAACTCAGTTGAAAAACAGATACATCACTTATGTTTTCCAGGGGATTCTTTGGCTTAACGAATCTTTCCCCCTGTTGTTGTTATATCTGGGATTGAACAGATTGCCCAAAAATTTCTCTTCCTGTGCATTACAGAAAGTGAATAAGCAATTGAAAGAAACACAGGCAGATGGAAAACATAGAAACAGTGAAGAACAGAGCCATTTTCACAGCTGTCCCTTATTGGAGTGAGCTTGAAAGAATGTGAGCCCTACACAGAGGACTGCGCCTGCCTATTTCTATCAACAAAAATAGCAGAAGCAATTATGGGAGGCTATCACAATATCAGTCTCAAGTGAGTGGCTCCAGAACATCAAGAAGTGGTCTGACAAATGCCCAAGCTCCTACAAAGTCCATATAGGCTCTTATTCTACTTTGGAACACTACTATACCTCTTAATAGAGCCTTTAATTCAAATGCAGGTGAATAAATTGTCATCTTTATTAAAGCACATGAAACACTGACTAGCAGCTATCAAAAGCACCATACAATGCACACGCTGAGCCAACAGCCTCACAACCCAACCAGCCTGGTTGTAAATCTGACCACGTGTGGCTTTAGAAAGCAACCAAACCTCTTGCAGAGGACTGCCACTCATCTCGTGGTGGGGAACACTGGTTGTGTAATAACTCTACCTACTAACACAGGGTTCACATGGTCTGTGGTGAGCAACGTCCACAGACAAAGCAGTTTCCAGCATTACTCCACTCTTAAATATACAAGGTACAAACTGCCAGAGGGCTCCTTCTCAGGACAGTGAATTGTTGAGACACTTGCAACAGAGTGATTTTTAGATGAACCCAGACAACATCTCTCAGAAATTGCCTTTTCTATAAACTGCTCACCTGCAGTACCTGGAAGGCAAAAGTTGGTTGCAGGACCCTCCCTACACATTCAGTGAACACTGATCCCTCCACTCCCTGAGCTGCTTTTCCCATCCAGAGCTGGAGATACAGCAGCACATTGGTTCTTTTGCAAATCTCAACAATCATTGGACCAATTTTAGGATCTCCTGTCTTAAAGCAGTAGCTAAGCCACAGAGATGCGGATTTTTAGCATCCATGAAGTAATAGCAAAAGCCTCCTGCTCTAGGAGCATTTTTCTTGTAAACAGTAATTTTTTTGTGGGATCTTATCAATACAGTAAGATCCTATATACACCTGTGGGCACCTCACGAACAGCAGTGGTCAATAAAATGCAGTATTATAAGGGTCACCACATACAGCTTCTGCCCCATCTCTTCTGATCTATGAAGAGCTATTTATACCTCCCCGCAAGGCCTTCTGCCAGAGCCTGAATAAACACTTCTTCCGAAGATCAACAGCTCTCCAGGACATGGTAGCCAAGAAAGAAGGATCTCAACATGCGAAAAGTACACTCCTGCAAAGGGGCTGTTAAGAAACAAATTCCATTAGTCCAGGTAATTCCCTTCTCTGGTCCAAAGCAAACAGACAGATGATGACATAGAAAAGCTTTTTGAGTGCTGGTCTAGGGATATGGCCCAATGGGGTATGTGCCAGGGAGAATGCACCACTCCCTGGTCAGCTACTCCAGCAGCACAGCATGCAACCTTCTCAGTCTAGTGTGGGTGGCACATGCACAGCACACAAACACTGCCACACATGCTGTCATTAATTCCACCATTAACACACAGAGAAGCAAAGGCCTTGGCTGCTCTCAGGTAAATAGGAAATAGAGTTCAAACAGATCAGAAGGACTTACCCAAAGATTAAGAGCAACACTTAAGCCCTTCAACACTAAGCAAAAGATGTCCTTCCTTCCCACAGGTATGTCACAGATCCTTCCCAACAGCAGCTTTGTATGACTCTCTTAGGCAAGGTGCAAATATCAAGTACCTTCGCTATCTCTAATACCCACAGCTGTGTTTTTCTCTGCCCATCTCAGCCACTTGCTTTCCTTTACTAGCCTTTCAGACACAGAGTTTTGGGCTGGTGATGTATAATAATTGCTGCCAGTGTCCCTACTCCTTGGTGCTCCACATGGTAATATAATGACTCAGCCACTACTGATACCATGGCAAGGCCACCTCAGGTCATGCTTAATATTAACTAGGAGCTGCCCAGGGTGCAGAATGAAGCCATCACTTTGATCTGACAATCAGCTAGTCCTGTGAGCCGAGTATAAAGTCAAAGAAGTTTTCTAGTTGCACCACAGATAATCCAAGATGCAGAGGGGAAAGTGAAGGAAAAATGAAAATGCCATGGGTTCTCTCGGTGAAGCTGAGCCTACAAACAACCAATACAAGGGCAGCAGAGCATGAACTAACTTCAGATTTGTCACTCTTCCATTAAAAAAAAAGCAAACCACAATTCCTTTTACAAAATAGTAGTGCCTAAAAGAAAGGTGGAAAACTTTAAGAAACAGAACTAACTGGCTCTGAAGGGACTGTACTGTTAGCTTCAGTGCATGTTATGGGAGAAGTGCCATATGGTTCAGTCCACAAAAACAAAGGTCACATCCATCATTACTCGGCATCATTATTCCACAACTATACACACTGAGCAATGACCCATTACACGTTACCTCAACATGCCAGTAAGCAGGTCAATGCATCCTGTACAGAAACTAGCACAAAAGGTTTCTCTCCCCTATAGAGCTCACCATTAAGACTTTTCATATGCAAATATCACTATCCAAGCAATTATTAGACTGATTGATATCACTGACACTTGCATATGAAAATTCTGGCATATCCATACAATTGTATCTCCAAAACAAAAAACTGCTCTACCAATATCACTCAGTCTAGGTAATTATGCCAAGAACCAAGACATGAAACAGCAAGTATACTGCTTGGTCAATACTTCTGTGTGGACCAAGATATTTCAGCAATAGCAATATCACAGCTGAGTAAGTTTCTTCAAAGAATTTCACCTCATCATGCACCATAATTTCAAATATTTGACCTTTACAGAGGTGCTTTATTTCGCTTAAAGCAGACAGAGGGGGGGAAGCAAAGCAAAGTTCATAATTTAAAACATGACAGTAGAATATCAATTCCTAAATATTTTCTGACAAACCCATATGAAATATGTTACTAAGAAATATTTTAATATTTTCTGCATATAGACACATAGTTGTACAGCTAGATTACAGTATTTTATATTTACTAAAAGCACAGATCTTTAAAGAAATCTTTCCTGTATTCTGAAAGCATTTGAGTAACATTAATTCACTCATGACCTGCCAGGGCTGAACGGTTGCCATAATTTTGCTCTTGGAGAAACAGCAGCATGAAACCTGGCAGACTTCACTCATCAGAGTCTCTGTAGGACTCTGATACCTTCCCCAGAAGCAGAGTGGCCTCCTCAGCCACCCTCTATGGTCCCACAGTCCTGGCAACTTGACGTTTCTATTGTGCTGTGGTACTGCAAAACTGTTGGTTTCAACTGAAGCCAATTAAGCACTTCAGGGTTTGACCTTTTCAGTATATTAAACTGCATGTACATTTTTATAAAGCAGCTCCTAACTACCATATCATCAATCAATACTGCAACTAGCCACTGCAAACCAATTAATAATTAACAATATTATGAAAGAGGCAGGTTTTAGAAATAAAAATGGGTAATTTGTTTCTCTATTGAAAAGAAGCTGGGAAAGAATGTGAATTTACTTCTAAAAAAAAAAAAAAAAAAAGGACTTTTCAAGAAGAAATTTCCCAGATAGTCTTCTTTTATTATGTCTTCATTGTCCTGATATTGAAACTAAAGCTTCAGTGTTTTACACAAGTTACTGCCTAACTGAACAACTAAGCCAGGAAAAAAAATTCTGGCAGCTCTGGCTATGAAATTGCAAGATATGTTTCGTAAAACAGTGTATATTTCATTTCATGCAGGGAAGGTCAAGGCTAGTAAAGTGAGGAATTCTATGGCTCAAATTCAATCTTCTCATAAGAAGGTATAATTTCTAAAAAGCCAAATTCTACTAAACTATGGATACTTATAAACCTAGCTAGCCACAACACATTTACTGAAAATTTGATTTGCTTTATATGCCAAAGCTTCAATCACGATTTAAATCCTTTCAAATCTGTGTTATCTTTACACTGCAATAGTTGTACTTCTGCAAAGAGACAAGCAACAGCAAAAGCCGAACCCAAGACAGAATTTGATGTGCTGGGTATTTCCTTTGGAAAGGAAGTTGCTGTGGTAAATATTACCTGTTAAAATTCACACAATTCAATAAGACATGAAATCTTGTGACACAGCTGTTCTTGCCCACCTTAGACCTTTGCTGTTTAATAGAAAAATTTTTGAAACTGCACTGCTTATGTGTCAGGGAAACGTCTGGAGGGCTTCTGTTAGTTACATCCATGACTACATTTCTTGAAGTGAGAAAACTCCTACTCCTAATCGGTTATTCTTGATTATTTCTTCTCAAAAGTTCAAGGACACCAGATACTATCCATCTTTTGCTTCTTTTTGGTTTTTTGTTTAGTATGCAAGAGACTTTCTTTAAAGGCAAAAGTAATAAATCAAACAATATATACAAGCAACCAAAATCTCATTTTATCAGAGGTGTAATTTCAGGGAGAAAGGGGCCCAGCAATCTAGTAGAAAAAAATTATTTTCCTCAGTATCAAATATAACACCCTATCAAACTTTACTGACCTCTGCAGATACTACAAGCCTGCTCATTGTGTTTAAAAAACAATTTCCTATACTGTATAGGTGTAATAGATACTGTGCCTAGCTTGCAGAAGCATCAGCTACCAGTGACAGGATTCTCCTTTCATGTTGAACTTGCCAAGTTTTTATTAAAAGGAATTAAGAGTGCAAACAGTGATCTGAAAAGCAGCTGAAAGCACACATTCTTCACCTGTTTAATTAACTCTGGAATTTCAAAATGCAGAGCTGCTGTAAAATAATGTTTTGGTTACAAATATGGTGAGAAACAAGACATGTGACCTCATGTAGTGCTGTCCCAGTCTTGTTCTGCCCAATCATTTGCTACTTATTGTTTTTATTTCAGTGTTTATCACTCTCCATAGGGACTAAAACACATTGTATTTGCACACAGTTGATTATCTAAAACATAGATGTTTGCTGTCATTTCAGCAGCTGCCAACTGGAAAAACTCACCTTGCCTTACTCATATCAGCTTATTTGAACTATGACCCTGTTGCTCTCTCTGACTCTCTCAAATTCCAGAGTCCCCAGTTTTGTTCAGTCTCTCTAGTGACAAAGAAAATGCTGTAACCATACAAGTACAGGCAAGGACTGCACATCAAGTTTCACTCCTAACCAAGCACACAGAGTCAATAGCTGTGCAGTGGGGAGTGATACAGAATTTTCTCATGTTTTCCATTTCCCTAGATTGGGGCTGGGAAAAATGCAGCCATGCACCTTTGAAATCTCAGCCTGGCACTAGGTCAGCCACCCTGGACAACATTAATTGCCTCCTGGGGAAGCAGGGCTAGGGGCTACACAGCAATGAGACACAGGCATTTCTACTTGTTTCTGAAAGCCTTTTTATACATGTTTGTTGCTGGGTTGTTTTCACAGTTGTAAGAGTGTCTCAGGGCAAAGTCTCAAGGTACAACAAAATTACCTCAACTGTTCTCGGTGAAGGGCTAAGTTTCCCCTCACACTCCCTTTTTCCTCACAGCAGCTCTGTCTACCCAAAAGCACTTCCCAGGCCTTCACCATGCCCTGCATGATCACCCTTTCCTTCCTAAAGAGCACTGGGAGGAGTGCACTGAGGCAGAGGACAGGACATGCAGCAGCATTGAGCTGCCACTTCAGCTCCATCCATGACAGCCCAGTCCCTTCACAAGGGAAGCACAAGGCTCCCTACACTACAGAACTCATCCCCACCTCAGACACCAGTAACCAGTAAAAAGTACCAGTACATTCTGAATTTCCAAACAGAGATCCAGAAAAGCTTCCAGGTACCTAACAACCCTGGGAGTAACTGTCCTGGATATGAAGTCCCAACATGGACTGCAGAGATAAAGGAATGTTTCATCTAGAAACCACCAGTGGCAAGAATCTGTATGAAAATTAATACAAGGAATAGAAGGGGGTTACTCATAGTAGATGCTCATTTAAATCATTAGTTGTAAAAATAACTTCATATTTCCTTGTGAAATATTAAGGACTTGAGTTCAAAGTGACAAGTATCCCTGGGAAAGGGAAAGGCTGAAGAGAGCCAGGAAGAAAAAGTAATAACAATAGCAGCAGAGGGGAAAACACTGGATTTGGAGACTAGCTGCCATAAGGCAGCAGGTAGGTGAGTTGCAACGTGCTAAGGAGAAACCTTGAGTAAAATCAAACCTTGACTCACTGAGATTTGCTAGGGTGGTGGAGCTGATCTAACATCTCTGCAAATGAAACCTGCTCCCTCCCCTCTCTCAAGTGTGCAGCTGTACCCCATCCCCTTCCTCTAGTCTGCACAGATTCTCCTCTTGACCTCTTGATCAGACCAGTCAGCTCACTAAACCACAGAAAACTAACTCAGCTAAACAGCTAAGAATTCCCTGCCAGGGAAGCAAGCTGACTCATCTGACTGAGGGCAATCTCTTCCAGCTGCACCATGGGGGCAGCAGGAGTGTACAGAGCAGGTCAGCAGTAAGACACTTGCCATCTTAAGTATCTGAACAGGCAACCACTGCAGCAGAAAGAGGAAGAAAGAGCAAAGGAGGCAATGTTTTTTACAGCAAATTGGACTACAGACTGAAGAGGAAGTGAGAATGGCTGATTTTTGTAACAACGACCCTAGGACAAAACCTTTGGCAGCTATTGAGAGGGAAGCTGTGTGGATTCAAGGCCCAGAGTGCTATCCAATATTTGATTACTGACTGAAGTACACTGGTTTACTCCATTACAAAGGTGCTATGCTTTGTCATCATGCTAAAGTTTCACAGCTTGAGCTACTGATCAGAGTTCAAGTTTTCTTTTCTCAATAGAAATTTTTAGGAAAGTCGTCCAAATGCAGTTTAAAATTAAAAACACCATCAACAAATGCAGAGCAGAAAAAAGACACTACCAGTGGTGCCAATGGCAATAACATGAGTACAATAGACATCTTTTCTGAAAAGGTTTGAGCTGACTGAATATAAAATATGCTTTTACATACAAAAATTGCACTACATACAATAATAGCACTTGAAGCTACTTCAAAAGCACAAGGATATTGTACCTTGTTTCCCTGCTCAGTAATTATGCAAATGTTGTTGAGTATTTGTTTTGAGAATGATGTGAATGTAGCACAATACATTTAAACAAAGGTGATCAGATCACTGTACACCTTCAAATCAGTGTTTCATCACAGGCTGTTGCTTCAAGAGATGAGTACTGCTGACCAGTAGGAACTGAAGCAAGAGTGGAGTCTATCTTATCTTATTGCCCTTCCTGCACTTACCACTGTAACGCTGAGATTATAGCTATCATTAAACCAGTAAGAACCCAGGTGATTTTCTGCCATCTTTGCAACGTGAGTCGTTCCACAAGTACTAGTGGTAAGAAGGCAGCACAGCCACAGAGCCAGGAGCAAAATACTTTCCCCAGCTAGTCACATAAGCCTGATTCAGCACAAAACTATAGCCTCTTATTAGTATCCAGCCCCTACTTTCACTGAAAATGGACACCACAGCCAGTTTCAGGATGTTGTCTTGATTATTTCTAAATTCTTCTTTTAATCAGACTTTTCACACCGGACATTAATTTCTCATACTGAGAGCTATGATACTCCAGCATTCTGATAATCCAAGTAATTCAAGATGTTGAATTAAAAATTACGATGCTCAAGAACACGGCAAGCCTGAATAGCTGCATTTAAAATTCAGAAATAAGTGTGCTTTCATTTACTTACCTTTTTGCTTCTTCTAGGTGGCACAGGTATTCATAAGCAATATTCTGACGTCTCCTCTCATCCATTTCCTCTGCAGAAAGCCTTTCATCATCCACAATAGCTGCAAACAGAAACCCATATCAAGTTACACATAAGTCGAGGTGATTTTTAGAGCAATTTTACTTGGAACCTGAGTGAATTACTGAAGAAGGGAAATAGTTACCACGTCTCTTTCAAAGAGGCATTTTATTGTATGGTGCACAAAGATATCTAGGTCACCAAGAGTATTCTGTTCTCTCAACAGTGGATTCCTTAAGGTTCACTTCTTCAAGACCAAGCGTGTATTGCTCTGAGGTCATCACCTGGTTTGGGGATGGGAGACACAGGGGGGCTGAGGCTGGGAGCCAGCAGAGCTTCAGCTTACACATCCTCAAAGGAGTTTGAGGACTCCCATGAGGAGATCTCAAGGCAGGAAGCGGGTGGAGCAGCCCCATGCTAAACAGATCGTCAACAACTGGGACAAAGACAACACACTGCAAAGGTATCTCAAGGACAGTCTGGGAATTGGCTGCAAATTCAGGAACACATGAGACTGCAACACACTGAGCTGCCTCCCACTGATAGGGGTGCTGAGAGTTGTAATCAAATGAACTATCTGTGGTTTGTCCTACTACTGCTGCAAGCTCATCATCTCCCATAAAACACTCTCTCTGCCTATTAAGTATGTCTGTGCACACCTCCAGCTGCAAATGACCCCGATTATTTAGGACTACTTTCCAGTGACTGGATTCTGTACTTGTAGAAAGCATTTGTAGGCCTCTGTGAGCAGCTCTGCAATTCTAAATGTTTCTAGCAGTGAATCTGAAAGAGCATACAGTACTGCTGACTTCTAGATGAATTTCAGCCACAGCAGGTGACAATTTTGGGAACAGCCTTCAACAAAAACCAGCTACCAAAATGACACCCTACTTGTACTAGGCTGACAGTTGGTCTAGATAATCTCAAAGGTCTCTTCCAACCTTGATGATTCTGCAAAAAGATGTGGTCCTACATTCCCTCATGTTTCTCAGCCACATACTCACATCACCTCTTGTGTCACAGCTGGCAACCCTGTGGCAGCATCAGTGAGCAAGAGCATGGGGCAGCCCTTGCTTGAGACACCTGTTTGTGGAAGATCAGCTCCCTGATTTGAGCCACTGCACACTCACAAGCACACTGGTGCAGGTGAAAGGAAGGGGACGGAAATGCAGGGCTGGGCTAGCTGCTTTCTGCAGCAGCCCACAAGCCGGTTAACTGAGAACATTGTGACACATCCTCGGTAAAAAAACACGGGTCCTGCCCCTCCTGAAATGCACTCTGACTGGCTCTGTTAGTTCCCTTCCCACACGGACTGTGCATGACATGAGCAAGTTCTCAGCTCTTCCCTGGCACAATTGCCTCAACTAGCGGATAAACACCTTCTGGTAGTGGATACAGGCGACTCAAGTAAAAGGCACTTAAAAACAGCAGGACTCTGGGCTTTGAAAGTACTTGCATACCTTGAAGTCTGTACCCCAAAAAAAGGTCCAAAACAAAACAAAGAACAAAACACAAAATCCCCTGACACATATGAAAAACAAACAAACAAAAAACCAAAACAGAAAAATGATCCCACATGCATTTACTGAGGACACAAAAGAAATGACACTACTCGCCCACATTTTGGACTGATGCTACCACACATTTGTTAATGTCTTATATAGCTGCTTCAAGCTTTGTAGTTTCATTTTTAATGACCACATGAGAGTTGATATCTCTCATCTTCCTTTGCTTTTAAAATTGCTCTTCCTAATTACCCAGATGTTTCATACACTGATCAAACAAATACATGTCTTGCTCAGAGTTCCTTTCAAGTCTGGTAGCCCCAGTAAGCATGACTCACTCTAAAATGAGCTCCCAGATACTGTAATCAGGATATCACTTGCCATGAACCGAAACATTAGTTTGGAGGCAAACCTGGGATGCAGATCGTAAGACACCCTGCCTGGCAAACTGGCCATGGAAGCTGCTCCAGTACTGCTCTTGCCCTCACCACCATCAGCACAACCAGGACAGGCTGCTCCCACCCCACGACATAGCTCCTCTTCTGCAGAGAGCTCCTGACTTCTCACAGAGAGGGAGAAGTACTGATGAGCCACCACACTGACATCTAATATAACTTTTTATTGTTTGCAACACCAAGATCTAGGGCCACTTTTCAAAAGCTTTCCCAGCTGTGAGAGCTCATAAATAGAGACAAGCGGTGTCAGAAGAGCCCAGCTGATTGTCCTAGCTGGCTGTGGTGCTGTCAGCTAGGGTGGGACAGCCAATACCAGGCCAAGATTTCATCCCCCATAACAATTCCCATGTCCTGCTCCTCTTAACTTGTTAGACAGTCATTTACTTCTGCCCTCCGAATACAACTCAGCACAACCATAAGCAAAGCAACAAAAAAGGCAGCTTGTCTGAAGATAAGTGAAGGAAAACCACAGGATCCATTTGGTAAGTATCAGTCTAGGAATTAACCTGAATAACACTAATGCTTTACAATCTAGTCCTGGATCTACACATCCATGGACGCCTCCCATCCCCAACAAAGGCATCCCAGATCGAGCAGCCCTGGCCAGCCTCAAATCCCTCATTAAAATTATTTGCAAAGATTGATTCTAAGGGTGGATGAAGGCACTAACAGATACCGTGGAATTGTAATAGTTGTTCTGTTAGCAAACCGTGCGACAATGAGAGAAAAGGGCAAGATTCAAGAATGATTAACTTGGGAACACTGAGAAGTGGAAAACCCAGATCTTTTCTAGAGGACATATCAGCAGCTCACAAACTGGAAATCAGACTTCTTTCCTGTCAGTGCCAAAGCAGCTAAAGTTTCTGGGCTGAATATCTGAGCACTGAAAATACAGAGCACAGGGAATGCCAACACCTACAGTGCTAATCTTGGGAGGAGACTCTTACAACACCAGCTTCCAATAAGTCTGATTACATGCTTGCCCTCCAGCATATACTGGCTTCAAAGCAACTGTGCTATCACATCAAGAGTGGCTGCAGACACAATTTCAGAAACAGAAATGATAATCTTCAGGGTAAAGGTGGCCTCAGGTCTGATCTGCAGAGCCAATTACTTTGAAGACTTGGGCTCTTAAAGTCTAGCCTATAATAACATATTTTGAGAAGGGCTTCAGTCTTTGACTATAGCCTTGTGTAGAGCTTTCTTCAAACATCTTGAGTGCATCCATCAAGCCAGCCACACCAGGTTCAACACACAAACAAGTTTGGTTTGGAGACAGAAACTCAGTCTTTCTGCTTAACAGCACAAGTATTAGTCAGAAGACAAGGGAGATTGATGAAAGAATAAACACATTTCTGCTATATCAGTAACTTTTTGATAATGCTCAGTTCACAAAAGAAGAGAGTGGTGCAATAAAGGGTGTTATGTGGCAGAGATTGAGGGCTGGGCTTCACCTGAGGACCTCTACCAAGCAGGATCCTGACACAAAATGTTCCAGCTGAAAATATCCAAATGCCATAGAACAAGGCACACTCTACATCGAAGCAATACAGAGGGGGAAAAAAGGCATCTAAACAACATCTTATGACTAAATTAATCAATTATGTGACTTCATTTCAAACTGAGAGGAAAAATACAAAATATTTCCTTGAAGATGGAATGTTGAGAGTGTGTCTGGACAGCCAACAAGAATTAATGAAAGTGCTAGCCTTAAAGCTCTCTCTTTTCAATCCATTTTACATGTTGTCACTCTGTTAGCCAACAGTCAGTATATACAAAACATGTGTTAAGACACCAAGTTCACTCATTGACATTTACTCATTAAAAGAAAGCCAAAGAAACACACGGAGCAGTGAGCAGTACTAAAGCTTAAATTGCCACACCTGAGAGACTTACAGTGGGTATTAAGACTCAGTATGGTGTGCCAACTTTTCTCATTCTTCCCACAACTGATTCAATAGAAATAAAGTAACATTCTACTAGAAGCTTCCTACACATGTATATTCTACATATTTAGCACAAAAATGTTTATCAGGGCATTTTTCTAAACTGAGACACTTGATCATCTTCCATCAACTGACATGTTGCACTTACATGCACCCTCTTTGTTCTAAAATCGTTCTGTGTAGGCAGTATCTAGGACTAATTGATGTTTGGGGATTGGCAATGAATTGCAAACACTTTCTGTTGTGCCCTGATCCAAGACAGCCACTCTAGTTGCTGGCAAACATTTGGAGCTATGTTAGTTGCCAACCACAGAGCTGACAGCTCAGCCCAAGGCACTCCATGTACCTATGGTCAACAAGGTACCTGCAGGATTTACTAAGTCTGACTCAGCATCAGTAGACAACACAAAAACACTTCAAATTTCTGGATTTGAGTAGGTTTTCAGAAATAGGGCCACCACTTCCGAAGATGCAATATGATTACTGACACTAGCAGTCAGCCCAGGTGTGTAAGAACCACTGGAACCACGATGTTACAGAGTCCGGAAAGACAATCAAAGTTTCAGATTCACATAGATGTGTTCACTTTACACAAGAATTTTATAAGTACTGTCGCTGTAAATGTCATCCCATTCAGAGTTAACCCTCATATTACGTCCATGGCAAGAATCTTGGAGGTCCCAAGGTGACAGAGATAGTTTACGCTGATACTGAGTTTACTGGAAATCTGTTAATCATCGATGCATAGAATGATCTGGGTTGGAAGGGACTTTAACCATCATCTAGCTCCCAGGGGCAGGGGCATTTCCACTAGAGTAGGGTGCTCAAAAAAACGTTCAAATGGCCTTGAACACATTCAGCCATCCACAACTTGCTTGGGCAACCTGTTTCAATGCCTCATCACCCTTAAAGGATTTCTTCGTAATGTCTAATCTAAATCTACTCTCTTTCAGTTTGAAGCCATTCCCCCTTGTCCTATCACTACATATCCTTACAAAAAAATGTCTCTCCATCTTTCTTGCAGGTCATAACAAGGTCTCCCAGGACCTTCTCTTCTCCAGGCTGAACCATGCCAGTTTTGTCAGCCTTTCCTCACCGGAGAGATGTTTCAGCCTTCTGATCATTTTTGAGGCCTCCTCCTCTAGAGCTGTTCTAACAGATCTGCATCCTTCTTATGCCTGGGGCCCCAGAGCTGGATGCAATAGCCCAGATGGGCTGTTATGTGGCTGGAGTAGAGCAGGTGTTATCACCTCCCTTGACCTGCTGGTCACAGTCATTTATGTTTGAGTTTATATTAACTACAAGGTGTTTCACAGGTCTCATTTGTAACAGTTTACAAATTAGTTAATGAATTCATGGATTGTATTTTTAAATTATGCTAAACTCAAAACTTCTGTAATACATAACGAAAGAGCATGCAAGGAAAAATAACATTTGTTACAATTTCTAAATAAAAATTTATGGAACAATTTATGAGGCATAATCCTTGAGTTATTCAGGGACAACCATTACCCAGAGCTTTTGGTATCTTAAAAAACTGAGGCTGGAAAAAAAACCACTGCAAAATCTACAACAGCACTTAAGGCTTCCTGGTCATTCATTTTCTCTCAGACACATGACTATCTGTAATAGTTAAAGAACAGCACGTGGCTGCTTCTAGCAGGCCGACCCTTTAATAAGGCACTTGCCACAGACATACCAAAGGACTTCTTATACTGAAGAAGGCAAAGAAAGGAACAGAGGCTTTTATTTCCCAGGGCCAATCCCCCTCAATTTCCTGCCACCAGAGACTTTTTCCCATGGAAAGTGAGACGTGAGCAATAAGGAGGAGAACTCTTTTGGCACCACAACAGGGAAGCTCAATGAACAAGACATAACAGATGATGGAGAGAACAAAATCCTCTTACGGTGATGGAATAGAATTTGTAAAGTCAGGGTTTGGGGGGGGGGGGGCAGGGGGAAAAAAAAAAAAGANNNNGGGGGGGCATGGAGAAAAATATAGAAGAGAAAATTCTGTAAGATGCTGGGATAAAAGTTTTTCACTAGAGAGTTTGAATTAAACATTAGCTAAACCAGATCTGGCAGTCTCAGCTGTCTGCTGTCCGAGCCACACAGTAAGAAAGGCAAGGCAGTGTTTCAGTCCATTGCCAAGAAGTTCTGCAAATTCTGCATATGTCCCCTTCACACCTTCTTCCACCCAAGCTCATACCCAATACCCAGTATTAGTACACTTAAAAGTACCTAATAGAGCCATGCTGTAACACAAAAAAAAAAGCCAAGGAGCCCCTCTTACAAAAACATTTCGGACTGACAGTTTGCTGGCCATAACCAGTCCCACTGATAGCTGAGCCCAGTACAACAGGCTCTAGGCAGCATCCCATTATGTCTCTTTGTACTGGGAGGACCTTAAGCATTTGTCATTACAATTCAGTACTGTAGGCTCAAGAAGAAGCTAGTTGCATTTTAGATGGTCCCAGTGACTTAAAACCTTATGTTATGTGAGAGTATGTAACTATTTTTTCCTAGTTTGGAAAAGGCCAATAAATTCAGTGCCATCTTTTTATTCTCAGTAAAATTCATACCCTCAGGTACCCCAGGGGTACCTGCCCAGGGCAGTTCAATTCCATGGCTGCTCCTAGTTTGGCAATTCATGTGCTGTCACTGCACCAATACAGCACCACTGTATACCTGGAGCAGGTTGAGCTGGCAGTGCTCTGAGGCAGGCTCACTCCTCCCCAAGCTGTCCTCACTGCAAGGGGACAAGAGCTCAGAGCACTGCCAGGAAGCTGCAAAATTCAGGGAAAACATGCATGTACAGATATCAGAAAAACACTTCTCAAAGCTACAGAGTTCCCCCTGAGCCTCCACTGCCAATATCAACTTGCAGGTAGCTAATGTAACAGTTTATTAAATATGCAGAAGAAAGTATGCTCACATAACTATGTGGAGAGGGATAATTCAATAAGCTACTAAGAAAAAATTGCTGTACAGCACCAAACACCTATTACATGTGTTCTGTTACTAAGGTATTTTATATCTACAGGTCTATCATTATGCTGGAAGTAGTTTATCTTTGGATGAAAAATTTAAGGCTCTGATGAAAACAGCTTTCTGCAGACATCTTCTGTCAAAGAGCACAAGTGTAAGCAACTAGCACGTGTCTCACAGCAATTAAACCAGATGGCCTGAACCTTTTTCTATGTCTCCAGTTGAGGGCATTCAGTCCATTCCCAGAACATTTGCTCCAAGAAAGGGCTCTAGACAAAGGCAGGCACCATAAGCACTGAAAAACCTACCACAGCTGTGAACTTGGAGGGCAGATTCACACAAGGGAGTAGATTAATACACTTAATTAAAGTACGAGTGTCTTCAATATGTCATTTTTTAAATGTTTACAGCATTGAACTATTCTCCCCCTCCCTTAAAAATGGCTATATCTCTCATAATCTAGTTATTTCATTGTCAAAGCATGCAGGCTTATATTTTCAAGCAAAATACAAATGCATGTTCTGGCCAACATATAGGTATTACCCACTGTTACAAATTGTGTGTCACACGGGATCTACAGGGCCACTGTCCTGTACCAGGCTCACCACCAGACACTGAGCAAACAGGGAAAACAAACACACATCATTAGCATGGGAGTGTTGACAACAGACATCCAGTAAAAAAAATCCTGATGTAAAATTAAAAATGTTTGCTAAACCAGTCTTTCCGCTGAGCTTTCTCATAGAGACTCATTCATGTGCATTTACTTTCCTGAGTCCTTCTCCACCTCAAATTTCCTTCGTAAAGGTCTTATTTCAGTCTTATGTGTGTGCTACCACAAGGCCAGCCACGTCCATTTACAGATACTAAGCACTATTGCAATACATGGACCTTGGGACTATCATACAAGGGGACAGTGATGCAACAGCAACCACATTCCATGCTCCTGGAGCCAAGTGTCAAAACCACTTCATTTCAGCCAGACACGGTCAAAAGTCTGTAGGGTTCCACAGACATGCCTCAGGATACTTCAATCCCCACAAAGTTTAGAAAAAAAATCTCGTTTAACCACAGAAAAAAGATGGTTTTGGCATTGAGCAAGTGACTACATGTACTGCCAGAAAGTTAAAAATTCAATTTTCTGCATACTGGTATACACATCCTGTGCTCTGCTTTTAAACCTCAAGCTTTTTGCAGCACCATCAAGTGAGACATCAGTAGAGGTAAACATTAAAAGACACTAAGCAGTTCTGACATCACGTTATTGTATGATGATACTAGAGCATAACCTCTTTTCTAATAGGGTCCTTTAACATTGTGCAGAAAATGAACATGGTTCATTTTATCTTCACTTCGTTATAGTTGCTCTGTATGTTTGGAAGAGCAAGGAGACAAAGGGAGATGAAGGAAGCAGATGAAAATCCAACTCCAATTTCAGTTAGCTGCAAGTGTTGCCATCTGTGATTACACGCATGGAATGCAATGTATCAGCTTCCTGCTCAACCACTTCCACCAGCTTTTAACTGCTGGTCTCACTGTCTCCAGCAATACTTGGTGCAATTGCTTAACAAAATTGTAACTGTTTATCTTTGCATACTTTGCTAGCCGGTCACTTCAAGGCACTACAGGTTTTCCCAAGCTTCAGGTGCTCAAAAGACACCATTAAAACTCTAGGTCCTTTCTGTGACCTTAAAGTTTGAGGTCAACTTAAACAATTGACCTTAACACTCATCACTCACTTTTTCTTTAAATACTTTTTACTCATACTTACTATTTACTAATAAACCCTCAGTCTAGGTTCCTAAATATGTCACAAGTCTAAGGAAGCACTCAGACTGACTGAGAGGCAGTGAACACCAATTACAAACTATTTCTTTCACCTAGAGGCCATACTATCTTCACATGTTTAGTCCAAACACATTAACTTGTCCAAACTTCAAGGCAGCTTTCAGAAGTCTACACTGGTATCTCCTCTGGTTGGAAGGTTTGTTCAGTTTCCACATGTTTTCAGCAAGAATGATATTTTTCATGTGGGCTTAAAAAATTTTTTTAAAAAAACCCTGCAATTTTCTTGAAAGCCTGCTTGGTCAGATTAGCACATCACTAAAGGGTCAAAGCATTCAAAATAATATTGCACATTTGAGCAAGCTTTCCTACTCCACAAGTTAGTTCATGAGAAAACAAATGGTAAAGTGTTAAGGGTTCCTTTTCCACCTTTAACCATTCACTATTTCCTTAAATTTTCTTAAATAAAGAACTTCTAATTTGAATTTCATGTATTTTGATACTCTTACCTTTTCATTTCTCTGTTCATTTCACTAGAATTACTTTAACCTGTTTACTTTTTATTGGTAATATACGTTAACAATCCTCAAATAAAAGACCCAAAATTTTACCATATGGATTCCATTTCTTTCCGTTTTACCTACAGTGACCTCAATTCAACTTAACACAAACAGACTGTAAATGAAATAATGAGATGGAGAGTTTAATCTTGCCAGGCTAATAAAATGCACTATGCAACTATGAAAGACAGAAAAATGCTAGTGTCTATAATGTGCCTTGGTATCAACCCTGTAATTAGAATTAGTCAGAAGACAAATGCAAGTCTTTTGTCTACAAATGTCATCAAATTTATTTCTAGTATTAGGCAGTTCTTATTTAATTTTTTCTCTGAAGAGAATTGCAGGTACTGTCAATAAGTCAAGTGCATACACACACCTACATAAAAGGAGAAGTGACTTGTGGGCAGTAAAATACTGTGACAATCTGGAAAAAAAAAACTAAAAAGCAACAAAAGGCATTCATCCCTATGCATACAGTTGGAATCAAGAGTCAAAATAAGTTAACAAGAAAGGTGACTGTGCCTGCAGCCTTCTGCAGAACCCCAAAGGCAACTTTCATTGTGTGTAATCACACCACCACTGCCTGTGGTCACAACCCCACCCATCAACAGTGGTGGCAGGGCAGAAAGCCACTGCCGAAGTGGAGTGGGAGAACAGGAAAGTGGGGCTGGAGACGATCAGTAGGAAGGGCAGGGCACAGACAGCACTCACTCCAGTGGCAGCAGTAAATCCAAATTCAGGCTTGTCTGCCCATCATGTGTTCACAGACATTGTTACCCACACGTCTGTGGCACTCTTAGCTGCTATTTGCATAGCAAAACCTCTGACCTGGCAACAGTAAGATTGCCCTAATTGTGTTAAGACATCTTAGTCAAAACACAGGACCAGCATAAAGCACAAGGCGTACCGCGGCAGAGAGGGACCCCAGGGAATGAGGAAGGTAGGCTTGTCTGACAATGGCTACTGCTGCTTCACCAAAAGCAAACTAGTTGAAGTTCACAATGAAGAGCATAACACAAAGGTTTTCTGCTTCTGTTGTTACTCCTTGATAGAAATTCGAAAGACTGATAGCCATTCAAACAGTAGCCAATTAAGATAATGCCCTGCAAATGCTGCATAGGGCTTTTGGCTAAGTCAGGACCTCGTTTGATTTCTGAGTCTTGAAAGTGTCAAAAAACTGATCAGCATTACAACTTGAGGCCAGAATAGTGATTCATAAATACATGTGTAGCAAACCTCTGCTACCAAGGGGCTGGTTAGGGAAGGGCCACACTTGAATGCAAGAAAAGAGGAAGACAAGAAGAGGGACCGGGGAAGTGAAACAGGGGAAGGGATGAGAAACTTGGACCTCTTGAAAGAAGTTTGGGAGCAAAGAGTTACTGAATGGATTCAATATTCAGATCACTGGGGAGATGAAACCAAAAGCTTCCTATCACCAAACTCTCTGTACAGTAACCAACTGAAAGAAATGTGATAATGTGTAGCAGAAAAGAAGGATGACAAGCAGGAATCCTGGAATAAAAGAGAATCTGAGGAGAAAGTTGTGAGTGTGTCACCAACTGACTCTGACTGTAGAGTTGTAGGAGACTTGGTCTGAACCATAAGACTTCAGAGGACAGAAACACCTGTCTAGGAAAGGCCATAAACAAGAGCACCACTTAAGCACTTGGAAATCACAGAATAAATTGGAAATCACCATGAGAAAGACTGCAGCGTAGAAACCCTCAGCCTTGACATCTGGTCTTTATTCTTCCTTTGACAATTCATCATCTTCTAGTTCTTTCATAGCCAGGCTGTTGCAGTCCTTCTACCAAGGACTGAAAAAACCATCTGCTTCACTTTTTCCACATTCTGAAAGCAGCTCCAGAAAGCACCTGAAATGTTGCAGCACATTTTTCCTTCAAGATATAAATATAACCATGTGAATATGCCATGAGGTTTGCATCTTTAAACTGCAAGAACACATCTGCTTCTGTCTGCCTGGGTTTTCATTCTTAAATAATTATTACAGTCACAATATCTTTGAAGTTTGTAATTCAAATTTTTTGATTTATAGGTACAATGGCTTTTCTTTTTCTTTTTGGAGAGAAAAAACCTTAAGCATTAGGGATAATAAAACTGAAAATTTAGTTTGCACCTGAAGACTCTGAGAACGAGATTGAAAAGTTTTTTAAAAAATGGATTAAAATTCACAAAAACAAAGAAATGCTATATATTGAATAATAATCATCTATAGATATGGTAAGTTCAGGTGATGGAGCAAGACCCTTGGGTACCCAGAGGCAGAGACAGAAAACAGCCATGGCAGCTCCTGTCCTCCCTCCAGCATTCCTGGCTCCTCTGGGAAGGCAGCTGAGCTGCTTGTTGAACAAGTCCCAAAACTGCTGTGCATTCACGTAGCTGTTTCTACAGCTGAGATGGCCCAGCACAAGCAGGAGCCACAAAATAAAGGGTGGAGGCACAACACCAGGCTCACAAGCCAGAATCTCACTACAAAACCTCTTGGCTTTGTCAGCTGTGTTGGTCCACAGAGGAGCAGAAAGGCACGGTGGATAGAGATGCACCTTCTTTGTTCCTGCTTCATGGGTAAGATGATAAATTCTTGCAGGAAGAAGGCAAACTCAGCCTACCTGTGCAGGTACTGAGTTCAGAGGCAGTGCCAGGCCAGCAATGACCTCAGTCATCACTTGAAGCCTGCTTGGCTGCCTTCACTATGCAGTAAGCAAGTGTTTGCAAAAGTCCTGGAGCTGATACTGCTGGCTTCAGGGTAATCTCCTCCCAATACTCCCTGCTAGGTTGCTCCAGGAGCACACTGTAAGGGCAGGCAGATGTTGCTTGCAGGGCACTTGCCCACAAGGTTTCCAGACAACTCTGGCCTTTATTTCTCATTCTCTTACATACCCAGAAATATGAATTAACTTTTCCTTCATCATCTGGAGTTAGAACCATAGGAGAGGACAAAATCACAAAAGCTTTGAGCCTTGAAGAAAAGACCTTTGAGTAAGATCTAAAAAGAGCAGACAAATCCTTATGTTTTAGATCAGTACATCCAGTACATATTTACTAAAAGTCGGAACTGTTCTGAGTGACGGTGACACATCTACCATTGCACATACCACTGCAAAATCATGATATACAGAGTGAACTAGACGTTAGTTCTAACTTATCAATAAACTAAGTACTTCCATTTCCGGGACAAGACTTTGACAGCTGCACTCAAAAGATAAATTTGTACCCAAACAATACAGCCACAAGTTTCTAAGTATAAGCCTTTGTTCTACCAAATTTCCTCCAACCTGAGAGAAATGTTGTCAATAGCATCTTGAATAATTTAATTTTTTGGGTTATTTGCTTATGTCTACCCTATAACCCAAAGTAAAGTTTGGGTTAACAGAGTCAGCAATAACTTTGGTTGCTGATCTTGGGACAGCCTCCCTGTTACCTTGAGCACTTTTCCTCTAATGAGAGTATCACAGTGACAATGTCAAATACCAGTAATGTATAAAATATCAGGAGCATACCAGAAGCACTATGTAAACACCCCAAAACAAGCATTTTGCTTGAAACAGCAATATCGAGTCCACTAAAATAAAGGAAGCATTCAGTCACTGTTATGGCAACAACAGTACAAGCAATACACATAAACTTAACACCAAAGTAATGTGTTTGCAAGTTTTGAAATCTCTATCCAAAAAAGATATTTGCATGCATAAGGTCTGGGCACAGAATTTTATTACCTTTTGTATAGCTGCTGTTTGTTTCTTTTCTTGAAGCACTACTTCAAAAAAATCAAGACTTTTTCTCAGCTTGTAACAGCTCTTCCCCCAAGCTTCACCCTGGCTTCCAACTCACACTATGGTCAGCTTCCTTATAATGAGGCATTTACAGCTGCTAGAGGGAGTGGAGCAGTGCAAAAATATAGCTACTCCATCAGTAGTATCGTGCCCAGGTGAGTTTCTACCATTCCTATTCTGTATGGCAATTATTTCTGTGAAAACCCACTGTCACAATAAGCCTTTTTATGTCAGAAGTATTTCTGCTCTTCCTGACCTCCACACTTAAGGCTGTGAAGAGTGAGCACATGTGAAATACTTTCTGCCTAATCTGTAATAATTTTCATGCAAATGGTCAACTTTCAAGAAAGTCTGTACTTTATAACTTAAGGAAATTGATCACATGTAAATTTGCGTCTGAAATGTGCCCAAGAAGCTAGTGGAGACCACTTCTGCTACAGGAACCCAAAATTTTTAACTGCTCCTTTCTTCATCCTTTTGAGGAGCCCAGATAGGTCTCTCAGTGGGCAGAATTTGCAGCCTGAAGAGAAACAGCCTACCAGTCAGCACCTTCCTGACGTAGTTCCAGGAAAAGGAATACAGATGAACATTACAGAAATCCACCTCTGTTTCTATCAGAAAATTCTGCAGACATTTATGAGGTTATTTAATGTTGTTTAAGTGTGGCAACAACAAACCAAACCACTCCCTCCCCCACCCCCCAAAAAAAGAGGAAACTACTAAGTGTTATTGCCATGGTTCAGTGTTATAGGAAACACCAGCCCCTGTTTTGCCTGTTACTCACCACAATACTAAGAAATGTGATTCATTTTGTTCTAGGACAGCCCACATCTGTGTAATCTTCAGCAAAACCATATGGTCTTACTTCTCATTTTCTGTCTGCAGATATAACTTAGAGCATAAGGGTCTGGCTTTACAAGTGATAAAAAGCTGCGCATTTTCTGGATTATTCTAATCTATTTGTTGAACATCACTACCATAGTCAGAGATTATACAAATTAGCAGGCAGTCATATCCAGTCCTTGAAGGTAAGATATCTACCACCTTTGGTAATCAGCTGCCATGCAGCTTTGTATGCCAAGCCAAGGCTGGTTCATTTTCCAGCCTTCACTAAATCAGTGAAGAAATCTGTACTCTGCTGTGGCCTCAAACACAGTATTAAAAACAACATCTCAGCTCAGATGTAGTGAAATCACGTTTACTGTGTGCCTTGTTTTGTAAGAACAGCTGACCATTTTTTCTTGGTAAAAGCTCTGTCCCAGATTTCTCTAAACATAATCTCTGCTCTACCCAGGACTCATTCATGATCCTTTTCAGTTACACCACTACATACCCATGCTGATACTTCAGTGATTATTTATTCTGCTATACTGTATTGAGAACATACAGAATTTCAGAACTCTTTACCACTGAATAGAGACCATCCAGTTATAGCTTGGGTAAATCCATCGGTACTGAAAAAACTAAAAGTCCCAGAAATAAGCAGCACATACCACAAGTTACATCTCATCCTCAGTTTTGAGGCCCTGAATGTCAAAAGCAATTTTATCAGCTACAAAAAAGGGTTGAAAAAGCATCTTGGATCTCACTTTGAGTAAAAAAAGCATTTATTTTTCTTTCTTGTTTGAGTAGTCTAGAACTCAGACAGTTTCTTCAAATTTTCTTACCTCCGTAGCGTTGCCTGGCAAACACTGCCCATATCTACTGATATGGGCTTGTGAAATTACAGCACTAAAGACAAGATTACCTGAAAAATATTTCTGCAATCCACTAAACTCTCTGGGCAGAGTTGAAAGCAGCCCTAGCCCTGGCAGGCAGGGCACAAGGGTGTCAGCAGTGCCGCAGCAGAGGCAGCTGGGGACACCATAGTGATGCACGTGATGCTCCTTCCTGTGTGCCCCACTCTGCCCTTGAGTTCATGCACGCTTTCCTGCCCCACTGCATGCACACTCTCTAGATCTGTGTGCAGAAGCAGCACAACTTTAACTCGACCTGCCATTCTTCCTACTGCTTGTGCTCATCTCTACTCCAACTACTACATCCTGCTAAAGTTTCAAACTGCGGGCTCTCACTGCAAACCAGACTGGGGACCTAATCCAGCCAAAAATAATTCCACAGAAGGAGTCAAGGTCACTTCTTCCCCCAGCAGAGTTGACTGAAAGCACACTCAAAACCACAGTTTCAGGGTGTGGTTCCAGAGCAGTTTTAACACCTCTAAATTCTGGCTGCCATAGTCCTACCTGGCCAGAAAGTCCCCCTGCCTCAGCCAGCAGACAAAGCTATGAGACCTGCAGTCACCCCCTGCACAGACCAAAGGTGACTGCAAATCCAGCAAAGCAAATCAGCTCTGCTAGGAGAGATTAGCTTCTTGACAGATTGGGTATTCATGCTGGCAAAAGGTGAAGCTATCTTCAGCAGCATGACAGAGCAGTTGAAGAGAACTCGGCAAATTCAGGCTGCGGAAACGTCACCAGTTGCAGCAGTCTTCAGCAAAGCAGGAGATGGGATCCCAATGCAAATAACGCCAGCTAAAAACAGCATCGTATCAAAGATGTTTGCCCTAGACACAGGTTCACATTCTCAACAAATTTGAGTCCTTGCTTAATTCAAGGTTTTTTTGCCTTATTTCTAATCATTTCAACCAGAGTATTAGGCACAAATAGCCCCACTACTCACCTGTGATTCCTCAAAACATCTTTGAAACAACGCCCTTTAAACATAAGTGAAACATTTACTGGCCTATTGTTCGACCCTACAACCCTGTGAAAAAGCAGTTGCCTGAATGAATCACACTTCTGTACAGTGTTTGGGCGTTTCCCATTCCAACTGCCCCTGGATTAACCTGTGCACTCCTCCTGGAAGAGGCTCCAATAGCACAAATATAATCAGTTTACAGAGTAGTTTCATAAATCAAGCATAAATACAGGAGGTTATTCCTCATTTCAGGAGAAACAGACAGTAGGGATGGATAACACGCATGACTACAAGTTCCTCTTTACACTCTGAAGCATGGTAAGAGTCAGTTTAAACACCTTGCTAGATGCCATAGAGGCTTTTACTGAGCTTTCAAAGAAGCAGGTCAGAGTCCACAAGAGAGTACAGGCAGAGACCACATCCTTCATCACTCACTTTAGCAGAAGCCACGGACTGCCTAGTCTGATACACACAAGCCAAGATAAGCACTTGAGATGAGGACAGTAGTTTCTAACAGCTTTGGAGCCTGGCTGGCAGACAGGGCAGGACCACACCTGGAGGCAGAAAGTCTTTATGGGCTGGCAGCATTTTGCCAGCAGTTGTGAGTCAGAGCTCTGAAGTGTTCCTTGAATCTGTTTCATAAAATTTATAGCTGGACGACCTCAACTTGGGCAACAAGTGATAACAAAGAACTGACATGATTCCTCCGGATAAGTATTTCTTTCTAGTGCATATTCATTTAAATGAAACAGTAATTTAACACTGAAATCAGCCACCATTACAGGTTCTTAATGGCTGTTTATTTGCTTACACATTTCAAAAGGTATTTAGAAGCTGTGCAGAGTTATAGGAACACCATCTGGTTCAGTAACCCACTCCATCCTTCTCCAGCCACCTTACCAAGGCCATCGGCCACCAGAGAGCACACTGCAGGGAGTGCCTCCCCCACCAGCCCTTCACCACCATGGACCATGGCATTCTTGTCCTGTGCTACAGAACGGGCAAAACTCACCTGTAGTGCCACGGCGACATGTTGGTCTCTAGCACAACCCTATCCGTGTGTCAGATACTCAGCAGCCCCCTTCTCCTCCCAGCAGTGAAAATAAGGCAGTATGCACTCAGCAAACCTTTCCAAAGCCCAACTGGCACCAGTCTGAAGGAGCATTGCTGTTTTCTGAAGAGGAACACAAGTGCCGAGGTGCAGGAAGTCCTGACCCATGAATGAGCTGCGCAGGACATAGCTCTTGTCCCAGCCTGTCGTATCAAGGGTCAGTAAACGAAGTGCGCACAGCAGGCATCCCTCTCCAGGATGGGGTCAACCTGGCCCCTACCCTCCCTGATCATGGACCCCAGGCCAGGGTGGGCACAACTCCTCCCTTGTTCAGCACCTGCACTTTCATTCCACAACCTGCAGTAGTTCAAGGATACCTGTTCCAAAAACAACGAAACAGTCTGAACAAGTGAAGCAAACACAGCAGGTTAATCATTTCCTGCAAGGAGCAAGCACAGGAGAGCACACTTGCTTATCTTCACACTGAAATATGACCCACCAGTCCTGCCTGTCACTGACAGGCTTTTTTTTTCCCCTGCCCTGCATGTGGGGCTATTACTAGTAAAACATAATCAGCTTGAATCACCAACAGTATCGAGCAAACTTTGAGCTAGAAAAATTATGTAACTGAAACCCTATTTAATAGAAGAGGCACACTGCAAATCTGCATGCTTCCTACTCCCTGCCTCAAGTATCAGGCTTAATGTAGCACACTCACATGTGCTATAAATCCTGTTTCCAATGCAATATTAACATTTCCTGTTTCAACAGCATTCAGGTAGCTTTAAGCATGCTGTAACGTAGCTCTGTCCTTTCTTTACCAGCAGACTTCATGGGAGATGAATCTGCCTCGCACTAAAAGCACACGGAGAACCACTCCTACCAAGTGAATTATGTGCACTTGGTTAAACAAAGCAGTTAAACTTTTTGAGCTCTCATTCAGCAGTTTAATTATTAGCAACCTACAAAAGAGTGGAAGAGATAAACAGTGTATTTGGTTGCCAAATAACACCCATCAATAAAAAAGTAGAAAAGTATTCTCGTAAGTCACAAGCACTACAAGGAGGCATACACCCAAAAGAATATATATGCAAAGAATACAGTAAAGCTTTTTTTTTTTAAAGTTTCAAAAATCCCATCTGTTTTTACTCAAGAAAATCCTATGGAAGTTTTACCAGAAGACTTTTCCCAGTATTTTGATTGAAAAACAGTCATCTGTTGCCCTGCACTTACTTGACATGCAGAAAAATTCATAGTTTTTCATGTTAAAAGCTTTCTGAAAAGCCACTGGTTTGCAAGTTTTCACATCCTGCTAAACAAAGAAGCTAGGTGTAGTTTCATAGGGAGGCGTAGGCTATGTTTCACTTCAGGTTTGCCCAGCCTGTCTCCACAGGCAGAGCAGCACTCCCTCATGAAGCTTCATGCTGCTTACATGTCTCATGTCTGAATTCCTAGTGCCAAAGAGTAGCAGTTCTGGGAGCCAGCACCAGAAGCACAAGTAACGCCCCTATCACTGGATAGTAAAGTCAGTTTTCCCCTCTATTTACCCATTATCCATGCCCAGTGGAACCAGCTTTCTGGCCTCAGCAGGAAAGGTGAAGACTCAACTGTGTCTCCAACAGAAGTATCTGCTGATGCTGGAGCATCTAGTGTTTCTCCTGCTCAGTAGACAGGGACGTGGGGCATATATTAATTCAGCTACTCTGAGCATGGAAATGCCTGAAATCCTTCATAAATCCAGACACCCATCGTGTCTCTCTCTGTAGCTTCATTACATTCATGGGAATGCAGTGAAGCCATTCAGACATTTCACAAAAACTTAAACATTTGTTTCTGCACACAGATTTTAGGGGAAACTAGCTATAAAGGAGCTGAGAGTGTCAGAAAATGAGCATTCTCTAAGATACCATTGCCTGATTTGCTATCTTCCCATGTTCAAAACTTCATGTTTAATCTGTGAGGCACATCTGAGATTTATACTTTTTCTGTCTTCATAATCTTCCACAGCAACAAGCATTTTTGTTGTAAAAATGGCTCATACCTGTAGTTGTAATAGAAATCCCAATTCTCTGCAGATCAGTGAACCTCTGCTTCTGATTGTGCTGGGATTGAGAAATAAACAGGCAACACCTATGGCCAGACTGGAAACCACTACGTAAATTCAGTTGCAATGTGACTGTTAAGAGGGTTTCAGCTGTATAAGGTGCTTCCTTGTAATTTTATGTTCTCACTTGAGTTGGTGCTAGAGATAAATATCTGTCTGAAGGGCTCAGTGGAGCACCAACAAATCTCTTCTGCATATCTTTGAAGCTATCAACAGCAGGTAGAATTGGAGGCACCTTTCAACAAGTGGTCCAAAAAGCCACAAAGGCCCTAAAAGATGAAGGGGAGGCTCTAGGATTTTGCTCCGAGTTCTGATTCTCCCAGGAACCAAGTTCATCCTGAAATAATACCCACCCAGAAAGGGACTGTCTTAATTGATTTTGTTCATCTATTTCCTGGCTTTAAAGATGGAAATGATCAGCTCTAAGATTTTTTTTTTGTGTGTTACTATATCAGCAAAGCTTGTAATGTACTACTACTTTTAAGTTAAGGATATGTCTTCCCAATTACTCACTTTGTGCTACAAGGTCTTATGCTCAGGGAGAGCTCTTTTTCCCAGTGATATCCATCAGTCTATAAAATGCAGCCAAAATTTGCGTATGTCTTCTCTAGTTATCAAAATGGAATGCTACTGATAATCACGCATTGGTTTATACAGTACCTTGCAAAAAATTATCATAGTGAAATGCGAGCATACTTCAGAGCAATACACAAACTCTGTCAGAAGCTTGACGCTAAAGTCAAAAGTCCAAGTCCAGTTAAATGTTTAAAACAGTTCTAGCTCACTAAAGCGAAGAGTCTTAGAAATTTGATAGCCTAACTTGGACAACTTATTAACTCTTTAGGAAATCCAGCATGAATGTGGTGTTCTCAACACAGGGAACTGTTTGCCAGTAATCCAAAGTGCAGTCTTATTTATGTGGAGAACCTACAACTTACAATGAGCTTTCAAAAGAGCTCAGATAATGCTAAAGTTTTCTAGTTAGGGAGCCTTTTCTTTTTTTGGTTTTTTAAGGTGCTGCTTCTCTCCACTTCTCAAAATGGCAGCCAAATGCAGGGCAGATAAAACATATTCGTTTCTCTAGACACAGGCTAAAAAGTCAAACAGGCACCTCTATTTGTCACTACAGACAAGGCTATGGCTTGTTCTTTAAAATATTGAGTTGTCCATGGAGTTTTTTTATGTGTGTTTTTTAAAAATATTTCCACCAGTCTGGCATAATCAAGGAGTCTTTGCCTAGTCCCTTGAAATGAACGTAATTTCAAAGGTTCCTGCAGCAAAAATTGCACCCTAAAAAGAAGTGGATGCAGTGTGGTACAGCAGATACAGCCTCTCACTCGGGGAATGACAGAATAACTACTGGATCCTGAAGAAGCAGCCATTATTGTTCAGGATGTGCCATTAGGAAAGACGAGTGTACTCTCATCCACTCCCATCCCTGGGGCAGGGAGACCTAATACCAAGAGTGGCTACAACTCAGCGCATGAACTTCTGCATGGCACCCAGAGGAAAATGCTCTCAACTATCATAGTAAAACATAAGCATGGAGAGGGTAGACCATATCTTCAAAATTATATTTAGCATCCTTAACATGGTCATCCTTTCCCATAATAACTGAGGCCTACAATCCTTAAAATACTCTGAGCAGCTCTGGCAATAAGGTAAATCATCCTCAGCACCCAGGCAGGAAAAGGCTCAAAAGATGAACCTTTTCATTAAGTCAAAGCCTCATCTTTGGCTGTATCAGAAGTCCTGAGAGACTGACTTCTACCTGTCCAGACCCACATAAACTGAGACCAGCTGGGCAAAAGCTACACAGCAAAGCCCCTGCTGCTAGAATATTGATGGGCATACAAATATTTCTGCATCTCAGGCAAGTGGACAGTTTCCAAACTGAGGCTGGAGCACGATGAAGCACACCTGCACACTGCCCAACTACGTGTGCAATGGCACAAGCAGCTGGAAGGACTGGCTTCACCAGCAAAATATTCACCTTTGACAATACAATAGCATGGGCACTCGGACTATGCCTGTAGCAACCAGTGAACACACACCTTCACAAGAATCTCATCCAGCCACTGGGTAAACTGAAAAAAGAAATGGACAGGCAGGTTCCACAAACTGCCCCAACAAAGGGCATCAATAGGGGGAATCAGCAAGCAGTAAGTAGAAATGCTCAGAAGAGCAAGACATTCGCCAAGCTCAAGGTCTTACGGCCAAGCACCGCATTTTCCACCTGCCCTGGGTGGAAGCAATGTGGCCCCTAACATTGTTAAAGAGTTTTGTGCTTCTTTCTAAAAGAACGTTTCAGAACCGGTTTGAAACAAAGCTACTATGATAAGAACTGGGAGGTTTCTCAGTAGACCACAGGATGCCAGGGTTGTTGTGAACTTTGCAAATCGTTTGCACGTTCCCATTTTGCAATGCCTGAAGTGTGAGAGACATTTCTCGTAGGGATGGCACAGCCATGGGGTCGCGCTGCCCTGCCCCACAGGAGCCAGGAAAAGCACAGGCGGATGCAGGATCCCAGCACGGCACAGCACGGGCGGGAGAGCCTTGCAGCAGGAGGGGGTAAGGTGCTTCAGGGGTTTTTCTTGAATATACGTTTGGGAAGCAAACACATCTCCTCTGAAAAGAGGTGCCTGGTGCCTGCGCACTCTCTCCCCTCATCCCAAGTACTTAAGAGTTACAAAGTTCCGATACAAAGTTATAAAATTAGAAAGCAAAGGTTTAATTTTATAATCCGAAATTCCGAAGCTATAATCCAAAGGTTACAAAGTTACAACCTGAAACTACAGTCACAACTCAAATTCCGAAGTTCCAGCCCGAGCTCATACCTGTAACACCACGTTATAACGCTAAAACCCGAAGCCCGAGCTCTAATCTAAACTCCCGAGCTGCAGTGCGGAATTACAGCTACAATCCATTCGGAAAGTTACAGAACAAAACGCAGCCCCGTGAAAACCTGTTCAAAACCCAGCCGGAGCTGGCTGCGGGCTAACCTAAAAGGAGCCGGAGCGCTGCGCGCTGCCGCAGAGTCTGCCGGGCGGGTTTTATTTCGCCTTCAACTCGCTCTTTTCGCTCTAAACCGAGCAAGCAGGCGAGCGAGCGGAACTAAAATAAGAGAAATCACTAGGGAGAAGATCCGAAACGCCCCCCAGGACCCCACTCACAGCCGTAGTGGGGCCGCTGCAGAGGCGCCAGCTCCTCATGGTGCATCCTGCNCCAAGTACTTAAGAGTTACAAAGTTCCGATACAAAGTTATAAAATTAGAAAGCAAAGGTTTAATTTTATAATCCGAAATTCCGAAGCTATAATCCAAAGGTTACAAAGTTACAACCTGAAACTACAGTCACAACTCAAATTCCGAAGTTCCAGCCCGAGCTCATACCTGTAACACCACGTTATAACGCTAAAACCCGAAGCCCGAGCTCTAATCTAAACTCCCGAGCTGCAGTGCGGAATTACAGCTACAATCCATTCGGAAAGTTACAGAACAAAACGCAGCCCCGTGAAAACCTGTTCAAAACCCAGCCGGAGCTGGCTGCGGGCTAACCTAAAAGGAGCCGGAGCGCTGCGCGCTGCCGCAGAGTCTGCCGGGCGGGTTTTATTTCGCCTTCAACTCGCTCTTTTCGCTCTAAACCGAGCAAGCAGGCGAGCGAGCGGAACTAAAATAAGAGAAATCACTAGGGAGAAGATCCGAAACGCCCCCCAGGACCCCACTCACAGCCGTAGTGGGGCCGCTGCAGAGGCGCCAGCTCCTCATGGTGCATCCTGCCGCCGCCGGGAGGGACGGCGCCGGCCCCCGCCCGCCCTTCTTATGCGCGGCCCCGGCTCCGCTGATTTGCTGCGCCCGCGGCCGCGACCGCCCCGCGCCGCGCCGGGGCCACCCGGGCTGCTCCAGCGCCGAGACCGGCCGGGAGGGGAAAGTGCCAAAGAACAAGGAAAACGGGAGAGGAAAGTGAGAGGGAGGGAAATAAATAAATAAATAAATAAATAAATAAATAAACGCGGTAAAGCTCCAGGTCAGAAAGCAGAAAAAGGAGGGGGGGGGAGGGGGAGCCCCCAACCAAACAATCAAAAAAAAAAAAAAACAAAAAACACCAAAACCCCGAAACAAAAAAAACCCCAACCACCCAAAAACCAACCCCCAAAGCAAAGCAATGAAAAAAAAAAAAGCCAAAAAATAAGGTGCAAAGAAACAAATTCCACCCCCCCCAAAAAAGCTAGCAGAACAGAACAAGAGAAAAAAAAAAAAAAAAGCAAGCAAAACTAACAACAAAAGCAAAAAAAAACCCGAAAGAAAAAAGAAGTACAAAAAAGTCCCAACACCAAAAAGCAAAAAGAAGAAACCCTTCCCTCCAAAAGCAGAAAAAAACCCTAAAACCAGCAATCAGGGCAAACTCATTCAAAAAAAGGAAACAAACAAGAACAACACCAGCCCAAACCACCAAACAATTTAAATAAACCAAATTCCACACTGTAGAAGGGCTGTTTTGGCAGAGTGGACTGTGAAGAGAGGTGAAGAACCGAGTCCAAGACTCCCTCCTGTAGTTTTGCTCTTTTGAAAAATTCTCAGTCCCCACAAGCAGTGCTTTTGACAGGTCACAAAGCCACCATCTCAATGTGCATGGCACCTTTGGAGTTGGGTGTTCTTGTGTGGACCTGTACCACGTTGGTGCCCCTTTCTTTGTGAGGGAGGAAAGGTTTTGTGAGGGAGGAAGGTGTGTTCCTCCATTTGAGACTTCTCTGCAGGGTGTCCCTGTCAGAAAGGGCTTGGTTTTGGACAGCTGAGCAGCAAACCCACGATTCAGTGATTTTTTTTTGTGGCCACACGCTCCCAGATCACTATGAAATGCACCTGAAGATAGTCAGAGACAAAGGTTTCTCAAATGGAGGTGTATTATAGGGCAGAACTATATCCTCTTGAGAGTCTCTAAGCCCCTAATGAGAAGTTTTCTGGAAGACAGGATGAAGTAATGTCTGTGCACAGCTACAGCCTGCCCGTGGGACACAACGCACCTGAGCATGCTTGTATTTTAATGACAGGTACCAGGTGACTCTTAATGAGTGTTTGCAGGTTGTCTGGAAGATTTCAGTCATTTGCGTTTCAAAATAAAACAATGTTGGATCTATAGAGTCTCCTCTGTGGTTTTCCAAAATCTGTAGTTTGTTTGCAAGGACTTTGTTTTGCTCATTTCCTATCTCTGGCTGTTCTGTGCACAGCTCATTGAGGCGAGGAAAGATGGTCCTGATAATACTTAAGATATGGATTATTCAGGAAGAAAAGATTAACGGGGACAGGAGAAAAACAACACCCAAGAAGAAACACTTATTTTTCTTGGGGTCCTTTTGATTTCCACTGCTCCCTTTTCCTCCACTCCCTTTTCCTCCATCCCCAGAAGTCAAGGAGGATGACTTACAGCAGAGGTGTGTGATGCAGATACCAGTAGAGCCACAGTCTGCACTTGGCTTTCTGAATGCTCTCTTGAGTTTTAAACAAACACCCATCCACTTGCTTCTTTTCTTATAAAAGAAAGTGGGTGATCAAACCAAATATGGAAAAGAATAAACTGGCTTCCACAATTTAAATTGTGGTTTCCACAATTTAAAGAGTTCATTGAAAATGCTACATTTGCTTAAAATGACCATTTCCATTGCCTTTTACATTGTTACAGAGCCTAAGTCAAGAATGTACTATAGAACACTTTCTCCATTTCTTTTATCCTTTAGTCAAAGTAAGATACTTAAAAGTTTTCCTAAAAATATATTTTCTGGCTAAAATCAAGGGGTCTTTTCCCCCTGAAGTTTCATTTTGACGCAACTGCATCATGTTTTGAATGACAACACTTCTCTCTGAGAAGTGCTTGTCCTGATGTGAAAGTTGTGTAGATGTGGTGTGACACAGTGACAGAGGGGTCTCTCTCCTGAAGGAATAATCTGCTAAAGCCCCAGAGGTCTCTGTGTGACAGTGCCAATCTCTGGTGAGTTTTCTTACTCCCTTACCTTCTGGAAGGACAAAGGTGTGTGCAGCCATGGTGTCCCACACACGTACACTGACACCTCTGATGAGAAAATGTGCATCCCTCTCTCTCAGCATCTGTGCCTGCAATGTGCCCTCTCCCTCCTCCTCCTCATGGGTCTCCTTGCCCTGGGTTGGCACCAGCATTTTTCTCACGGCATGGGGACTCAGCTAGTTGTCCCAGATTGAAAAATAATTTTTCACTTATTAGGGTTATTTCTTAGGCCAGCAGTTGGCTTGTTGTTTTCACACAGCTGCCTCTCGAATGCAAGTGCCAGTTTAGAGCAGGGGGCAGACCAGGGTGAGAAATGAAAGGCCAGGGTAGGGATAAGTGAGAACGTTTTTTTGGCAGCGGTGACCTCTGTAATGCTTGCAGAACAACAGGCCTGACAGAAACCAACTGCTCTCAGCGGGAATTGAGACAGGTAAAAGAATATTGGAGTAACAAGCAGCAGCCACACAGGTCTGCTCATGACATTGTGCATTAGGTTTGTTAATCCCTGCTTTTCTGAATTTAAAGGCAGACTCCAACAGCTGTTCTTGGTATGAAGATTTAAACACCTCTGGCAGGAACCAGTAGGAGAAATTGCAGCCTGCTCCTGCCAAGCACCCGGTTGGGTGCTCTGTGTTTGGTGAGGGAGCAACCCCTCTGCACCTCCCTCCTCTCCTTCCTCCTTCTTGTCCTTCCAAAATCCTACTGCAGCTGTGACTGGCTGAAAATGTTCCCTGCAAGAAAGACTGTGCATTTTCCCAGTTTCTTATGGGAACCTGAGTGCAGCAAAACATGTGAAGTCAGCCACAAATTTTAGACAGGCTACACCAGAGCTAACAGTATGGACCATATTCTTTTTTATGAGCATACGCAAACACTCCACTTCCATATGATACAGAGAAGCATGCACTAAAGAAATCAGTGTAGTCAGCTATCTAGAGTAAATGTTTGAATGTGAACATTTCCTGTTCATACTCTGGGTCCTTTAATGGAGCTTAAGATCAATGTCCTCGCCATATTATCAAGGACACTGTACTGTGAATAACATGTTTCCCACTGCATTCATACTAACAATCGAGTTCTAACTTCCACCTGCCTCTGAGGGACACTGTGCCCCAGCAGGGACAGAATGTAAGAGCCAGCTAGGAATGAATTGTCCGTACTTAAATACAACAGCTGTGTTTTCAGAGGCAGCTCTGGACTGCTCCAGATCTAAGAGGGAAATAAGCTGAAAGAAGGAAGGGATGAAAATGTAGCCTTCCTATATATCATTGCCTGTACTTAGATCAAAAAACTGCAGAGGCCTCTGCTACTTCATGTTTCCTGACAGTCCTGTTGTGTACAGAGGGATTTTATATGGTGAAGGATATTGATATTTGAAATTCTTGGGTGGCTTATGTAGCAGTGACGCAAGTACATGCAGGTAATTAGAGACACTAGGCTTTTTGTTGGAAACAGAGCCTTTAATGTCACTTTTTCTGTGACGATACCTGAATTTTGTTGTTAAATCTTATGCCTTGACTGGCTGCATTTGTCCTACAGAAAGGAAAGCTGCATTTGTTAATTTAAAAGAGGTTTTGTCAGGTGGCTTTGATTTGATTGGTTTGGTTTGGCTTGTGTTTTTTCCTATTAGTTATTGCAGAGAAAGTCCATATGCTGTCTATTTTTACAGGAGAGAAAGCCTGGGCTGGAGAGATCGCCCTGATAAATGGGAGTGGGGAGCTGCTCTATGGGCGGATCAGCCTGAATCAGTGCAGCACAATACGGAAGAAGATTAGCTCCAGGCAGGCTCCCAGTTACCACAAGGACCTTTCAATTGTTTCCTTCTTACAGCTAATTAAAGGCTGACAGGCTTAAGCTGGACGTGCCACACGGATGCTTGTGCAGACCCAACAGCCGTGTGTCGTAACCAAAAATATCTTGCTGCCCTTTATGCTCCCTGTGCTGCCAGAAGGTCTTACCCTGACTTGTGGAATGGACTCTCAGTGCTCCAGGATGGTGAGAGGGTTCCCTCAGCCCTGTTGGATATCGGAGGTGGCCAAAGGGATGGTGACTCACAGGGGTCATGGTGCAGAGCTGGCGTCCCCATGCGCTGACAAGGATACCAGTGGGAACACCAGGTGAACCTAGGCTAATAATTTTGCGTAAAGTGCAGCGAAAAGGCCACAACTGCTGTGTTTACGAATTCAACCCAAAGGTCAAGAGGCGCTTAAGGCTATGCTAGAGAACATGAAATCAGGAAGTGTCCCCAGCACAGCTGCCTCTACAGTCTGCTGTGGGTCTTGCAAGCAGCTGCCTCTGCAGGGAAAGGGATCAGCAGGGATCAGCTCTGGGAACTGTGCTGGGTTACTGCCTCCCCCTCAGCCCAGTATTCATCTTATGCATTATTTATTATCATGAGGTAATAAACAATTAAGTCATCACATAATGGGCCACAGGGATCCTGGAGAAAATACAGACTGTGTCAGTGGGGACACTGTAAGTCCTCTGCTCAGAAAAAGCAAGTGAGGGACATCACTTACCTCTGCTGCCTTCTTTGTATGCCCAGAGGGGCAAGGCGACAGCGTAACTCAGCCCTCATTTGCCTCATTTTCTTCTCAGCTCTTCCTTTTCAATAAGTGAGGGCCTGTGGTCACAGCAGAAACCTTAATTAAAAAGGTGTATTAAGGTCAAGCTGGACTGGAGCTATGTCAGTCAAAGGATCCTAAAGAAATGTGAGATTTTTTCACATAAATTCAAACTATCATGGCGAACTGAATGGCAGGTTAAATGGAGACCTGTAAAAAAATAGCTGAAGTGCCTTTTTCTCTCAGCAGCAACAGTTCCTTCCCATTGAGGAAGTGATTTCAACTTCTGAACTGTCCTGGCGTATGGTCAGAGGCAACACTAAACACCAAACCTCAGTATTTAGAGAAGCACATTCCTCAGATTTTGTAACCATTTCTAGGGTGAGACCAGGTAGCTGGAAATGTGCCCGACTAAGTTCTGTTGGTTATCAATATAAATGAAAGAAACCAAATTATGTTGTTATTTAATAAAATTGAAACTCATTTTTTAAAAGCAAAAAGAAACAGTTCATGAGGTGGAGGAGGAACAAATGTGTGAGTAACTTCGACCAAACTTGTAGAGAAAGAAACCCGAAGTTGTGTATTAAAATGCATGACAAAGGGTAAAGTATTACATTAGACGTGTGTAAAAGGGTGTATTTGTATAGCACTGACATCTGAAAAATAAAGTGGTTACAGAAATTACTTCAGTGTCAGAAATCTCTCTTCCTTCTGCCTCTTGCAAATCTCATGTTGTTTGCCTTAAAGCTCCAGCTGCCAAAGTAAAAAGGTGCTTAAGTTGTTCTGATGAAAATAGCTTTTTAGACCTCATGTTTTGAGGGAAAACTAGCAAATACACTCCTGGAAATAGGAATAGCTGTGTATCCTCCGGCATTTTTCTCAGAAAAATCTTATGATTTCTAATTTAGTGCTGTAAATCCGAGGATTTTTATTTCAAACACTGATGTACTGCAGAAAGCAACACTGTGATTCTTCAGTGATTCTTCCCAGGCCCCAGATTGCACATTACAAGCTGGAGAAACACCATTCGTGCTGACAGGGCTGTGCTCACAGGGCTGTCTGTAGGGTCACACCATTATCTCAGTCATGGGACTAAGCTGACTCGGTGTTCCTTGTTGCTGCCCAAAAGCTGTGGTTTTCTTTTTCAGAAGCCAGCTCAGCTCCCAAAAAGCTGCTTAAGTGTAAAAGAGGCTGGAGTGATGTGTCCTGTGGTGAAAGTAAGAAGCAGTACTGGACTGGGAATACCAGGTTATTGTGTGTTTGTTGTGTCTACTTCTAATTGCTTAAATGTCATGCATCTGACACTACTTAAGGTGTGTTTTCAAGGTGTAATTTATATGGCCTTTCCTATAAGGTGAGGGCTCCCTCTGCTTTCCCTATCTGGGCAAGACTTTGTTGAATCTTGTCTGTCAAGGTACCTAAGGAACCAGTTTCTCTGCTTGAACAGGTTTTTTTAAAAAAGGAGTATTTGTTAAAAATATCTTGGACAAATGCCCTGATTCCTGCAAAAGTGGCATGAGTTTAGCAAGACAGAGGTGGAAATCTTTCTGCCAGCACCTTGACAGAAAAGAGCTTTCTCCATTTGCCTGTTGGAATAAATATTTATTCATTTAACAGAGTACTTCGGAGTGGAGTGACCCTCCTTGTCTAGACATAATGAATAACCATAAAAATGAATTCAGAACTGTTTGAAAGCAGGGAACATCTGTGGCCGGCTGCAGATCACAGATTCAGGAAAAAAGTGTTCTTTTTTGAGTTCGATGTAGCAAAAGTAAAATCTTGATTGTTTCCTCACATGTTATCCACAAGCTATAAGTGTTCTGCCTGTGGCAGTGTTTCTTTTTTTTTGGATGGGGGTGGGGGGGATTTTTATGGGTTTTGGAGTGGCATTTTTTTGGTTTTGTAACACAGCATCTGTGTGCTTCTTTGTGATTGCATGTGCTTAGCAATGTTTCCACTCCACTAAAAGTCTATGCATTATTCACTCATTAATGTTTTATTTATTTATTGCTCTCGAGGCACAGCATTAGGAGCTTTGCATTTACAGCATACTGAGTGACAGCTAAGGCAACCCTACAACTATTTCTTGCCTGCCAACAGTTGCCCCACAGATAAAGCACAGGCTGAACTCCCATGGATTTCCACTAGACTAATTCTGGTCTTCTTATTTCCATCACTTTTCCACTGGCACGGCTCCAGCCTTTTGAAAAGCTCCTCATTATTCACATTAGTGTAAAAAAATGAAGAACGTGTCTAAAAGACTGACAAATTCAGGCTCCAGGAGGCTTGGCCAGGAGAGCTAATCCCAGCATCCAGGACCTTTCACAGGGAACACAGTGTCAGCAGCCTCCTCTTATTTAAATCAAAATGGCTTCAGTTTGAATTACACTCCTGCAAGCGCCTTTGTTGCTTCTCTAAGGGAAAACAGGTATTCCTCAGATAACCACATCCCAACCCAGTTGTGTCCGTAGCACTAAAATGAGCATGTGAATAATTAATCAGCAGCTTGTGTAGGTTGGGGAGCACTGGTATCCTGGCACTGGCTCCTTCAGTGGTGGCAGAACTGCTTGCAGAGAGACCCAAAGCTTCCTTCCACTCAAGACTTGACTCAAAACACATGTCAGAGGTGAGCTAATCCCTGGCTAAGGACACTGCTCACCCATCTCATAAAACGTGTGGTGCCCGGGCAAGCAAAGGACCCCAGCCTGCTGCTGAGCAGTGACAGCTGGAACTCTGGGAACTTAATTTTTAATAATGTCTTTCCTATTCCTTTCATTAGTTATTTTTCCTGCTCCACCTGTAGGTTAGTTTTGCAATTGCACTGTTTCAGGGTGGACCAGTTTATTTTCCATAACCAGATTATTGACAGTAAAATATGCACTCGAGACATGGTCAGTGTTATTGCTTTCACAAAGGAAAGATCCTATGTCGCCGTGAACAGGTAGTTTCCCTTGGTTTCAACATTCGTGTAACAATAACAATGCAAAGTAACATATTTAATTACAGATGACTTCTTAAACAGATGTGTGCTCTCACTCACCTGTTTTTCCTTTGGGTTTATGATCAGTCAATAGTTCTGACATGCTTTTGGTGTGCAAAGTCCAGGGTTTTAGCCTGGGAACTGGGCTCCATTTTGCCCTCTATCCCTGTCTTTAATAATTACATATTCTAGACATAACAAAACACAGTATGACAGCCCTACCAAAGACACAGAGTCAAGAGTTCACATTAACAGTGTAATACTGATATTACTGTAACTCAAAACCGCATCATCTTAGTATTCCTTAGCTCTACATCAACATCTTTACTAACAGCTCTGACCACTTTTTTTTTAAATGAATATTTTAAACCCTCTGATTTTAGCTAAAGACTGAAGGGACAAAGTCAAACTCTTTCTGCATATGAGAATTGGGCTGCTGGGCAATTACTCTTTAGCAGCCTGAGCTTACCTTTCATATAATTATCTGAACAATATAAAAACATTTATTTCTGTAACTCCTTATGGACCGAATAGGAGGAATGGGGAAACATATTTATAGACAACAGGTCATGAAGGATCCAGACCGGCTGGATGCGAAATAAACCTGGAAAAAAGGCCCTAACTGGCATGTAATCCCACACACCAGGGGGAATGTCTTTCAGACAGTCTAGTTCTAACACCAATGCTGCAGTGCTCATTGTAGGCAGAACGTGGAGTTTGCAAGGGAGTCCTTGGAGAGTATGCAAGGACAGCCAGTCAAAGGTAAATGATGTAGCCACTAGAGGTTTCACTTCCAGAATTCTTGAGAAGGTGGATTACTCTTAGTTTTATCTGATTCCTCATTTCTATTCTCTGTGAAGTCCAGTCTAGCTGCAAATCAAAGGATGTTTTTATTTGTAGTCAGGAAGCCCCTGAAAATCCTGGAGTTAAGTGGTCTGCAATCTGTGTGGTTACAGAACACAATTAAATGCATTATAAACGGGCTGTTGGAAAATTCATAGCTCGATTGTAATCATTGGCAAAAAACACTGCTGCTTTGCAGTAATTGACTCTGCATTATCAAGAAACTTTTAAAAATTAAGTACTGTTTGTCTGGGGGTAGAATAAACATCCGATCTATAGAGGGTATTTGGTTAGAATTCAGCCAAATCATCTGGATATCCGAGCAACATTGTAAGGTTTTACAGCAGGTATTTCACACTTCATTCTTGCAGCTAAGGATTCTTAAATACCTGCTTTTTACCCGTAACAGCGTGTTTGAAGAATACTTTGACAATTCGTCATTCTGCGACTAGAAGTGCAACAGTCTGGCTTTTCTGAAGGATAACAGAATTTACTCAGGAACTGATAAGGTTGACAATGGTTTGTTATCCTATTTTCACAGCTGGAAACATTGCCTAGATTGAATAGTGTAGACGTTTCCAGATGTAGTTCAGTCAGCCATTTTTTATTCCCAAGCTATTTCATACATACAACTCAATTCTGCTATGGTAATGCAAAATTATTACTGAAGTACAAATCAAGTCAATTAGGTTCATTCTGAGAGCCACAAGTAACATGGTGAGAAATGCATCTGAAGATGCAGTAACCTGTATACTATGAAAGTTTACATATGGCGACATCAGAAAATATGGTATGGCAGAATGGCATGACTTTCAGTTCAGCTCAATATTTTTAAGAAAGTCTATGAAAAACTTTCAGCCAATATTCCTTATCTCTGTTGCTAGGGTAAAGCGCTATTTAAAGTTCCAGAGATGACTAAATTGCAAGGGGAGCAGTTTGGGTTAGATACTGATCTCACATAAATCACCTAACTGTATAACTTTAAAATTTATGTGGATTAAATACAAATCATAGCCTAGCTGGCATCCTAGTGGAAAGCAAAGTGCATGGAGGATTCACATGATCTATTTTAACATTTTTTCTCAGGGTTATACCATGCTGGACACCACAAAATGCCTCCCCCTCTTACATTTGCATCCTGGATCTCCACACACTCGTCTCTCAAAATATATAAATGGACACACACAAACAGAGTGCTCTGAATTAAGCATCACCATTTTGATAGCATGGCTTTGTCAGTCATATATATATACATATAAATATACATATACATATATGTATGCTTCCAAAATTCATTTGGAGGAATACTGTCCTGTAAGCAAAGCATCCTTTTTTGCAGGATTATGTCCTCCAACACAATATTTCCTGCTACTGAAAGTTTTCTAGAGAGTAGGTGATGTTTCTGAAAGATAGCTGTGAAGTATATCTTCTAATCTTTGCCCACACTCCCTTTTTGAATTGTTATCTTCTGCATAAAACTGCAGAAGCTAAGTACAGTATTTCTTCCCAGAATGAGGTTAGGAGCCAAATCTCTGGTGGAGATTGAGAGAATGAGAGCAGTGTACCCTTCAAATGCAGGTAGATGACGATGTACATCTAAGGAGGTTTAAAATATGATTAGTACTTCTGTTGGTTGTACTTAATAAATACAGAAAGTTTTTTTCCATACTGAACCACAAAATACCTAGTTGCCAGAGGACAGTCACAAAACCATACACATCCTTAGTAACTGGGTTTTGCAGGCAGTACTCTTGCATGAGCTGAAAACTGTTTAAGTTCACACGTAGCTTAACTTTTCCCTGTTGATGACACAGCTGAAGAGACTCACATATTTTGTTTAGTCCATCCTCTGTTTAAAATAACCTATATTTGGAAATGTGTTTGTGGTTTAGCCATGAAAATGTCAGAATATAAATAACTCAGCATTTTTTTGTTATTTTAAAGCTACCGTATTTTATCTGTTGATCCTTTTTGGATGTCTCGAAAACACAAATGCAAAGAACTTAACATTGTTGCAGTTCTGCTTTAGTTTTGGGGGTTTTTGAGTTGGTTTTGTTTGTGTGTGTATATGGTGGTTTGGCGATTTTTTTGTTTGCTTGTATGTGTCTGTTTGATTTTGTTGTGGGTGTTTTTTCTCTGTGAATCCTGAGTTCCTACAAAAACATAGTTTATTGTGTAAATTTCCATTGGCCTTTCAGACACATGGATAGTTATACTTTGCAGCAGTATGTTTTTCACATAGAGTTTGACTAGACCTTTTGGATGATAACATACTCCTGCAATGCAGTTATGTACTGAAAGGCCAGGTGTCTATTTTGTGTAGTTATGTACCATAAAAATACGAATTCCAGATGGTTAACTAAAGAACTTTGCCTCTTACAACCATAGTAACTTTTACTCTATTTTTTTTACAGTCATTTAAACTTATTTAACTCTATTAACTTGTTCCATGTTTACTTTTACTACATGTTCAACTTCTATTACAGGCACTAAAGATGAGATACGTAGAGAACCTTTGTAAAAGAACTAACTAAGGTAAAACAAGTGTTTTTTGTATAGTGGGTAGTGTAGTATCTTGTAGATAGAGAATAACAATATTCCAGCTATCATCACGCCCAGTATGTATTCATTGCAGAGAACATATCTTTATTTTAATATAGCAGAGCAAAAAATCATCCCCATTTATTAATCTGATGTACACTAAATAACTTTGCATTTGTTACACAGATGATAAATATTTTGCAGATAAATTTATAAACACTTCCACATTTTATAGATTTATACTGTACACAGTCATCCTACACAGAGCATGCCCTTTCACAAATATACAGACAGCTTTCCTCAGACGACTTAATCAAAACACTTGGTCAAACATTTTGGAAGCTGGCAATTTGACACAGAGGAGGATACTGGAAAGATGAGCTCACAATTGTACCAGCTGGACTTAAAATGAAAAATTCAGAGCTCCAAAAGAGAATTTATCAAGGCACACACATGCAAACACATATATACAATAGTGATGACTCTAACCTGCTTTCCAGGCGCACACAGCAGTAAAGGAAACAAAGAAAGAAAGAAACAGAGAGGTCAGGACCATTGCCAAGATCTTGATGCAGATTAGCCGACCTGAAGTAAAATTCCCATATTCAAATGGCAATTCAACTTTAAAGTAGCTTGTTACCCGTATGTACAATATGTACATGTTACCTTGCATTGAGAAATGGAGATTATCAGAAATGGTTATGATTTTCTTGACAACACATGCCAGCTAACATACCTGTGTGTTTGTACACTGAAGATTATTTGAAAAATTGCATGCCTAGTTGGCTCAGACCAGTTGGAAATTTGAGTGGAAGTTTAGAAATAGAAACTGGGAACAGAAAATAACCACAAAAAACAAGAAAAGAATACTTGTTTTCCCTCTGTTGCTTATCATTAGAAAATGCTAACAAGTTTTAAAGAAAATCAATAACCTGACAACACCAATAAGTTGCAGTGAAGGCCAAGAGCTCTACCTTCTGTCCCTCATCTTTGATTCTTGACTTTTGCACATCTTTACACTGCAATGGATACTGCACACTTAAAAAACCATCTAATTGTGTATTCCTACATATATTTGAGGCCAAGGATGAGATACAATTTAGTTGTCACAATGTCGAGCAGCTGAAGGTAATACAGCAATTTAAAAAAAAATTAATTGGGGTTTTTAGTACCCTACTCTACAGAAAATGGTTAAAATAAGCTGCTAGTTGATTCAGTTGTCTTGCACCATTGCTATTAAAATCCTTTTAATGTTTGTGAAATGTTACATTCATAGAAAAAGCTGGGTTAAAATTAGGCATGTTAAAAAAGGGCTGAAAGAACACATTTCTCTCACAATAGCAATTCCAGAATGACAGTATACACAGTCACATACTTAATATTTTTGAAAGACAAAGCTGGGATTCAGATCCAGATCCTAAAAAATTTCTTCACTGATTTAAACAGGGATCAGTTTACACACACAAAACTTCTTCCGTGCAACACTTCTTAGAATCCTAAGCCACTTGAAAGACAATAAATGCAGGCAGCTTGGTGTATTTTTTAAAATTCTTATATATGAGCTAGCTTTCCTACAGTGCTAATTTCATGCCTGCTCTCAATTTTTGTTGCAAATGTCAATAAAACCTTTCATTTCATTAGTGAGGCACTAACAGACTCAGTCTAATGGAATCAGTCACTGTGTCAGGATGGAGTGGTGGCAGGAAGAAACAGGAAAGTTCTATACGGTTTGTCCAAAAAGATGATGGGAGGTTGTGTTTTTTAAGTAGCTTTTATAATTTTCTCCTTTTCCTTGCGAACTGTTGTTTTTAAGCTACGTTTACACATTCCTGTATAAAACGTAGTATTATCTACTGCTACTATAAATCTGAACAACAATTTTCTACTTTAAACTGCCTGTTCACAATTAGAAACTACATGCTATGGTCTCGCCCAATGAGTATGTTTTCCCCTTGGAAAGATCTACTTTCTGAAAGAACTATCACGTCAGCCTTGCTACCCTTTTTTAGTCTCCCCTCAAAGGTTTGGTATGCACTGGTATTTAGTTTATGAACTCACAGAAGACATGGGGATAAAAAAGAATAGCAAGCTGCTTGGGTTGGTTGGTTTGTTTGTCTTAATCTTATTATAGAGCTGGCTTTCCTATAGCAAATATATTTTCCTTCCTGTGGAAGGAATACGGCCTTTCTTCTGCTTTCTTACTTCTGTAGCATGAGTGCATGTCCCCTACCAGAGGAAGCATACCGCAAAGAGTGAACATCCTGCAAAGAGCAAAGAAGAAATGCAGCAGATGCAAGAGCTTCTGGAAGAGCTCTTTCCACTGTCACTAGTCTGGGTGTATATGCTGATATTTTCACCCTGGATAAGTTTGATTTATACTGTCCATGACTTTATATGGTACTAATTACTGTAGAAGATCTTCATGGGTGTTAATCATTAATTGAAAAACACCCTGGCAATGGCTCTGTTTCAAGCTGGTCAAAAATTGCTGATAAGAACAGTAGCAAATAATTCTTTAACCACATCACAACAGCATCCATATATGCAGAAACAATGAAAAACATACAATACAGAAAATCACAGACATTTTCTCATACATTACACAGAAGTTAGCATGTTGATATCCCCATGGACCATTTTGAAGGCCTTTTGGTTGAATAAGACAAAATTCATAGCTTTTAGGAGTTTATGTATCTGAGAGTGCTCTGTCTCCTAGTCACTGGAACACCAGTGCCTCTGCATCATGTGCTGCTTTCCTGTTTGGCACAGTGTGATGGGGCAGGAGGGTGGGTTGGGTAGGCAGGGGAAGGCAACAGCTAAGTCAAAACTAATTTTTCTCATTTTAGGAATCCCCTTCCAATGACTGGAAGCTAATGGCTAGCTGAGATGACTCTTGGCATCCGAGCAATTTTGCCCATGAATAAGTAAAGACTTCTGCACAAGGAATGGAGCATGATGTTATTTGTGTTCGAAGCATAATGCACAATGAAGAAAGTAACACTTCCTTCAGTAACAGGACATGAGAACATGGCTTGTGAGTTTAACATCCACCTGTGTTATAGAGAGGTGAGTGTGTACGTATGTGTGTATACTCACCCACATATGCCTGCATATGTATTCACTTCTAACTGTGTAATATTTTTTTACAATATATAATATTATATAGCTTCAGGCTAGGATTTGGAGAAAACGTCTGAAAAAATAAAAGTAATCAAAGCCTACACCTTGAATTATTACTCTTCATCATTTGCATTTAATTTGATTCCATTTCATTATTTTTCCAACCTTCTTCTCTTGAAGGATCACCTTTTAACTGGGTAAGACAGACCCATGTAAGATTCACAAATTATTTTTATCACATAGCCAGTGATGGGCATACATATGGTCATACAAGGCAGACATTAAGAGGATAGAAGGCATGTCTTATAGATAAGAACACATGCAGAATTGTACAAGAGAAATGCTAGCTGACAACTCTAGCTCTTGACAACAAATGAAACCAGAACAACACATATGACACTGGACTCTTGCAGAGTACTGTGCTTGCAACGAGTTATGAGTACTGTCCTTTAGCACTAAGCAGTTTCAGCTTGCTTGGTCATGACTACTGGTGAAAATTGAATGGCAAGTGGTAGATGTCCAAAATTAGAAAGTAGAAAGCTAAGCAAAAAATCAGATCCTTAGGATCCGAGAGAAATGAGCTTAGGTGAGTAGCTGTGGAGAGAGTGCTGAAAGTGCCTGCCAGCTCTTTTTCTCTCTCACTCTCTCTCACTCTCTCTTTCGCTTGCGGACTGATGTGTCTAGCTACAATTCAGATGTGTTGATGGCCAGAGTAGGGACGAGCTCTCTACAAATCATCTTTGTAACAAGGCATTAAACTATATATTCATGAATACCCTGGGTGGAAAGAACAATACTTTCGTGTCAGGTCATCCTCACCCAAATACTTTTGTTGTTAAGCAATCTCCAGTCTTTGGTTATTGGACTGTGTACTGGTCAGAAGCAAGCAATATGTCCTAGATCTTTGTCAAAGAAAATAGATTGTTTACCCTAGAAAGTACTGTACTTTTTTCCTAAGTGTTTTGGTCCTATTAGATATAATTCATGTGTATGTTGTGGGAGGAGACTGCTGGAAATTACTGCTTTGTTCATTTTGAGTTGCACAGGATGTACTCAAAGGCCCAGAACTCCATATTCAGGGCAGCATCTTTGTAGGTAATTCAACAAAATATTTAATAAGAGCAGTAAATCAATCAGGCCCAATTTGTCTTTTTTTGACTTTTGACATGCTAAGTCACTGTATCAAAAATAGGTCCTGAATATGGCTGAAGTTCTATATAACATTCTTATACATCTGGAGTGGGACTAAATGTTGAAGGATCCCTCCTTTGCCGGAAGAAATAGGTAATTTACTTCTGCAACAAAAATTAAAATGCAGCTAACGATAGTGAATCCAAGTATATTTTGCAGCACTTGTTGAAATTATGAGAAGAAAGCAAAAGAGACTGATATCAGCACATGAACTGGTTCTAGACTGGGCGAGGTTAAATGAAGATAAGGGACATCTGCAAGTAGCATTATAAATTGATGCTTTCCATTAAATTCAGGTTTTGAACTGAGTTCCAGGTTTCCTGGCTAACATGTCTATTCTAATTCCACATCACTGCCTGATCCCTGTCTTTGAAAGTACAAGCAAAAGTCTGTATTTTCATGCTCTGTTTCCTTGACTAGCAGCATTTGAAAGTACTAATGCAGGCAAATACCTAATATTTTACAGTAAGTTTAATGAACAAGAAGGCAGGAAATACAGAAAAGCAGTCTCTCAGATGTGTTTTCTTCTGGAATATGATTACTGAACATGTGTTTTCTTTCAAAACACCAGAGGAAGTGGAGCATTTCTGTTTTCACTGCTTGTGTCTTTGACCTCCTGAGTGCAAGGATTCATTTTTTAACGTTGTGATTGAAATTCCAATTGCATTTCCAGGTTATTAAACAGGAAGCATGGCTTGTAGGTTCTATTAGAATGGTATCATCTTGTTTAGGTAAAGAGGTGTGATTGGATGCAAACCTATTTCTCTTACCAATGAAGATGAATTTAAAACTCAGAATGGGGAAGAGAGCTAAAACCCAGCACACAGAGGCTGTCCATATGAGGGACTGAGGACTATATTACTTTGCTAATAATTGGTATCAGCAGTTGTGCCTCCAGAGCAGTTACACAAAGATAAGGCTCCACAGTGGTAGAAAAAAGAAAAAAAGAACACAGAATATAATTTCCTCTAAATGGAGCTAAGCTAGGTGCACAGACAAGAAGATTCCCTCATATCTTTACTCACATCAGGAGGTCAACAGGGACCATTCTGAGAGGAGACCTCTCCCTGTATTAGGTCAACCTTCTGGATATGTAGGAAAATGTGGAGTCTGGCTGTCTTAAAAGGTACGATTTACAGAAGGACTTTTGAGGTTGTTTTCCATATTGTTTTAAAAAGTTATAGTCAAATTGCAAAAGATTCGTAACAAAATATCTTAATGAATATTACTAGGAAGTCAGAGGCAGGTGAGAGAGTTTTGGAGTTTTGACTTTCTTTAAGGTTTGTCCTCTAGTAGGAAAAGTAATTTGGTATGGAATAATGGATCGGTAGGAAGAGAATGCAGAGCTTGAATTAGCAATCTTAACTTTGACTGATATTCCCAAGATGATAAAGGAGGAGGAGACTACTGGAGCCACCAGGAAGGAGGACCAACTCTTTTCCACTAGTGCCCAACTTTTGTAGTATAGAACTCTGTAAGGGAACTGGTTAAAATCAAGCACAGAGGAAAAAGGCTTCCCAGTATGTCATTCATTATCAATCCTGTTCAACACTCCACCATGAACGCCTGTTCCTAGTTCCCTTTCTAGGAGCCTGTACTCCATAACCAGTGCCATGGCTGCCAAATGTTGTAGTGCATGCCTCCAAGCAACATGGTGCTAGCATCGATATAGCCAATCTGGTTAAAATGTACTAACATGATGAATAAGATGCTTTCAAGGAATGAGAGTCTGCTAAGTCAAGCTCTATACTATAAGACAACCTGTAAAGAGTAAAACTAATTCAAAGAAAATTTCCTTGCCAAAAATGAAATCATGTGGTCTCTTTTGTGGACAGTTTCCAAATTTCAAAATAGTTGACCATCATGGTTAACAGCTTTCTAAATATTCATGAGTTTTACTAGTGTTTTAAGGGGCCATTGTACTTTTTGTCATTGCTGCTGTTGGGATGAGCTTTTCAGCTGCACAGAAAATTCCTAGACATTATATCCTACTTCAGTTTAGGCTGACAGGAATTTCTAGGAGAAGTCAGTCAGTTCTGTAATCAAAACTGACAAATGAGAAGTTTTAGACACATATGTTTTATAGCTGTAATTTACAAATGCTATCCAGTTTTCTTTCTAGTGTATTAGGAATCTAACCAGGCCACTAAGTGATTCTTTGTGTGACATATAAGTGAATAGACATAGGAAGGAAGTGCAGTTCCAATATTTATTACCTGTGATTGCTTTGAAAGCTGCAAGAAAAGAGAGATTTGCTAAAATTTGACTGCTAAAGACCAGTCAAATTATTTTTGCTTATAATGTAGTAACATTTGTGTCCCAATCTCCACAGTTTTCTGTTCCAGTCTGTGGATTTCACCTATCTCATCAAGTTATTTATAGCATGAAATTGCATTCACTTTTTTGTCTATATGAGATAAATCTTTACTGTGCTTAAGAAAAAACTATTGATTATTCAAACAACTTTGATGCTGGCTTGCACACTAGCTCAAATCTGTTGATCCCATTAGCTTACCATCCAGTGAAATTCTAATGTTAGGTTTTGTATCATATGTTGGAATTGTTCTTGTTTTCTTTTTTTGTTCATCTGTTTCATTTACTTAGTCTCCCAATTCCTACCCACTATTCTTTTTTCTGCCTTAGAACGCTTTAATTCTGGACCATGCAATGTCCCTGTAGTCCCATTTTCAAAAATCTCTACTAGTTACTGTTTTGCTACATTCCATTTCATCCAGACTTAATCACATACTTATGACATCATCAGGATTTACAATAACATCAACACTGAAATCAACATAATTTTACATCATGAGATTTCAGAGTGTTAAACATGAATCATAGCTGAATTCGTTTTTCTGACCCATTTCCTTCAAGCTGATCAGATGCTATGAAGTGCTGTATCTGAATGTTTTTGGGAATTACATGCAGAGATGGACAGAATATACTGCTGCAAGAGGACAGTGCATAGCAACACAAAGCAATATTTTACCATTGTTGTTGATGTTTACTCCAAATATGTACAGAGGCTTCAGATTTCAAAATAACTTGTGCAGTACGTACAAGGAGTTGAACATGTGCTACTAATGAACGGCACAGAGAAACAGGGCTCAAATATAATTCTCATTGTAGAAAACAGCCTTGAAATAATATTAAGGCTATGGCTAGTGGACAAAAGCCATAGATGCAAAACTAAGGCCAGGATTTTGTTCTTATATTATAACTTAGTGAAAAATATTTCCTCCTCATTTATTACAGTAGTTTAGAAATTTAAAAGACATGTCTAAGTCATTTAAACATAAAATATTTAATCTCAAGTATCTTGACTTTAATATTCCAAAATAAACACACTTCCTAACCTTTTTTTCTTACTATAGCATATTGAAATTATCAGCATCAAAATAATGCCCCCTAGTTTTCCATAATCATGCTTTTTTAATTCTGACTTTTCTCATTTCATAGCAGAAAGCAACATCTTGGGCTAACATTTTTTGTGCAACAATGTGTAGCAGAGGCATTTGTTAGTAACTGAAAATGTCTCTTCTAGAATCAGTAGAAACAGTGAACTGTAAATGTATTGAATGATATTCTTATGAAGACTTTACTGACTCTTAATATGACAAAGATGATGACTGATAAAAAATGCAGTGCCAGTTATCACTATCCAAATCTAAGTTCACATCTAAGAGCAAGAGAAAAATTAATGAAAAAAACCTAGCTTACTATATGATGACCTTATCTGAAAGCTTGGTTCCTTGGCAATGATTTATCTACATAATAAATGCCGTCAGACATAATTAGGAAAAAAATACTGAATAAATTTTTTTCATATGTTTTATAGCAAATTCGTTCTTTGGCACGTGAAACTGCAGATAGTTCATCAGCTGATACAAGTTGTCTTAGCTCCACTGAAAGCAGTGCCAGTTTCTGTCATCAGAGGATCTGCCTTTTGTCTTTGATAATTTTATATTTGTAGTGCTAACATTTTAAAGAAATCCTGTAACTTTTTCAATAGCATTAGGACTGATGGGGAACTTTACAGCAATCAGAACAGTCCACAACATAGAAGGAATGTGTTTACTACCATTTGCTCTCCATCTATGCACGTGGTCTAATAAGAACATCACCGTTCCCTGCAGCATTGCCATGGCTTATTTCTTAATGGCCTTTCAAAGACACATTTGAAAATCTTAAGTGGTCAGACATCTCTGGAGCTCTTAAAAATTAGCCAAGAAAATTATTATATTAAGAAGTATGGTACAGTATAAACTATGAAAAAAATGAAGGTGTTTACATATATAAATTTGAAATAAACCTCTGAAAGTATCTTACTTATCATGTAATTCAATGGCCTGATTCTTCCTTTATTCATACTTACAAGAGCAAAACTATTTGCATTCATTCACTCCTGGAATGAGACAAATTCAGTTTTAAATAGAAAAAAATATTACAGATGTCACTAGTGAGAATAAAACTTTTTTTTTTTGTTTTTGAGGATGAGTAGGAAGAAGTGAAAATGTTAAATTTGTTATTCTCTCTGCTGCATACCCATGTGGATTTTTAAATACCCTGCAATAGCTGTTGTCTTCTCCTCAGTCAGTATGGGGTGTAGTTGGTTATCTTAGATTGAATCTGCCTAAAAATGTTTCCCAAGAAAGAGTCGCATTACCACAAGTTTCTGCCACCTAAGCACAGCTGCAGAACTGATGCAATCTGTAGAGTTTCCTGATAAATGCTGCATGCGTTTATCATTCTGAATTCCCTGCGCCGATACTGCTGAGTAATTGACTTGCATATCTGTACTGTTACAAAAGCTCACAATGCCATGGCCAAATTTAGCAGGTATTTTTGAAACAATCTGACTGCTTGCATTTTAAGTATCTAATAATCAATATGTTTTTTACTTTCCTGGATGTGTCACCAAAATAGGTTTAAGAGGTAGCTTTGCAGTTTGAAGTGAAATGGGTTTGAATACCAAGGTATGCAAGCAAACAAAAATGAAATTTAAAACTTTCACACGGAGTTTATAAATCTCTTCTACTCCAAAGTGTCTTTGGAGTTTAATTTCTGACATTTGAGCACTCTGCTGTGTGTTGAGAATCTGAAGCCTTTGCACCATCAGTCAGGAGAGTTGACATTTGTACAAAGAAGTAAATAAATACTAAATGTTTTTCCCAGTTACATCAACACCTGGGTTCTTGTATCAGGAAGCCGAAGCCCTACCAGACCTCCACATACTAGAACAGTAGAAGCAAGGAGAATAGGGATTGCTTTGGTGATACCAACAAGGGAACCGAATATTAGGTTTCCAAGTACAGCTGCAGCTTTGCATAGTGCATTCAAAAAGCCAAAGCCTGTTGCCCTAGAAGAGAAAACAGGAGAAAGTTAAAACACAGGTGAAAGAGTAAAGTCTTGAGACACATCCTCAGTGGGAATAAATCAGTACAGCCCCAATATCTTAAACGAAATTTAAGTGAATAAGCATTCTGTGCATATAGTCTGTGCTTTTATTTATAATGAGAAATTAAAGCTCAGCTGCTACAGTGTATAATTGAGGCAATTCATTCTGCTGCCTCAGGGATCAAAATGTGAAGTGAATGACTGAACAGGTGAGTTTGCACCTCTAGAGTTGAACATGAAACTTGCAAATGGAAATTCAGTAAATGGCCACATTAGGAGAGTGGACATGTCAAGCAGCTCTCAAAAGAGAACTGCTTCATCATCTGTGAAAGAAATAATCAGAATTAAAGGATGAGTTCTGAATTTAAAAAAAAATAATTTCAATAAGACTGAAATGGGTTCAGTCTTAGGGTTTTGAATAAAAAAGTGATTTCTTTCAGGTGGTACACATGTTGAAACAGTGCTTTATCAAAAGGCCAATGAGCCCTCCATTATTAATAAATGTTCATGTCTTAGAGGTAAAGAAGTTAGGTTATAGAAAAAAACTCTTGTGTGAAAGAGATATCTGAGAAAATTCGGAGAAAAGGGAAAGGAAATAGACTGCCAAAAGAAAGTATGACACAGGTAATTCAGGTGGAGTCTTGCATTGCAGTGATGTGCTTTTATTAGTTTGAAGTATTTTAATTGTTTGGTAATCCTTGCATAGAGATATTATGCAAACTGCCATAATTTAAATTTGACATGAGTACATGATTCACAGATGCAGGAATAAACTTGCCCTACCAAAAGTTTCCTAACAAAGATACCTGTATAATGGGAGAATCTGTAACAGTTCTCAACTCTCTTAGTAACTAACGAGAAAGCCTACATAGAACTCACACTGTGTTTGCTGGTATAAAATAAAAAAATCAAGAAGATAGTTGTTCTAAAACAAGTTTGAAAAACTTGAAAACTAAAAGTTTGAAAAACTTCTACTCCAGCTGCTAAAGAGCAGCCCAGAGAATCAACTTGAAGTAAGAAGACTTGACCCCAGCGGAGAGCAAGGATATAGGTTCTCACAGATTTTTGATTTTGAAAACAGCAAACAATGACACCAAGGGATGAGAGATCCTCTCTCTGAAGCAACTGGTAGACACAGCCACAGTCCAGAGTGTCAGAGCTCATCTCCTCTGCTCTGTGGCAAATCTGTTTCTCAACTTTGTAGATCAGTCAGGCCTTTTGATGTCCTGCTTCCAAGCTGTATCCTAGGGGAGAGGTAAAAGCTTCAGCCTAGTACAGTTAACCAGGATATAAGGACCTTCAGCACTGTCCGTGCCCTGTCTGGGATACTGTGCTTTAGAATAATAATAGTCCTGGTATATTCGAGGACCGTTCATCAAAAGAATGATGAAGGTAGGTCTAGATCCTTCTTGTATATTTCTAAATCTCTTAGAGTTATGCTCTAAGAGGCATAACTCTAGTTAACCCACAAAGTCAACTCCAGAATCTGAACAAGATTCTGAAAACACCATTTTGAAATAATGGTGCTTTTGCTGTCCAATTTGTAAATCAGTTAAAAGAATATCTGTAGAACAGAATTAAGACATGAAACAGACTAATAAACACACCTTCAAATAGTTTTTTCCCCCACTATGTTAAATATTAATTTTTTCATTGTGACAGACTAAAGTCAGTTCTCTTACCTAAAATGTTATTAAACTAAAATCAGAAGAATTGATAGTGTTCTAGTGTCAGGTTTGTGTATTATGTGTCTTTCCTGAATCTGAGACAGAACACAAATTACAATTTTTTACTGGGTGATTCTGATCATAATATATTTATTTATTAATCGCTTTGGCAATACGTCTCTTGCAATCCCTAGCAGTGTTTCCATCTCTTTGAAATATCTGATATTTAGCAAAGAAATTAGTATTTTGTTTGAAGTAAGCACAATTACTCTTTGTGTAAAACATGGCATCCATCCAGATATTGTATGACATTAAGTATTGGCAGTATCTAAAGAAAAAGACACAGGTCATTTCTATGGCAGAGTAGAAACTACCCAAAGATCTGTGAAAAAAAACCAAGCAGAAGAGACTTAGACATGTCTCTTAAATGTTCAAAGTCCTTATTTACTTGTTTTATCTGTATTTGATTGAATGTGCAGTACTTCTACAAAATACCTAGTGCTAAGGAAACCTAAACATGCATAATTGGAGATAGCAATTTTGAAAATGACATGTTCTGCCCCATGGCAATCCAGACCCCTGAGGGCTGCCAGAGAGCACACTGTCGAGAGCAGCAGGTGATGAAACTTTGGGAAGTGCTGCCTGCGAAGATTTCTGACAGAGGAGCATTTGCAGCGGCTCCTTGATAATACCTTCCTCAGAGGAGAAATAAGCAAGTTAAAATACGCCCATTTTAAGCATGGCCTTTGGAGGAATGGGTCTGAAGGAGAAGCATGAGATACACCAAAGGAAGCAGAGAAGAGCCATCCTACTGGGGTGAACTTCCAAAACCTATGAGAAAACAAGCAAATCTCTAGTACGGAAACATTTGTGCTACAGGGACTGATGAGGCCCAGAATATCTGGGGGAAGATGACCCAGGATGGGAGCTACTGAGAGGGAAGAAGCTTCAGACTGATGCATCTTGTAGGGTTCACAGAATGGGTAAGGTAGAGATAGCTGGTCCAGCCTCCCAGCTCAAACATCTTAGTCCAGCAGATCTGCCCCCAGCCTGTACTGGTTGCTCTTCCCCAGGTGCAGGACCCTGCATTTGCCTTTGTTAAATTTCAGATGGTTCTTCTCTGCCCATATCTCCAACCTGCTGAAGGTCCTTCTGAAGAGCTGCACAAGGCACACAGGTAGGAGGGAGGTTTATGAAGAGGAAAGGCCTTTGTTAAAATAGACTGCATTGCAAGCAGGCAGAAAGAGGTTAAATACAACACAACTGGACTGCAAAACCGAGTTTATGTAACAGGATAACAAGAGATTTCAGCTGTTCTGAAGAAGTCAAGGGAAGAAGGAAAGGAAAGGAAAGGAAAGGAAAGGAAAGGAAAGGAAAGGAAAGGAAAGGAAAGGAAAGGAAAGGAAAGGAAAGGAAAGGAAAGGAAAGGAAAGGGTCTAAATGGTTCTCATTTCAGCCTTGTTTATGCACAGAAAGTATTTCTAAAGTTATGGTGGTGACTGGTTGTGATTGGTGTCCACACAAGTAAATCTGATTTTCCCATTTGCCAATGCTGATGTAAAATCAAACTTTACTCCAAACAATAGTAACAGAAAAAACCTTAGGGAAATCAGACACCTAGCCATCAACAGCCTCAGTAAATTCAGAGGTGTTACATCTCCCCAAAGAATATAGAGATTCAGCTAAAACAAATTTGGATAGATACACGCAGGAAATCTTCAGAAAAAGCAATAGCATATGGGAATGTTTTACTTATGTTTAGTGTTGTTTTACGCTACCTTATAAAGGTTGAGCTGTTTCACAGATGCTAGTTGCTTATATCAACTAGTTATGACAGTGGTCTGAATATAATTTTCTGAGCAATTTGAATAATTTCTTTTGATGTTCTGGTCTCTATGGATGCCACTGTGCTTTAGATCTATTGTAAGTTATATACCCAACATTATATTTTTGAGGTTTAAAGTAATTTTGTAATACATACAATACCACTTCCGTCTGAACAAAATTAAGGTAATTTTTTTCACTGAAAACCCAGTTGTCTCAGTAAAATGGACTTATAGAATTCTGCTGATTGTAAGGGGTCATTATTAGTCTAATCCCATTAGTGTTACCAAATTATAAACAAATAAAAGTAAGAGAAAATAAGCTCATTTTATTGCCCTTAGCTATCCTGATGATAAAAAATGAAAAACCCAGAAGTAGTTCAATCTTTTAATCTTTAAGCAGATTTCAGGCATGTCCTTTTGCCTAAAATAAGCACATAATTGGCATGAAAAATAAGATTTTTACAGGCTTAAGTAAACAGTTGTTACAACCTGTACCTGAAAAGCATTGTCACTGTTTAATTTTATGCCTTCATACCCTTCAATTTTAATACTGTATTTGAATGTGTTTGTACTTATTGTCAGAAGAAAGTGTTTAAACCATTACTGAGCTCTAGCAGAAGCAAATTCAGACTGCAGTGTTTGTGATTCAAACTCTTTAAAATCTGTATTAATTCATGCTTTTATAATTAATTCTCCTGAATCCAGGGGAGTAAAAATAGCATGGAAATAAATATAGTGCAAATCACACACATATATGACTATAGCCTTTTGCAGCATTAGTACAGTCTTTGCTACAGTGTCTCAGGAAAGTGCAAGAGAGTCTGCAAATGATCAAAGTTATGTGATGTATCATCTCAGCATCATGAAAAAATTAAGGGAAAAATTTCAAGGCAATAGGGCTATTTATATGCACACTGTTTTTCTTTATGTTGATCAGTTATTAGGCAAACATTTGCAAAAAATGTCATTTTGACTTAATGAGTAATCCTCATTACTGGTCAAGGGAGACCAGTAGCAAGTAGCAAGAGTCCTTTGTCCAGCTAGAGAGTTCACTTAAGTCCTTCAGGCAGATCAGTAAGAAAAAGCTGGTGAATGAGTTTGGGATTGTTTTTAAAAAAAAAAAATCCAACCAGATACAGATTTTAGTATTGATAGGAGAAAAATACGGAAGTCTTTTATAAAAATGTCAGGATGAAGAGAAAGGTGGATGTTACTGAAAAGGAATTTTGTCCAATGTATTTTACTTCTGCTGCTGAGAAAGCTGTGACAAAGAAAAATACTTAGCTTCCTGTCATCCGAGGCCCACATAAAAGTGGCAAGAGTCCAAACAGTTAAAAATAGAGGGATTATCCAAGCCTTTAGATTAAAAGAGCTTGTTTCCTGATTGCCACATATGTTCTTTCTTAGACCAGGTGCTTATATTCCTACATGAAATAGTTCAGATCCACTTTTCCACTGTTAAAAGAGTATCAAAAAACTTCATTGTCCTGCAGCAGAGTGCTACTAAATGCGTAGTCCAAATGTTTGTTAACTTTCTTAGCAGAGCTAGTTACAAAAACCAGCAAGTCCCAAAAATCACCATGAATACCACTTTTGTTAGAATTGATAATATGTAAAGTATTAAAACAGAGTTTCCAAATGTTATATGGACAATTTTTAAATGTCTGGATATTTTATGTTCTCTTTAAAAATGAGTACAAAAATACATACCATAGCCTTATCAATTATAGTGTTTAGTGTGCAAATAAAACTGTGGAATTTGCCTTTCTTCCTTGGACTACTGCCCAAGGCATAGGTTTGGCAAGTCATGCCGTAAAAACTTTAACATGAAATTTCAGCAAAATGCAGTTGAACCATATCCACAGGATGGCAGTAGAAAATAGCTGTCAGAAAATGTACTGTAAGTCAATTACTGCTATTATGACTCAAATAGAAAGCTTCTCTTCTGACAGCCACACCAATACAAACTTGGACATAAGATACTGTGTGAATAATATTTATTGCTCTGAGCATAGATCCTCAGGGTTCAAGAAGAAGTGGAAAAATTAAATATCATTAACTGAAGATATGAGACTTGTTTCTTAATTATGGCCAAACCCTTATTAACTCATTTCAGATGCATTTAAAAAAGGCAAAACAGGATGCCTTGATTTTATAGCTCACCTTGAATTATAAGTATTCCTGGATAAGATTCAAACCCAGATGTCTGGCAGCCATAGTAAAATTATGAATTGTTGGTTATCTCATGCAATCTGATTTATTTGCTACATAGGAGATGATCTATTTCTATTCTATTCTACTTTCTGTTTACGTTTTGGGTAATTGTTGTATCACCTCCCCAGTGAAAATCTTGGGTTATAAAGCTGGTGATTCCCAAGTTCACAAGAAGATATTTACCATTTACGTGAAAGTAAAAATTGCATTTTAAAGTAATAAAAATCTCCTAATGTTCCTTCTTCAGAGAACATTAGCTCTCTTCCTTCCATATTTGTATTACAGGCAGAGCTAGGAAACTCTGCAGTGTTATTGCAGGCCCCTTGGGCACACACATTACAACACAAGCCGTAATTACCTCATCACACAATATTTTTTTTCCGCATCACTCTGCCAATGCAGAGAACAAAGAGGGCTTGAGGGTAAAATAAAAATGTAGTGAAGGAAACTTAGTTTCCCTCATCTACTGCAGAAGTTGGAAGGTGCACTGTGAGTAAGGTTGGGGACTGCAACATGAGAAAAGAGTTTTATGGTTAAGACAGTTGAGTGCTGTCAGAAGAAAGGATAAAATCCCTACTCCTGTCATTGAATTTGCATACGATGTGAGCAAGTCACATAAAGCTAACTAAATGGTCTTTAAGTATGCTTTTATATTTTCTGGATTAGCACCGTCAGGTTTATGTTGCTGGAGTGCTAGGCATCTATAGCTGTAGTGGAAGTTACACTTTCAGCCCATTCCTTCTTTTCAAATGCTGAGTGACTGGAATTGTTGGAGTCACCCACTCCAGGCTACAGACTTCCTCTCCTCATGGACAGCAGAACCCATTACAAGGTAAGGTAAAAGAGAAGAGAAAAGATGAGACTAAATAGAAGTTCTTTGCATTCTGGAGCTATTTTAATTTACTTTCTTATTGGAAATCCACTAGTTTATATCTAGCCATCATGAGTGTCTTTTAAAATTTGTGTATTGAAAAGTTAAAAAAATAATATTATATTATCAAAATATTATTTATTACTCCATACGTGTCATCTGGAAGACAGAAACCCATCTATAACTGACCATCACTAGTAAGACATTTTCCTTTTCAACACTGCTTCATCATCTACCTGAGAACCATTCGAAATCTATACATCCTCTAACACCTCTTACTGTAGCAGTGGTACAAACCAAGGTTCTATGAAGAACATGAAAGCAAAAGCTACAATGGCATAAAATTTGAAAGTACTCATCAAGAACGTAGGACAAACTATGTAGTTACCTCAGTTCCAGGCATCAGTAAACTAAAATGCGAATACATAGATGAATGTGAATTCATACAGAATTCAAATCTACTAAGATCTTAAAGCAGCCTTAACTGATTTGGCTGACAAAGAAGAAACTGAAACGTGTGCGCTGTATCACATAGACTGTACATTGCCAAATTGTTCACCACACTCCTACCTGGCAAAAAGCCAGTATGATCCCTAAATAACTAGAGTACGATTTATGAAACACCTTTTGTATTATACTGCACAACACCAGCAAAGCCTCAGCAATTCAGTAACTGGCTGGTCTCCAAGAGGAGGAAAAGGAGGGGGCTACCCAATCTCGGCACTTGGGCATGGTAGTGAGAACTTCAACCCCCTTTCCTTTGAGCCAAACCTTCAGCTACCCTTTGCTGCATATTTGTGGTCATTTCATGATAAGGAGTAAGAAAATAGTATTAAACACGGACAGAGTGAGCAAAGATTTCGTGCGTAGATTCCCTTTACAGAAGAAACTGGAAGCCAGTTTCATGACTAGATTCACTTTGGATGCAGCTTTGTAGCAAAAGGGAACATCATCTTAAGTATGAAGGATTTTATATACAAAAACAGATCAGAAAGCTTTGTGTTCCATATATGTTTAGAAAGGCTGTTCAGCCCTAGAGTTACTTGCAGAAGCTGGGAATTCACAACAAACCGTGGCAAGCTTTGCCTGGCCATGGAGATCAGAGGAGTCTGAGAAGAAAATACAGGACCATCAGAGGTGGGCAATGCTGGATATTAAACTGCAGCTAGTCTGGATAAAAAAAAATACCAGAGAAAAACTTCTGGTAAGCAAATTATTTGAGTCCCTGAAGGTGTTAATTTTCAAAAAATTCTACAAAACATGAAGTAGCTTTGCTCCAGTCTAAAAAACAAATCTAGAATTGGTTGTTTACTTATAACCAATCTGGCAAAAATTAGCAGTCATGGTTCCACCAGTATCAGAACAATTGGGAAAAAATATAATCTACAGCATATGTCAGCAATGTCTTTCCAAGCACAGGTAGATTCATCTATCAGCCTTTTTGTATTGATAATACAAACAGACAAGTTTTTTCTCCAATTTTTTTGTACAAAGACCCCCACATCTCTGCTTCAAGAAAGTTTCTGTTTCTGGGCAGTTATCCCTGCATACTAAAGATTTTTAAATAGAGAAAAGATGAATAAGAAATTGGTACAATCCTAAAACTTGCAGAAACTATTAAAAACAACCATCAGCTACAACTACAGATGCCTTAACATCTGTGTAGATATATGCACATATATATCAGTTACATTCTTTTCTTCATTACTAGTAATGATTTTTTTTTTCCATTAACCCCAATGATTTTTCCAATTACTTTTATTTCATTTTAGTAAAACATATGTGGCTGCATTCAGGAACACCCAAAAGATGGTACTTTCTGCAGGATATTTATTAGAATTATATCATAGCATTTGGATGATGGAATAATTCTTGCCAGAAGCGCAATTTCCCAAGGTGTAATAAAAATACTAGCACTTAATATTAAAGCTTAGTGCTTGGCATTCAAAATAGCCTGGTGTTGCTATTCCATATAATTACAGCTGTGGACATCAATTTCTTGTCTGAAGAAGCAAATTGTTTTAAAATGGCAATGAAAGGAAAACAGAGAAGCCAGTCTAACTTTTCCATTCCTCTTCGTGGACTGCACTAAAGACAGTGGCACCCATCCAAAAAATTACACTTGCCACCAAGGCATCATGCAACTATAAACTGGAAACATTTTTCACTGCATTTGAAACATCCAGTGAATGACATAACAATTAGTACAGCAAAAGGAGAAAGGGCACAGTGTCCCTTGCTAGGAATCTGGGCAATTTTATATAATTTTTTTTTAGGGAGTTGAGAGGAGAGAAGTATCCCAGTCTATTCAAGATCATGCAACTTTTACATTTTTGCACTCTACATACAAAAGAATATGACTCGGTGGTTCTTGCTTCAGTCCATTAAGTGACATAAGGTCGGGGTTAAAAAGTACCCTGTATCTGAAGAAAAACCAACCCATGTCATCTAGTGACAATGCAGGACTTGAAAATTGTCCTGAGACTTCCTGCAGGAGCCCTGAAGAGTCAAGAGCAGTGCCCAAGATAATTTTAACCCACCTAATGTACACTCCTACTGGCCCTGCATACAAATTCATAGCAGACTGACTAGTAGCTCAGGGTGGTTCAGACAGTGATTTTTGTTGTGATTCCCACCATTTCTCAGTCAACAGACAAATGCAGCTATATTGTCAGTTTGGACCAACTACTGCCTTCTCTGCCAGCTGAACCAGGAGAAACCTGGAGATACTCCATTGTTTTCAGAAATACTACTTTTTAGCTGTGTTCTAAATGAGAGACATTCTGTTTTCATATGGAACTACATTTGTGGTATTTTCCTTATTAGGTAATATTTGACACAAAATATACACCAAATAGCTCAAAATCCTTCATTGTTTCACTTTGCTTTTCGTAAGAAAAACTATTAATTTGGTCCTCTGAAAATATCACTATGTCTGTAAGGCTCATACGTAATAGTTTCTATTTGCTGTTTTCGCTGGTCCAGAGTATCAATGCGGTTAGGGGAGGTGTATCTGCACATACCTTCTGTCTGTAGGATACAGCTCCACAGTAATGACATCGAGAGAGTTCCATGCTGAGATGGTGAGGCCATTGTAGAGGCACAGCATTCCTATCATCATGGATTCACTGGTCCCAAACCACAGGAAGAAACAGCTGATGCCAGAAAGAACCATGGAGCCACCTAGGTACAGGGCAGGTAAAACAAACGTGTAGTGGAGTTGTATTTAAAGAACAATCTTTATTTTGTCTGATATTTCTATACACACAGTGTAGCTAAATAAGTGACCCAAATCCAAAATATCTGAGTTAAAAACCAAAGAGACCTCATCTGCTGGTAAGATCAGAAAGACAAGTACTGAGGGAAGGAGCTCATAGAAAAAAATATGACTCCTGAAATATGAGAATATATCACAAAGCATCAAGCTGTAAGTCTCTTTGAATTCCCAAAGCACGATGCCTGAGGAAAACTACCCCATTGTTTGTTCATCATCTTCTGCAATTACATGAAACCTCTTCTTATATTATAATAAAAGAACTGTATTTATTTTACTGTATTTACATAGAAATATTCTCCTAGAAAATTAAGACAATGAACTACCACATAGTTATTTAAGTAAATTAGAAACAGATTTCTCATTGTAGACAATCCACAGGAGACATCTTTCAACTGTGTTCCTCTGCAAAATAGAGAACAAAGAACTGCTGATACTTTCCAGGAGCTGTGCCCCTAGCTGAGGGTCACCCAGGCACACCTTGCTTTCCTTTCAGATGGAGCAAAGATAAACTAATGATTGTCACCAAAATCTCATTCTAAATGCCAAGGTAACAGTCTTGTAATATCTGCAAGGACTGGTAATGGGGCTGAGCAGAGGTGGTTATAAACCCCTTTTTTCCTAGAGTTTCTGAACTGAGGGCTTTTAAAAACAGTACTTACGATGCCACATAAATGACATATATGCAGAAAGAATGTTTTGCATTTCTCTGAGCCAAATTTCTTGAAAAGAGAACATGTTATTTTTGGCATTGTTCCCTGTACCAAAGTGAAGCCCCTACCTAGCATCGTTAACCGTCCTATTCTATCCATCAGGAGAGCGGACACAATATTCCCTGGTAATACTGCCAAAGTTCCCAGGAAGTTAACAAAGTAGATCCAGTAGGCACTGTAGTCGTCATCAAAAGAAATCTGGCATCCTGTCCTGACGTGAAAAAATGTGCAATTTATCAATTCACTGTCAACAAATTTATACTGCTCGAGATCTGTGGAAAGAAGAAAAAGAAACATTTCAGCTAACAGCCAACTCCATGTGCAACTTTTGATTAAAAACATTTCAAGTTCAAGAAATTTTAATGACAACTTGAAGCTTTTTCAGCTTTGCAAAAAGGGGACTAGTTACTGCCGTTAATTTTTGTTGCTTTCTATCTTACTAGGAAAATCCGCAAAGCTCTTGAAAAAGACCAACTAAAGCCTGGAATTAGGAAGTTATGTTACTGTATTTTACCCTACTTAGACTGTATTTGGTTAAGGCCTTTCAGCACAAGCTGGTCTTGCATAAAAAACGCTGGGTGTCTGCAAATTTCTCTGACTCCGTCTTTCTCAGTATCAGGCCTCCTATTTCCTGATGAGACTGTCAATCATGCTCAGTTTGGTTTGACTTCCTTTAAGTGAAATATTGCTGTGGAATTCAGTTTAAACTGATTTTTGTTTCTGAGAAGGCCTCATGGTCTTCAGTTTGTCCATGGATGAGTTACTCTATGCAGTTCATTCTTCTGCCAATAACATTTCAGAGAACTATCCCTATATTTCTCCTTTTTCCATTCCTCCTGTCTGCCTTATAAACCTGAATCAAGGATACTTCCCTTTCACATAAAGGAATCAGGTTATTGCTTGCCCTGAAACCTAGGTCCATTACTATTATGACTGCTGTAGTTACAGGAAAGTGGCAAGAAGTGCCCCATCTTTCCAACAAGCTTAGTTGGCCATGTTTTACTTTCAGTTATATGTCATTAAACTGGGGAAAAAAAGAGTTGCCTGTTTAAAGATATGAAAATATGGATTCATATTTTTGTCACAATACTTTGGAGATTGGGAATGATTGTAGATTAGGTAGTTTGAATCCTAAACTTAGATTCCCCTGCCATAGCAAGCACAGTATTTCACCGGTCCCTTTTGAACTAAATAAAAGTAGTTAAAGCTACCAGTAAAACTGTAAATATTCTTCCTTCTCTCCAGACTGAATCTCTTTGGAGATGGTTGAAATCAAAGATATAAAATAAATAATTTATTATGTGAATAAAATACAATAAATCTTTTATGATATGAGTCAATATTAGGCCTGCAGTATCTCTTATGCAGTGGGATCCTTTCACTCCTCTGTCGTAAAAAGCCGATTGTTTATTATATGTTATTATTCCCTACAAGAGGACTTTTTGTATGTCTTATTAGAAATCCTGAAACTATAAATGTAAGATGAGAACATGACCAACGGGTATTTGAGGCTTTTTCTCATACCTGTGTTGTAGAAGGTGGTATTCACAAACGTACAGTTCCTGAAGTATGTGTTCAGTGATGTAATGTCTTCAAACACACAGTTCTTAAAGAGTGAATCTTCAAAGGTTACTGATTTAAACTTCATCATAACAAACCTGCCCAATACAAACAACTCCTGTCAGTCTACCTTCATAGTTTGGAAATAGCAACAGATCAAGCTGACCCAGCTATTTAGATCTAGAAAATCTCAACCCAAGTAATAATGATTCCTTTGGTGCATTTTGCAGATGTGATTGATGATTAATCAATTTTAGAATATTATTGTTCAGAAAAAGAATTAGTAAGACAAATAGCTCCACATAATTACTGGTCTTAACTGCTAATATAATTTATTTGATAATATTTCTGTTGTTACTTTTCCTTAATCATCAACCAAAACCAATGTCATGACATTCATGGAACAGCCTTGTAAAATCACAGTGGCTCATAATTTGACATTACACCTGGAAACAGGGAGATCATGCTTCTGCAATTCAGTCCCTGGGAATAAACAAGCACTTGCTAACACTAGCAAGCTGAACAGAAAGAATTTTTAAAGAATCTTGATTTGTTCAGATGAAGACACTGGTTACTGTGTTAGGCTTGAATGCAAAACACACTGGTCCGAGTGTTAAAAACTTTTTTCACAAAATGGTTATAATATGAATAAAAAATTACATTGCCAGTTACACAGCTAGACATCTAAAAGTAAGTATGGCTTCATTATTCCTGTGCCTATGAATGCAACTGCAATTATAATTACTATGTTAATAAAACTGGCATAAACAATTTACTGGTAACATTTTTTATTTCTGAACATCCTTCTTCCTACTGACTCTCATTTAACACCTAGGTGTTTTATCAAAATACTAATAGAAAAAGTTAGTGACAAAGTGTATTACATACAGTAACTCACTACCTCAATGTCACTTGACTAAAACAATGCTGTAAAAAATTTTTAGCAAAATTCAACCAAATAACATGATTATGCTAACAACAACCACAACAACAAAGATGTGGAAATACATAATTATTTTTGTGATGTCTTTTATTTCACATGAAGGTGCGGGGGAAAAAGGGAAGTTTTTCTGGCAGTAGTTTGAAAGTGGCAACAGTTTGAAAAGCAGTGCTCTAATTGTTATATGTCAATAAGATCTGTTAAAATGGCAAAATTGTCCAAACACAGACCCGGCTTTACTCTAATTAAACCTGGTATCACTAGCTAAATATTTTTCATATAAAAAGAGTAATAGAAGGAATAGGAACACAAAAAAAACGTTATCTACAGAGGAGGAGGAATTAAACCCTCTCATGAATAAATTTGTTGGAAGCACATCTTTATGAAAAAGGAGAGAAAAGGTAGTGGTATTTATCACAGTAAGTGACTTACTAACTAATTAATTCTCTTTTTGTATTGGTCAGAAGAATAGTGTTTTCAGTCCATTAGTTTTAGTTACTACATCATTTCTCATTTGTGACAGACTGATTAAAATCAGGCTGGAGTTCAGTGTCAACTCATTATAATTTTTTGTACAGCAGTTTCCATTCTAAAATGTAGACTAGTTCCAGAGGAGGACAAAGAAAATTTAGTGATTAAATTAGTCAGTTGAAACAGAAATGACAGGCTACATGTTCTACATTCTTCTGATGCACTTTTTACCTTTGGACAGGAAGCATGTGACTACATTAAAATTGGTGTCACAATGATATGAATTAAAACCCAACCGGAAAGCAATGTATTAAAAGTAAAGTATTGATGGATCTCCTCATTAAGGAAGAACATGAACGAAACACTGAGACTGAGCGTGAGTAGGGTATTGAAACATTTATGAAAGAAGGGTATCAAATGGGTTCATACCTCTTGTAAAATGTTTTGTGAATCTCAAATAATTGTCAGAGGCACGTTAAATTTGCACACTTGAAAGAGTAAGTTACTGATTGAGCATAAATTAATGCTAGACTTATCATTTTACAAGAATATTCTGTTTAAATTGATATGACCTCAGTCGAGAGTGTGCTGTCAGTTCCTGGCAGATCCTGACAGTTCTTTGATTTTAGGAGAGTATCTACATTCTAGAAAGGAGTGGGAATTGGAAGCCATGGTTAGGTTAGAAGTTAAAGAACTGCTAGTTTTTCTTCAATGCATAAACCTTTAACTATGTCAAAACTCAAGTAATAATAATAATAATAACAATAAATTTCAAACCCATCAATTTTATTCACTTACATATAGGTTTTCCTAAGGAAATAAAAATTACTTATTATCATGACTTCCAGCAGACCATTCACGTGGTTGTTCTGTACATTTCTTAATAGAAACCAGATAACCAAACCAGCTGTGTTTAATTTTCCCCTAAGTTATCTATTTATTTGTGAAGTCCAGATAGAGCTTTAATATACTTGACTTCAGCTAAAAAAAATCACAAAAGGCGTTGCTGGAATGTTGTTTCCCATTTCAGAGCTGTTCATGCTTTTTATTGGTTTACAGTAATGTTTAGCTTTCATTTTTCAATGATAAGATCCTAACCTCTCAATGTTCAGCATTTTCACAGAAGACTCTTTCATCAATAAAAAAAGAACCAGCAATAGAGATGAAAGTACATCCTTGCCCAGCCCCCTACAATATGCTGCATATGTTGGATCTGAAAACCTTTGAATCCCACTGTGAAAGGAAGTAAAATTGGCTGTAGGCTTTTTGCTCTGCTCTTCAGGACAACAAGGAAGCTGGGTTTGTATGGTGGATCCTCACACAGGAATCACCAGGGCATGTACGTTTCTCCCCCCATGCTCTTAGAGAAATTAAGAAACAAATTTTCACTAAAAAGTAACAAAACTATCTGTCATTACCTCATGGAAAAAAAAAATGGGTTATTACAATGAGCTTTAAAACATGCATCTGTTTATTCCAAATAAGCCAAGATATTAGGAAATCTCTAAACCTGTCATTGATGTATTCTCCATTGCTGTGAATCTGATTTTCCAGTGTGAAGTTAAAGACGAAATGTGAGACCTCCTCATTGCGGAAATGTTTCACTCGGGATGCATACTCGTCTGACTGCAGATGTTTAATGACATCAGGAAACCAGACAGATAAGCCGTAGTAGCTGTGAAAAACAGAAGAACTTCAGGCACCAATCTCACTCATTCAGAAATCTATGCGAGGCGTGAATGAGCAGCTCCTTTGGCCACTTATGTGATGAAGTAGTTGCTCTATCAGAATAAAATCCTCCATAAAATGAAATTATTGAAAGTTGCTGACACCAGAAGATGTAATTTTTTCAAGGAAGGTATTCTTGGTGAGTCAGGTTTGCAACCAAGTACAGATTAACTGACAAATATAACATTTTATGGAAAGACCCTGAATAAAACAGATGATCATAGTGTCAGAAATTTATATGCAAACAATTTTTCTGTTAGTCAGGACTATCAGAAATGGTTTAATCTCAGCTACTCTTACCCAAAAGACAGGGTGAACCATACAGCTGTAAGTTTGATCGTATTATCCTTCACCGGGTAGTTGAAGCATCTCATAAACGTCAGCCAAATCTGTAAATGATTAAGAAACACATTTCTTTACATCTTATTTTGAACAGTTTTCTTAAGTGATAGAAGGTTTTTTATTCTTATTTGCTTGCTTCCTCATGGCATGAGAGAGAGCAGATCAGCTCTCTGGCCACACTTCCTTTGATGCAGCCCAAGAAGTGATTTGATTTCTCAGCTACAAGATATTTTAGGCTCCTATAAATTTTTTTTTAACTGGTGCGGACTGTGTACATTAATTTATCCTTACTCTGATTGCCTCAAACTTTCCTAATCTCTAGACAGCTTCATTTTACTTTCTCAAATAAACCAGAGATTTTCTCAGAAATGTTTTCTTCTCACTTCCCCAAATTAGACAAACTGTACTCCATAATTAAATAGTGATGCAATCAGAGTTTGATCTATCATAACCTGCCATGGCTAGAAATTGAAGCCTGAACTACATGGGGAACATG
>VZRM01000614.1:667020-755771 GCA_013397955.1 Grantiella picta
GGAGGGGAGGGGAGGGGAGGATTCCTTCTGTTGCATGGAAAATGTAGCATTGCAGCTATCAACAGCAGGAGCTCAGAAAATCCATCTCATTTCTGAAAGTTAATTAAAAAGGAGGAAGGTAATTACAGAATGAACAGAGATGTTGTTACTTACACCATAGAGCTCTGTACGAATTCTTACAAAACACCTCCTGTACCAAGTTCCGGTATCACTCTCTATTTCTATGAGCTCATCTATCTGCTTTGGCGTTTTGATTCTGGTAACCTAGAAATAAAAACAGAACAAATATATTTGTAGTTTCTCAAATCAGAAACTACATATGGAGGAAGATCAGTGGGGTTTATTACACCCTATGAACAGATATTCAACCTCTGTCTATACCAGAAATGCTTTAGATTTATAAAGGAGTAGCAACATATTTTAGTGACAAAGTTTTATGGATGCGACTGTTGAGGAAAAGCTTTGTGTTCTAGGCATGAAGGAAATACATTTCTTCTTGCTCCAATAAGCTGTTGCTGCCATATTCTTCTAGAGTATTCTATTTATCTCCAATGCCACAGAGAGTAAAACATCAATTTAAACCACCAGTTAACCATGTTCAGAATTTATCTTCAAATTGTTTCTGACTTGCTATCACACCACTGTTGGAAGTCTTTTGATTAAAGACAGAGCAATGAAAGCAGAAGTATTCAAGATGTCATGAATTAGTTGCTGGACAAGGTTTTTATTATTTTGTTATTTCCTCTAGTGTTAAACAAAGAACTTAATGAAGAGAGAAGAAGTGAGGTGAAATGATCTGGAGCCACACATGTTATTGCTGTTATGAACAATCATCTACTTATCTAAAGTGAAATGAGATAAACAGACATCAGGGAAAAATATAAAATTACCAGTGACAGAGAATGCAATGCATCCTAGAATGCTGATTTTTACTTGTACTCTCTTGTGTATCAGAACAAGAATGCGTTATATCATCTTTCCAGACACATGACCTGAAAAACCTATACTAGTGTATGATTTTGGTTCTGGTTTCTGCTCCAGTTCCAGCTTCAAAGTGATATTAAAAAAAAAGCAATGTATTCATCCACAATTTATTTTAAAAGAAGACAAGCAGAGAACAGAAAGAAAATTAATAAAATGGGAAAGTGACTGACATAGAAGGAAGGAGTGAACAAGAGACTGAGTGTTCAGTGTTTGGCTACAGTTCCTGAAGTTAGCCATAGCTTGTGTTTCTTAATAGAATGAGGACACCCCCTCAATCCCCTGTCCAATGTATCATAGTGGATTACAGGATGTCAGGGAATAGCAATATTGATAATTAAGCTCTAGTTTTGAGCCCACTGCTTTAATAGATGCATACCATCTGAGATGCAACAGCAGCCTCATCCCATGAAGGAGAACATAGAAAAGCCCACTAGGCATTTTAAGGTATAACTGCTCCCATTTCTGAAGTTCTGCAGCTCACTGTTTTGCCAGATCATGACTTCATCAAAAGCCTGCAACCTTCTTGTCATGCCTCTTTTGATAATCCCGTCTGCATCGTTCCACTGATTTCAAACTTTTCTTAAACTGCTTTTCTGAAATGTGTTGTACAAAGGACTGAGTTGAATCCTCAAAAATTATCTGAGATCTCCTACATACAGAAATCCTTACATACTACACCTCTGCGCAGAAAGGGGGTGCCTTTTGGATCCCACTCTTGTGGCCCCAGCGACAACCTTTTCACCAGACTGGACACCTGACTCATTTGGAGCTGTGGAGAATGAGGGAAACATATGTATCCTAGGACCACTGTATGTGACTGGAGACAAAAGTTCCCCGGCCGTGGTGGTTCTTTAACATAAGAAAAGTCCTATTGAGTCAGGATAATAGTCCATCTGGACCATGCAAATTCAGCATGTCAGTATATGAAGAATGAAAAAACCCCAAAGCCAGAAAAGGATACCAATTTCAATGAAAATAATGCTTCTGTTTAAAAGCAATGTCTAGAAATACACAATGTCTTAAATTCTAAAAAATCAAAACACTGCAAATAAAAAGATTTGCAGGGAAAATAATTAATACGTGTCAATTGAAGAGTACAGAAAATTTTGGTTTTAAGGATGCAAAGCTTTTTTTTTTACCTAAATATTTAATCCAAGGGATCTAATGAACTTGTATTTTAGACACCCAGGAAGATAATTAGGCATGTACATAAACATTTAACTTGGGAGTTCCATGACTGAAGATACTATCAATTTATTACCATCTTTGTTAGTATCACTGCTTTCAGAAGAGATTCTCCAAAATATGAAGAGCCACCCACTCTATTAATTCAGCAACTGGAATACTCAATTTTGGATTAACTCCAAACCCAACTGCTTGTCAGCTGATGCCATCTCTTTCTAAAGGCTAGAAGATAATCCCCTCAATAATATGAGCAACCAGAATAAACATAACTTGTGAAAAAAAGCTTCTAGAAAAAGATTAAATCAATATAATACAGGAAAATGCATAAAATAAAATAATGCGAAAATTATAGCAGTAATGGAGAAAATGTTACATCGTCGGTAGAGTCAGAAAACATATTTTAAAAGTGTGTCTGATGTAACTACCAACATGAAGTGGAGGAAAACAGTAAAGCATAAGTCATAGAATGGTGTTGGATAAGCAAAGGAGAAAGAAGCCTGGAAAGTTTAGGAGAAGTATGTGAATAAATTACTGAGACAAAATGTCACAATATCAAGGACTAACTTAGAAGAAAAAAAAGAAACTAACATAATGTGTCAAACAAATTATGCGTAAGTTCTTTGCTATCTGGGTTTTATGAAGTGCTGAGGTTGTACAATACGGAGAGAATGATGCATTTTCTAATCATATTAATGCAAGCTAAAAATAGGGACTTCTATATATGTCTAACCTTGACATACAGCACAGTATTTCTAATCTCGGCTTGATACACAGAGTTCAGTTTTCCTAATGCTCAAGGCAAAAACTGGCAAAATTAATGGCTGGTCAATTAACGAAAATAACTATAGATAAAGTGGCTGAGTGTCACATTTTAACAACCATAGAGACAAAGTCTTGCTAGATCACAAGAGCTGGAAAAAACAAGCATGTGCTTTGTTTTCTTCTCGACAGCTGCTTTAGTACATGATTATAATTACGTCAAAGTGACGTGAGAGGCTTATCCTTCCTCCCACATTTTCTCCCAGCACATTTCTGTCTTCTTCCTTGTGCCTGAAACAACACTAGAGGGGGACAGGTCTGTGCTGTGGCTGACTGTGAAATCAGTCAATAAATATCAATAGCGGCACAAAAAAACACCCCTGGAGTTACCAGGAGCAGGCATATTCTGTCTGAAAGCAGCTTGGATCAGCAAGAGCCAATTGTGCAATTGCACCATAGCTGTATGGTGTCAGGCAAATCCCTTTACTCATAAATTAAATCAGAAAACAAAATAGTAGGTTAGGTAGGATTAGGGGTAGGTCACCAGTCTACCAATAAATGTGGCTTTAACATGGTAAGTGTGCTAACCAGCCTTCTTTCCAGCTAAATATAGGAATTCTTGAGCTTCTTTGAGGAAAGATTTAGATGGAAGCAATAGAAACTACATCCAAGGCAACAAACTGTAGGTCTCAATGGAATAAAGTTATGTGGTCAGATGGTCATTCCTCAAGACTGCCTGCAAATGCAGAACGTCTAAGAGGATTTCTTAATTGAGTTACACATGCATTATAGCAAGAACAAAGCTTCTGGAAGAGGAAAAACATCCCGGCTCTGAAGGAGCAGAGCATATATAGTGCCACAATACTGCACAAGCTGGAGAGGTAGACTGGATTTCAAAGCAAGAAAGTGCTGTTTGATCCTACAGTATCCAGGAAAACAAGATTGTTGTGTATAGTCTTCATAAATAAGGAAGATGCCATTAAAAAAATCCATTTCTGAGTTGTCAGTTTCTCCTACAATAGGAACAACCCATCATTACTTTAAATAGGGCTTTATAATTAGGCCTCCACAAGATGAATTTGAGCATCCAAGATATTTTGAGAATACTGAATGTTTGAAATCGCTATTTCATAGAAGTGAAAATGTAGTTTATAAAATAATTATTTTACCTGATAAAAATGTGAAAAAATGCCAAAGCCTAAAGACACAACAGCTAACTAATCTGGACTTCTATGTGCCTACTGTTTTTAGTAAGGGTGAAAACTTAATAAATGAAACACAGATGGAATCTATTAAGTATCTTGGTACACCAGCTGAAATTATTATGCTGTGAGTTCATACACCCATGAATATCCTATCCAAAGGCTGATATCTTAATTCATGTTGTATATGTAACAATAACAATAGGAATTCCCAATACTTTATATTTAGGTATTTAGAGTGCAAAAAATTGGCTTAGTCATTTAGAGTATTAATATTGATTGCTTAAGGCGTCCAGACCTCACTAGCCAGCAGTGAGGTCTGGATGTGATAGGTGATTAGCTCTAAAAGCATACTCACAGTGAAGACTTTCTCAGGCTGACCACGAGCACGCATGTTTGTGTCATGAATTTGCTTGAGTATCATCCAAGCTTCATCATGTTTTCCAACCTAAATGTTAGAACAAAATATTTAAGTGTGACATACATGCAAATTGAGTTACTCGCTATAGTCCCTGAACAATCTAAATGCCTGCTTGGTAGAGGCCATGATATAAAACAGAAATAATTTTGACTGGAATCTAGAAACCATTTGGAAAGTTATACCTCCAGCAGGAACCGTGGGCTTTCCGGCATAAAGGTGAGGGCAACCACAGAGGAGACGCAGGGCAATGCACAGACAATCACAAATACTCGCCAGCTGTGGAACTGGTAGGCAGAGCCCATGCTGAAACTCCATCCTGTGGAAGCAGAAATTCACAAAATGTAGACAAATCGGGAGTATTATATGTGTTATCTATATATGCTGCTTCTTGGAGATGCAAGATGATACTTGTACTTAAATGAAGCCTGATTGATGTATTTCCGCAAATACTGATCATCTGAAAAATTATTTTCCACTGTGAATTTTAGCCTCTTGCATGTGACTAGTCACACTGGAAAATGGCTGTACTATGAATGAAAGACTTTCCTATGCAGGGATGAAGAAGCTTCTTTCAATTCTCTTGGCAAAATCTGTATTAAGGTAGTTATGCAAACCAAACAGGAACATCATCACCATGCATAAGAACACGTATACAATGAAGGAGTTTTCTATGAAAAACGGAAGTAGAGAGACTTAAAACCTACACTCATATTATATATTTTATGGAATTACATAGCTTTCTTCAATACTAACTTTTTCTACAAAGCTGATTTCAATGTTCTTAATAAGAATCACCTATGTGAAACTGGAGGGCTGGTAATTCAGCTTTTTAATAAAATATCTGGGTGGTTGGTTATTATGTCTGGACTACTCAAATGTTATAATTGTAAGAAAACTAAGGATTTTTCTTAAGAAAGAGAAAAGTATTATTTGGGTAAGTACTTGGCCTTTTATTCTGGCTTCAGTACAGCAGAAATTTTCAAGTAAAATTTTCAAGGATAACTAATTAAAAGATGTGTGGAAGATAAAAATAGTGGTAAAGGACAGAAAAGGTTACTGAAAGAAAATAAAGTCTTGGCTAATGATAGAACTGATGTACAGGATTAATCTGATATATTATTTGCAAACTGATCTTTCTAGACAAAAGACATAGTTAATTAAATCTGTCTGGATGTCAGTAAACAACTGGTAGAACATGGTACCAAATAGCATTTTAAATAGTTCTCCAAAGGAGGAATTTTTCTGAGAAATGTTAAGTGCATTTTGGAATTTAAAGATTCTATGCTGTAGATCATAATCACATTATTGGGAAAAAAGTTTCTTTCCCATAATAAAGTACTTACATACTACCACATGAAAAATACCGTCAACCCATGATTTATTTTTATTCTTTATCAGTGGTTTGGTGAAACATCTTAATCAGCAGACCTGGGAATGTATTAATTTCTGGTCTACTGTGAACTTCCTATGTTTCTGACATTATATCAGTTTGCTCTACAGCCTTGTTTAGTGCTGCCACCTTTACCCCAGGGAGAAAGGGATAAAAATCAACGGTGTTGGCAATGATGTTGGAATCCCACATTAATTTTTTTCAAGTAATGCTCCCTATAGACATATTTCACTGCTTCAAATCTCCTTTCAACAAAACAAGGACATCTGAAAATTAAGTTTTATTCCAAAATAGAACTTGGAATTAAAACTTAAGAATAACCATGTAAACAAAACAAAAACAAAGACATAGAAGTGTATTAAGATTCACTTTTTACTGATTTTTGAAAAACTTTAACATTTGATCTTACTGAATTTCAAGTCTTAAATAATATGGATGTGTTTTACATCTGATTTGTGAAGGGAATGAAATAAAGTAAAGATTTATAGTGTGTTAATGAGGCAATTAGAAACCACACCTGTGTTTTGGATATTGTATACACATTTTATTCTAATAATTGGAATCTTATTCTTCATTACAAAATGTAAAATACAGAACAAAATCACCTGATGCAGGATTTGCAAAATAATTTTTTTTGGTGAAGTTAATCTTTGGTCAGATCAGTGAGTTGATCTGATTCTCTGGGCAGCTGTGCAACTGCTAGTGCCGGGAAGGCAGCACAGGATGGGAGTTCTCATCTTCCAGAATGTTCACTATCAGTCAAGGTACTGGCTTTTGTTGTTATTAGAAACTGTTCCAGAAATACACAAAGCAATTGGTATAGTTAGGCAATCTGCTTTTCACTGCTCTAGTTTATATTTTATGAGATTGTGCTGTACAAAGGGTAATTCTGCAGTAAATGAAGTCAACCTGGCTTTATACCTGTTATAAAGCAACAGCAACATCTTGTGCTCTACAGCCAGTTCTGAAAAATGCTGGGGGTAATTTATTTTTAGTTGTCATTTATTAATATAAGTGAACCGTACTACAATTAATTAAAAGCAACAAATGCACTGTCATTGTGACAACCTATAAAACATCTTTTTTACTCCTCAAAATACCTGAGGGACACGTCAAGTGAAATGCTCATTATAGCTTTTATTGCTTTTATTCCATTTTTTCTCTATGTGCTGTATTAGCTGCTGCAATTTATTGTGTGATTTAATGTATCTGCTGAATTAATGACAAAGGGAAAATTAAGGATTATAAAAAGCAAATTGTAGAAAAAAACTCTGAGCTGCAACAGAGCTTTGTGGTGGTTGTTCCTCCCATCTATTCCAGCACCAGCACTAGATCAGTAAAACAAACATATATTTCAAATGCAAAGCGAGTTTGGATTTAGTCTTATATTTAACATGTCCTTTTTCCCCAGGTCATGAGCTAATCTGGCAAATGGAACCATTAGAGCAGCTCTGAATTTAGCTCACAAAGTGGCTTTCATTCCTTTCATACATAAGTCTTGAAACTAAATGAAAGTGTGTTCTTGGCTGTAACTCAATCTGCTTCTCCCTTCCCTGATTTATGGCACAATAGCAAAGGCACAGCAGCTCTACATGGCTGCATTCAGTGCACTGCTCAGCAACCTGGAGTCGACCTTCACCCTTGCTCCCTTGCTATGCTGTATTCGAGAGTCATTAATCTTGAGAAGAGGGGCAAATCCCAATGTTTTATGAATTGCAAAACATTTGGCCCAAATGCATCTTGGGACTAATGTACTGTAGAGCAACCCAAAATCTGTGATGGCTGAATCTGAAGCTGCTGAAGGAGCCTTTGTGCCAAATACCACCCTCCTGCTTTCCTGGCCGCTGGAAAAGGCCAAGTGAATCACAGACATGGCAATTACTGATTACAGAAACACAGGAGCACACAGCAGAGCAAAATCAAAATGTACAAGATGCTAATCTATATCCAATCACCAATTTGTAAGTTGGACTCAATATCAACAAAATATTCTCACACAAAACAGCATACCAGCAGCTCCATAATATTAATATAACAGAAGGATATTATAAAATTCTTGCTCCAAAGGAAAGAAAAGAACATTTGTCATAGGCTTTCAGAACAAATATAAAGGGAAACCTGTGCACATGAAGATGAATTTTATAAATGTATAATACCTGATAAACAGCAAGTATCTTCAAGCATAAGGATCCTCTCCTACAGCAGATACATTACTAAAGGGCGGATTTATGGGGATGATTTTCTTAACTTTCCACAATAAGGGCTGCAAGGAACATGATAGATCTCTAGAACTTCATACATGTTACAGTAAAGTGCGATGTGGACAATCAAAAACACGAGTGCCCACAGGCTCTGTACAACTACTGGCCGGCAAGGGGACAGTTTTTATAAACCAGAGGAATAAAGCTGTGAACAACTTCTAATACACTGAAGTCAGCAAACAAAATCAAATCACACATTGTGATTTCATGGCATGGTTAGCTAAAGACTGAGCATTTTGACAATTTTTGCTAGGCCTTAAGCAGGAATAAAAGAAAATAGTTTCATGGCAGTGTCATAAATTGCCAAAATCCAAATTTTAATAGATTTCTGTCTTTTAGTGTATCAAAGGAGGGAGTAGATGCAGGAATATACTTAAAAATTAAGGATGGGGGAGAAAGAGATCCACGGAACTGACAGTAATTCATAGACTTCATAGATTCTTCCAAAGAATAATTAATGTGGTTTGACAGCTTTTCTTATTTCTGTTGTACCACACAGCCTTTGGTCCAAAGTCAACTTTCTAGCCTTCATTCTCAATGTTTTTGTTTGAACTATTTCCACTAAGAAGCATGATTGCTGTAAATTGTCACTTGGTGGCACTGTTACTGCACTCAATACAAATAAAGCTTAAAACTATTGTAGAAAGAATTTTACTATCAAATGCTGCTGTTTTGTGGAGTATTTCCCAAAGCTAAAGCAAAATTATAAGAAGGACTGGAAACATTTTGAAGCTTGCATCACTTAAATACCTATAAATATAAAATATATAAAATATAAAATACATATAAATAATAAATATATTTTTTCTGTCCTGGCATTACCAAGTTTAACCGTAAGTGTCATCTAGGATTTAAGCCTATATATTTTAGTGCTGCTTATTAGAATAATGGTGAAACATCACTGAGACTGAAAAAAAGAAAAGTTCAGGTAAGTTATGCTGAAGAAGCTCTGGATGAAAAATATGGATGAAAAATATGATTTTAAACAATTGCAGAAATAATGTTTTCAGAATTCTTCTGTGTTATATTACTGAGACATTTCAGTCGCACAAAGTAGAACACTTGTCTTTTCTGTGATTAAATTATTAAGATCACATGGGAAAAGCAGAGCTATTTTTAGCCCGTTCAGATGGTTAGATACTCTACAAACCTAGTCTCGGCAGGTCAGCTGCTGGTAATTTCTGCAGAAGGAATTTGGAAATGAAATAGCTGAAGTATGGCAGGCCATGATGTAGGCAACTTAACAAAGGTGCATGGCTCTCTAGCTAAATGCAGTTAGCCCTTGAGGATCACCAGTTCAATGGAAGAAAAAAGTAATTGCATTCAAGAGATATATTTTGCAAACACATTAGACTCAGAGTTACACACACCACTCCTCTGTGCTGGCATTGATATTTATCTGAAGACCCTAGATAATCAGGTCTCCAGTCACTCCAGTCCCCAATACAGCTTCAAGAAGAACTGATCTTGCATAGAAAATAATTTGCTCTCAAATACCTTCAAACACATTCCTGCACAGCAATATAGTCCAGGTGTAATACCTCTGAACAGTAGCATCAACAGTCCACTTTTTAAATTTCTCTAATACCTGCCCAGTTTTACTTTTCATAAAGGAGGAAGTTTGTGTGTCCCCATATTTGAGACAATGATATCACATGATATGTGCCCAAAATTTGAGGTTTAATAAAGACAAGGCAGGCTTTCACGTAATCTTACATATGCTCTGCAGAATAGAGACAGAGGTGTTGAGTTTAATTCTTTGACATGAAAATGCCAACGTGTGAGGCCTGATAGGAGAAAAAAACACATAAAAATTAGTTTGAAGTCAGAATATTTAGAAATGTTGGGGTGGAGGTAGACCTGGGGGAAAGGTAGGGAAACTTTTAAGTCATTGTGTGCACGGTTTGAAATGGTCTGTCTGAAATCTGACTTTCATTTGGCCCTGAAGTGTGGCTGTATCATGATGCTGTGACTCACAGCAGCCAGCACAGTCAAGAAGTTAATATTTAAAATGGCAGAAGAGATGAACAGACTTAATCATATAAGAGAATTAGAGCAGCATCCCTAATAAGAAAACTGCAGGTACCCAATAGTCTGGTCATGTTATCTATCTAATCTTGGCAGATGCTAGAAGTGGCAAAGGATGTCTAATTACTGGTCTATTTATGATTCTGAAATCAGAGTCTCTCTTGCCTCCCTAGTAGACAACCATTAAAACCTGTTGGGTCTTGAAGCAGGATGTTGCCAGTACTAGGCCTAATGGGAATGCCATGTCTGTATCTTGAGCTGAACAAAGGAATCTATTCTTGCACTTCAATTTTCTTTACAGGGAAGGATACTGGGCCAACTATATGTAACAGACACATGAATATTAAAACACCACTCATTATATATTCACATTTTATGAAGTCTAACAGGGCAGAAGAGAAGCTATACAGAACCAGAGGGCAAAGACTTGCAAACTAAATTGACCATTACAAATTTTCTCCATATTCACCCTGTATTCTCTCCTTCAGGGGACTATCCCAACTATTCAGAAGTTATAACTGTTCCAGTAGTTATAGCAAACAGTGGCAAAAGAGTAAAGAGCATTCACAAGAAGCAGTTTATGCCATTTTCAGAATTGTTTTTGCCTTTTCAGCCCTAACTGTATGACTGAGAAAGATATGATAACAAGAGGATTCACATGCATTTCACAGACCTGGACAAATTTCATTTTTACTAATACAAAGCAGCACTAAAACAAATTATCGCCTCTATATATATATAGCACATCAGAAACAAACAAAGAAAAGTCTTGACTTAGTACACTTTACAGGAAACATCCTGTCTTGAATGGTAGCTGCAAGAATCAGCTGGAATCAAAACAGCTGACAGATGATGAAGATTCCTCTCCCTCTTACTTATCTTGCACAGAGGTTTTTTCACTTTAGTTTGTCTCCAAGCCCCCACTGTCCACAACATCATCCAATTATATGGCAAGTTGTTGGCAATCTGTGGTGTTTTATTGCAGTTTTCTGTGTATTTATATACTGCATCTCTAGCTATAAAACAGGAACAGTAATACTCACACATGTTAAGTCTTAACTCTGTGCTGTAGGACCTCAGTAACACTGAAGACGTGTAAAAATAAGAAGAAGATCAAAGCCAAAATACAGATCGTTTTGGAGGAGACTATTCAGTTAAAATCCATAAAGAAAGACATTGACATGAACTTCAAAGCCACTACCCCATAAGGGGAGCAGGAAAAGATAGACATCAAATTTGTACAAAACCTTCTACGTGGTTTCATGATATACCCACACCTTATTCTTAAGAGATTTATGGCTGTTATCCAATATCCTTTTGACCTAGGAGATGTGCTTGACTGATGTGTAATTATCATACAGAACTTTGTGAGCCTTTCCTAGACTGATCCCCAATTCAACTATTCATTGCATCCATTGATATGACTCCTCATGAAATAAGGGCTAAGAGTAAAGCATTACACTTACAGGAAAGGAGCAAAGGATGCCACTGATGAGGAGTGGAGACAGGTCTGTAATGCTCTACTTATGTTTATTTTACTTTGGCCACTGAGAATTTTCCATTCTTAGGCAAGGGAGAAATAATGGAAATGCACTTTGCTAAGGTATCATGCTGGTGTAACATCTCCACCATAACACAGGATGCAATTTTGCACCTCAGGAATTCTGAACACAATTGCAATGATACTATCCTTTAGGACTGGAAACCTGCCAGAAAAGCACTTCAACGCAGCATTGCAATGTCTTGACTTTGATCACCATTAAGAGTTTTGCCTCTATCCTGTAATTTTATCAGACTTCAGATACCTATTGCCAGGAACAGAGCCTGAGTAACTTCAACACGTCTTTATTCTGAATGCAAATACCATTATATTCCTTGAGAAGTAGGTCTATTCTCCCTTATTATGGTCCTTGGTTAATGAGCACAGATTTTGAAAGCTTGCTAGGCCATATCTGTAGTTTGCTGGTTATTGAATCAGAGGTTCTAAAATAGTCTACTTTGTGACTTCACAAAATAACTTTCTTCCTCTCTACCCCATGGTTTATAAAATAAAAATCAGTGCAAAATCTCTCCTAAAACTTAGGTTAATTGCATACTCCTGAAATTTAAAATGAGAAATACCACGTAGTTATTGAAATTAAGTAAATATGCGTATTACAGGCTAAAATGTTCTGAACTTGCCGTATGTGCACTCAGGGCCCTTGTTCAGAGAAAACTGCCCAAGACTCCTAGAAATGAGTGTAGATAAACACAGGTCAACTTTCATCCACTATTCAGACGCAAAACATGAAAAGAGCTGTGATATGTAATCAAAAGCTCAAATGTTTTATTTTCCATTAGATGTCTGCTTTTGTCACATTTCTGCACATAAATTGGATTTGGAAACTTTTCTCCTTTTAGTTAGAGATCTGATATAAAGCTACATCTTGTGGCACCAGTCTCAGTCCTATGGAAGCCAACACTTGTTGTGACTGCTCTGATGCTCTTTTATACATGCATTTTCCATCTTCCCAATGTCTTTGTAATGCCATTGACTCAGGAAAAAAAATAGTTCTGGGATGCAATAGGTCAGTGGTTTACATCCTTCCTGAATTTAATGACCACTAGACATTTTTCAAATGGATATGTAGAGTACTGTGTGACTAACTAAGGCCTCTGGAAGGAAGATTTATTTATATTAATTTTTTTTGTGGCCATATGGGTTAGAAGAATTTTATGAAAACCCCGGTACCAAAAACCACAGCAGTAGCTGTGTTTTCTTACCTTGACAAGTAGATAAAGAGTGAGCGTAAAAACTGAAATGTATTTTTTCCAGCACAAACAAGATCTATTCAGTAACTGCATTGAATTTACAACAGAGACATAAGTAAAGATGATGTTTTGAGTACTCAGATACAAATTAAAAAAAAAAAAATTAAAAGAAGAATAGGCCATCAAGGGTTAATATGTAGCTGAAAATCTCATTACAAGGACTGTGGCACATAATTGATCTGACTGTTTGGCTGACTGAGTCAGTGGCCCCAGAGATTTATGTACTCATGCATTTTTGCAAAGTCCTGGCTTGGGTCTGGCTCTGTGCAGCTGTTCAATGATGGTACTTCACAATCTGCAAAACAAAGAGTAAAATCTGCTGGCCACAACACTGACATCATCACAACTTAGTGGCTTGTCAGTCCAAAAAGAAAAGGTTATGTCAAGCTTCCCAGAGATGATGGTTCAAACAGATGCAACTAATGTCAGAAGCGGCAGAGACCTCAGGTTAAGAGATGCTGCTGTCAGGGCTTCAAAATATCACGGCCAATGTTGGCACAAAGACTGTGCAACCAAGTATCACTAAAATGTGTTTCAGCTTTTGTATGAACTTGTATGTTACTTTTAATTTGTTGTTAAGTTTTTTACCTCTATTCTCCTACATGTACTTAGTGTTTTCCACTGTTTTGTTTAAGAATTGAGAAATGGCTTTTGTATGAATTTTGAGCCATCTGTTTGGACAGTGCTGAAGAGTGCAGTAACAGTAAATCATTGAGAGCAGACAGAATTCACTTCTATAAGAAGACAATGTAAAATTATCAAATGCCCTGTGCAGCAGTCATTATGAACGAACTCAGTGAGGCAACACTTGTGTGCTACAAAATCTCTTCATATAGTTGTATACATATAGTAAGCATATATGAAATACAGATACAATTGTGTGGTGCCTTCCACAGCCTAGCCATAGCTCTGAGATCACAAACGGTGCTATGTTTGATGTGATGATTCGTTGCAGAGACTACAAAAAGCAGCAGTTAGATGTGGAAACTAATTGAAAATGTAAGTGTTCTTGTCCTGGTCCAGGACTCCCGGTGATTTATGTGCACCTGGGCTAAGGATATTTAAATGATGGGCTCGCAGAAAAGAAGGAAAGAGAAGCAATTAATCAAAAAGGACAGTCTGTAAAAGGCACAATAAAACACCACATTTTTGGAAAGAAAAGGGGGCCTCCTTATCTAGCTGTACTTAGAAACAAAACATTATTGAAATGCTGGAACAATATTTGAAGAATATCAAGAGGACATTTTACCACGGATACGCATTTTACCTTTTGTGTGCTGCTGCAGTGTAACAACAGAACATCTCTGCAATTCAAGAAACTCTTTCAAAATTTATCTCCATTATGTTTATTTGTTTGAAAGACGTTACAAGAAAAATCTTATTTTCAACGAGCATCTCAGTGCTGTAATTTGTTTCTTTTTTTTTTTCTATTTCATTTGCCTCTTGTTTTCTCCTCTTTTTTTTAAGCAAAAAGGAGCAACGTTGTACAACTACTAGAGACAGATAGACTAAGCAGATAGTTTTCATGATCAAATGATTAGAGCAGATGTGCACTCTAGGAATTATCTTCCAATCTAACAGCAGCCAATTAAGCAAACCCGATCACATTTCTAGCCTTACTGTACATACTGTGGAGCCTTTCTGTACATACTGTGAACCACGGGTCAGAAGTCTTAAACAAAAGCCTTGGTCAATCACTTCCAAAAAATTTTATTTGCACTCCCAAATCACGTACTAATGATTCTCAGTAACAATCTATCCTAGTGGCAGTGGGGAGGTGTATTTTGCCTACAAACAGTCACAGTACTTGGAAGGCAGCTATTAAAGGAAAAAAAGAAAATACAATATATTAAATAAACCAGATAATTGCAACACATTTCTTCTTTTATACAGCTTCCTTAAGAGTCTAGAATCATAAAGGGATCAAAAGTTTATATCAGATTGAACTAAATAATGTTTCAGTGGGAAAATAGAACAATATAAAAGCCTTACCTTGACCTCTTTATCTGCAATTCCTTATTTTTTTATTATATGCCAATGCCACTTTCATGAAACAACTAAGGGGGGGGGAATATTCAATGCCTAAAACAAATTGCCCCAATACTAAACAGGAAACAATACTAACTGAAACAGCAAGGGAGGAATAGAGAGTAGTAGAAAGCAGCATTTCTTCACCGTGACCAGCACCAAAGCTGAGGAAATTGAGAATGGGAACCTCAGCCCACACCCTCGTGAAATCTTAATGCTTATCATTGCTCATTTTATACTGTTTTCTGCTGGCATCTTTGTAAGGTGTAAAAACAGAACTGTCTTGGAAATATTACGCACACAAACACTGTGAGGGAGGTAGATCAGGTTTTTTCATATTTCTGTACATATTCCTCTCCTACAAGCATGAGCAGAAAGAATATAGTCAGATGCTGTATTCAGATACTCTGGTAAGCATGGATATTTGAATAGATCTCAGTGGAATTACTTTCACTAAAGTAGGCATGATTTTAACATAAAATATTTTCTTTTGAGGAAAAGTATTAAAAAACTTCCTATAAAAAATCCAATGTCATTCTACAATTGATTTTGTTAGTTTTACTTTAAAGGCAACTGTACTGCAAATTGAAAAATTATATTCCAATTGTATATGCAATCCATAGACGGACTACATTATTAAAGTGAAATGAAACTGTTACTAAAAGGACAATCACCATCTCCTTCAAAACAGACAGATGTACAAGCCATAGAAATAATATGGGCGTATGGGTGACAAATGTACACTGTCATATTATGCTCAAGAGGAAATTAATACATTTTTGTGTATGAATAATCACATGACTTTTTCATCTATTGTATACCAATCACAACACTAAAAGTGGGGGTTTTTGTGATTTAACATAAAAAAATTTAGCAAAGAAATCTTATCAGATTAGCATCTTATTTGTTTGTAAAAGTGAAAAGCAAGGTTAATGTCTGACACCACAGGTACTTCTGCTGGTCAGTCTGGAAAGGTTTCTAAGGCAGCTTTATTAACTTGGATGTAATTTTCCTTAAATTATACTCAAGGCCAATTCATTGTGTGAAACTGAATTTTCATTAAGATTGAGGCTGAGAAGTTGACATTTTTTTATTGTCATAAGAATGATTGACTATTATTATGGTTTCTGTGGAAAATTATGTTTATGGCATTGAACGATGATGTTTATGGCAACAGTCTGTTCACCTGTCTGTCAGTTCCTCCACCAGCATTCTTTAAAGCCATTAAGATACTTCAATCAAATATCACAGGAAGAAAAAGTCTGTGTTCTCCAAAGTCATATTCTCCAAAGTGTTGTGAAATATGTTGCCCAGGCAGAGAAGAGAGAATCCACTGGAAGATGAAGAAAATGGCATGAGATCAGTGGTCTCTCAGTAATGCTACAGCCTACCTGGGGATGGGGACTGCAACACAGCCACACCATCCATTGCCTTTGGCACTGGTCTGACCCAGGTCAAAACGAGTTGCCCTCTCACTGAGTAGCTAGCCCAGAACAGGGCTGTATTGCAGTAGGGAACATGGTGAGAGTGTGGACATCTGAATGTGTCTCATAGCAGAGCTGGGGGGAAAGAAAGGGTAAATGTAGAGACTTTTGGAAAGGGACGTAGAAAAAGCAAGGACAAACTAAAAACACTGCCATAGTGCCTTGTAAAAAACATAGGAGAAGAGAGGGTAGAGGGGAGTTTACCAGGATAAAAAGGTCATTGAGAGAAGCCTGGAAGAAACTGAGCCTCATATCTTATTTGCTCACAAAACAATTTGCTAGATTTTTACTGAATCTCTCCATAAACAAATTTCCTCTTTCACCCTCAACCTAAAGTGCCAAGGAAAAGGTTATATTTGAAGCTCACTAATGAGCATCTTTAGTGCTCATTAAGTAGATGTGCTAAAAGCTACTTAAGCTTCTAGGGCTTGCAAATATAAACATTGAAATGACCATATCAAACTCTGCATTAGAGCACAGAAAATAAAAAGCTGATAAAGTGGTTTGTTTTGCTTTCCTAGCTAGATTTGCATAAGCAGCTCTTCTAAATTCTGCTGTATTCTGTCATTATTATTGTTCCCAAAGATGAAGATTTTTTTAAAGTACACATTCAGAGTAATCTAATTTAATAGGATTATTTCAAATTAAGAACAATACACAAGTAGAAGTTGATAACTCAAGTTAGTGTTAAAACTGCCTTGTACACACTTTAATCAACTCAGATTAAAAAAGTATAGATATAACGTCATCTGCAGAATACCAGATTGATGTAAGTGCATTAGTATTTGCAGGGGGGAAGCATAACACATTGGGGATCACTTTGTCTCTTAGAGGAATGTAAAACAGATCAACAGATGTTGCATTATGTAGTAGATGCCTTTGTGTCTGATCTATTCCATTTAAACTGCATGACACAGTCTCATAGCAAACGCAGATTTAGCCTTAACAAAGCTCTAACTTCTTTAAACCTCAAATGGTGTTTTACATTTGTTAAGGTTGATTCTGAAGACAGAAGATATATTAAAAAGGAAATTGTATGAGGCAAATTCGAAGATTTGTCCTCGGTTTTAAATTTTGGTTCACATGTTTCCTCCAAAACTGAGAAAAAAAGACACCATATGGATTTTAAGATGTGCAGATTTCTTGGTTCATTCATGCACGTTTTACAAGTGAGAAATAAACCATAGTGCTCTTCCCCAGGCCATCCTCTTTGGTGTCTCTCTTTCTACTGGACAAGTGCTGAAATTGAGACATCTTCTGCAAAGAATAGAAACCACTGTATAATAGAAAATGAGGCCAAACAGCTGTTGCTTTGGCTTGAATTTATTCTGAACTACCATGTAAAGGAAGATTTTTAGAGAAATGATCGAGGAAAATAAGAAAAACAATATTAAGGGGTTGTAGTTTTTTTTAATTGAGAGTCCAGAATTTTAAAAATTAAAGGATCAACTTATAAATTTCTGTCTACCAGTGCAGGGTTATTTGGTCAAGAAGCCTTCTGTCTTCCTTTTGGAGCTACCAGCCAGAATAGTTTGATAAGCTGATATTTTCCTACGTGTGCTGGGAATATTCAATGCTGTTTCCTATTCTAATTTTTTTAATTCTTTTTTTTTCCCCTTCAGTTGCTGTTTTCTGGCCAAACACACTGGCCCAACACACTGTGGAGGAACAGCATCTATTTAATAGAACAGGGCTGAGGAAATTTTTAGGGGGCATCCAGTGCATCAACTTGCTTCAAATCAGAACCAACAGTGGTCCCTGCAATAGGAATTTCAGTGTCTTTGGTTTCACTACTTCCATGGCAGTTTAATTCAGATGCTTAACTAACACACCACTATAAAATCTTTTTCATTTTCTGTGCTACCTCCCTTTGACAGACATACCAGCTCAGTCTCTGTAAATCCACACTTACAGCTCCTAGCACCCAAAAGGATCCAGGTCTGCTCACCAGAAGTGCAGGAAGATGGACAGCTCCTAAGATCCTTCTGCTTTTATTGCTCATCAAGGACTAGTACTCGCTGTGCCCTAAGCCTATAACCCACTGATTGTACATGGCATCGGCATAAGAATTTTTAACCCAATACTACCACTTCCATGTGCCACTGAGAAACCCTTTAGACCAACACGAAAAACCAGATACAATAAAGGAGTTAAAAGGTTTTCTTATTTCACTGCCACTCCACTATTTCAGTCCATTATGTTCTCAGTTAAATCTGCAGCAGACTGAGAGGTTAATTCCTCCATTAACTCTGCCTGGTGCTGTACATACTGTGAGTTGCACAGTGAGCCAGCTATCTCCTCATCTGTGTAGTTGCTGCATGCAGTTCTGCTTACCTCCTTGCCTATTTTACTACAATACAGCTCATGATGGTTTCATGCAAAAGGAGATTTTATTGAAGTTTTGAAAATGAAATGACACAAAAACACAGTAAACATGACATGTAAAATATGAGAAAAACTCTTCTCAAGCAACCACGCAAAAAGGTGATAAAAGGATCATATTCATTGCCACTAGAGTTAATTTCTTCAGGTGAATTGTACTGCTTTACCTTAACAATCTTCTGCTACAAACTGAGAAATATTTTTCAGGCCACTTTGCAAGCCACTTCTTACTCAAAAGAAAAACAGATTGGTGCATTCTCATCGCATTTGCACTCAGATAGAAATAGATACCATTATGGACTCCTGTGCCTACAAAAAGACTTATCTAATTTTGGAAAGCAGAATTAAGAACAGTCAACAGGGCTCCATTTGTAGGTCTATTGTATTTAGTGTAGTTCTAAACTATTAAGGACAGGCTGTGGTTTCATGTACCCTTGACAACATCCAGTGAATGAAGATTCTGTAAATATATTTTACAATTCATGTTAGTACTATATAACAACTGTATTTGAAACTTAACTTCTTTCCTATCTAAATTAAATCCCAGTTTCTGCCCCTTAAATTCATTTAATGGTATTGACAGGAGAAAAGTAATAGGGGAAAAACCTTCAGACAGAATAGAAGTGAATATATTTTACAGACCAGGGAGACATAATTAAATATTTTAAAAATAGAATTTATTGTTAATATTTTAAATACAATGCTTTGTAAGTCAAGAGTGAGTGCACTATTTGGACCTTCTATGTCTGTACTTTTAAGTACCACGTTACTGTAAAGAACTTATTCTCTCAAAAAATACATTCAGGAAAAAATGGCTTTCTTTAGTAAAATCCTAATGACTGAAGTAGAAATATCATTTGTGACTAGTGACTAGTTTATTATTTGTAACTGTGACTTTTAGTCATGGAGGAAGACACACGTTGTTTCCTGATGTAATAGAAAACTCTGTTGAAATAGAGAACATATTAATACATTCCCATTTACACCCAGAGAGACACATTACATCTAGGCAAGAAATCGTCACTTCTGAAATTGAATGCCATTTCCTTAGATTTCTTATTCCACTTTTTTCTGTTCCAAGTTTGTGTTTCCTGAATGGTGCTAAATACCTCTCTTATGAACACAAGTAAGTAGTCCTCAATTCAGTGAAAAAAAATACTCTAGTGGTGAAAAATGAATATTTTAGGTGAAGATCTGTCATGCGATGTGATTACACTGGTCTGAAAAAAATGTTTAAACTTACATCTGCTTTTTGCATTGAGTGTGTTGGAAAGAAGTATTTTTTCTATTTCCTGGATTCTGTATTATTAAATTTGAAGTGTTCTAGGGAATAATCCATTGGAATTTTAGGGAGTAATTTAATTGGAATTTGTTGCATGTATATGGAAGTAATGCGTCTGTCTCTGGTCATACTGTGGAAACTTGTTCACTACAGTCATTTGACATGGCTATCTCCTCTCTTCTCTGGTAAACACCAGACATGGGGTGTGAGAGTCTGGAAAAAGCTACAGGTTCCACTTGCAGTTTATGCTGTAACAGCCTGGATACCTGCACCTTCCTGCTCTCTACCTTGAAATCTCGTTTCTTTTTGGTCAAGGACTCCCCTTCTTGTTCAGGAATAAGATTTAAGAACCAACGAAGTCAATATTTGTTGGGCACTAAGCAAAATACTCTAAGGAATGTTTCAAATTTCGAAAGATTTGTCTATAGCCCATGAAGCCAAAAAAGGCTTGTATGACTCTTACAGGCAAAATTTAAAATCAGACAGAATAGCAAAGCTGATAGGTAAAGAACACTGAAATCCTTATCCAGCTTCCCTTGATGTTTAGTTTTGATATGTGTTACAACAAAAATTGAGACTGATTTTTATAATCACGGCAGAGAATATTTTTCTCTATTAATAACTGATAAAACAACTTTCATAGTTCTTTTTAATTCCTATTCTCAAACTAAAACACAAACTTAGTGTAAAAAATTGTAAGATATCAATATCTGGGTTTTAAACTAAAATTTCTCACTTTTGTGATTCTTCATTTTTTGAAAGATGAACATTTTAAAGACTATTCTTATACACAGTTGATGCATTTGACAGTTTTTGAACTATTCTACCTTGAAACAAGATGTTAAAATTAAAGTTGTATTTGCAAGAGTACTTGCAAACTGACTGTTATTCCTCCCATCCATCCTGATATAAGCAGCATAAAAAGGAATTTCTTTTTAGAAGTCCAATCTGGGACTTTGTTAATTAGTTGCAATTAGAAGCATTTCTCTGCAGATGTTTCTTCTTCACAGCTTGAGCTCCAGTTCAGGAGACCCTGAACAAGTCTACATAAATTTTCAGTTTTTAAACAATGGCCAACAGACATAAAAATCAACAGATATATAAACCAAAAGGCCCTGCTATAGAGATGCTTGTCTTCCAGATGATATTAGCCTTTCCATATGTGGTCACTGCAGCACTGCATCATACTAATCCCTCACATAACAACATGCTAATGCCAAGACGATAATTATCAACACTTCAAGTTTCAGAGCATTACTCCTGCTTCAGACACTCCTATGCTGCTAGAATAGCAGCAGAGACAAAACATACAGTAAATAATCTTTGTTTTCTCCCAGAAAGTGATAGCTAAATGTTCAATTGGCAAACTTACATACATAGCTTCACTGTCTGCCTTGGACTAGGTAAGGTATACTTATGATTCTAGGACTTTTTAGAGTGGCTTATATAAGAAGGAGTACAAATGAAAGGTAAAAGAGGGAAGAAAAGAATATTAAAAATTATTTACTGTGTTGGCCTGATATCTTTCTATTAATATAAGAATAATTTGACGATGCTCAATAACAGTTTATTGCTTTTCTATGGATGGAGCTTCATTCACTGCTATTGAGTCACCTCTGAGTCCAGCTGAGAAACACAACACTGTCTACTCCTCAAGTGAGAAGCAAAGAACTCAGAAATGCCTATGCACAACTAAAAACGGGGTTTAGAAGTGGGTGGGTTCTTCATAATTTTATTTTGCATCCTGGTCAGGGAAGATGTGAATGATGAGAAGGACAAGAAGGACAGGAAGTCTTTTGGAGGAAAATCTTTATCATTGCTTAATTCTGACGAAATAAACCCATGGAAACCACGTAGAAATTGTACAAGAAAAAATACCAGAAGAGCCTCCTTGTAATCACACCTGAAAGACACCTGCAAATGGTGTAGACACCTGCATGGTCATTTGTCTGACCTGGATTGTTTCCAGGAGGGGACAGCAAAAGTGTGACCACCCTCCCCAAATGCTGGAGCAGGGTTTGCTCTGGGACCTCTTGGCAATGTCTGAGAGCTTGACCCAGCATCATGACAGCAAAGTAGTTTGCCTGAACTGGAGTGATTTCACATTTGTAGTAGGAACTAAGACCAGGTTTTAAATTTCAAACATAACAAAAATTCCAATTTAAAAATAAAGACAATTTTAAGACCTCATCAAAACCCATAAATATGTCGTGTTTAATTTTGTCAAAATTATGTATGAACTTATTTCTTTACTGTGAAAAAGGATTCTGTTGTTTATAGCTCACTTGTTTTGGCCTTTTTTGATCATTAACAACCTACGGTAATAAACTGCAAAAAGTGATTTGTATGTCTAGCGCTGGAGAATATTATGTTTCGAAATTGTTTTTACTTTCTTTTGTCTTATGTTATTTAACAAATATTTTTGCACGTGGAAACAACAACAAAAAAAATCAGTACAGCACTCTTTTTTGTTGCTGATATTCTTCCACTGCTAAAGAAAGAAGAAAATCTTTCCCTGTAGTACCACTGCTTTGGTATAAGTGTACTATTATCCATTAAAATATACTGCCATGTGATGTTTTAATAGCGCCTCAGTAAAGGATATAGAATTATTTATAAAATCTACAATCAAATTAGACAAACTATGTAAATCAGTCTGTCATAATGTTTGCATTTTCCACTGAAAGATAAAGAAAATTAAAGTCCATAGGAAAGCAAAAAAAGTATTTGGCATCCAGAGCAATTTACTAATTGGGAAAAAAAAATCCACATTGTACCTTGTCAGCACAAATTCCTCTCTTTGTTTCCAGCAATTCAAAGTCAAAAGGCAAGGTTGAAGATATAGATTCAGGTTGAGTGTACTGAACTCTGAAATTAATTTTAATGCAACAGTCTAGGTATTTGATTAGTCTGCATTATTATAATTTATTTTTGGACATTACCATTTGCTAAATGTTCCCATCACTTTGGGCAAACCTCATGAAGATGCCTCCTCTTTCACAATGTATCTGCGATAAACCTCATTGCTTGGCTAAAGCAAGCTGCTTTGGATGCCAGCTAATTCACAGTGCTGCATTACTTCACTTGAGGCCTGCCAGGGAGAAGTGCTTGAGAGGCTGTTTTTTAAGAACCCCTGAGCAGTCTCAGCAACCCTGGAGACCCGTGAGCACTTAACTCTTCTGAAAGGCAAGCCTGGGAGACAAAGAATTGAATCTTTACCTCTACATTATGTTTAACTATGTCAGGGCAATTAAAGAGCTCTTTCACGCTGACGCTTATATTTCATGTGTGTATAACTTCAGCCATTGCCTTCATAGATCCCTGCAGCATTTAAATGTAATTTGTTCCATTTGTCTGTTTTTACACCACTGAAAAGATCTACTAAGAAGCATTCAGCACAGCTTTATTTTCAGACTGATTTCAGATTTCAGCACTACAAACATTAAGAAAGTTCTTCCTGTTCTTCTTCCTGTTCTTAAAATTCACAATTTATCTGTGTCAAAAGGACCACTAATTTAACATTCCAGCAATTTAGAATTTCTCTGATGCCAATCTCCACATCATCTATTTTCTCCAAATTTAACAACAGCACCAGTTACATTTTCATGTGTCCAGGTTTTCAGTAATTTAAAGAATCTGACTACATATGGATGTTGGTGATTTTTTGCATCTTTTAATAAACTATTTCTTATGTGAGGTACAACCTATTCCCACTATATCCAGTTAAGTCACTTAAGCCAGTAGTTTAAGAACAGACATGAAGACCCCTCTTTAAGCTATACTCCAAGATCTTTACTTTTATATTAAAGATACTATACTTTTTTATAGTATACTTTTCTAGTAGACTATACCCCCAAATCACAAGGAGCTTTTTCCTTCTTCTAAGGTTTTTCTTACCGTAATGAGGAATTATTGCCCAAGCCATTGCAGAAGCGTAGATGCCACCAATCATCCAAAACATACAGAGCCAGCTCAGGTGTTCACCTCGTTTCTCCCGAGCAAGCACTTCAGAAAAATAGGAGAAGACTGTTGGCACAGCTCCACCGATCCTAAAAGCAGATACAGATAGTGCATTAAGAATAACAGCTAGATAAACTTTGAACAAGCCTGTAGCAGCAGTCATCAAAAACCCAAACTACAAGCAGCTTCTATGGAAAGAATGTTTTTTCTCTAATTGCATCATGTATTGGGGAACTCTAAAGAAAACTTTCATCAGTTTGGATGCAATTTTTGTTAAATATTTCCTTGAAAATTCTATGTACTATTTACCGCATTCAATGTTTCAAGGGAATTGTCAATGTGTCAGTCACTAGAACAAAAACCAGTACAAAGTCTTGACTTTCACCATTACAAAATCATGGCAGCCTACTGGCAACTGTCAAAATACATTGCTTCTAATGGAAAAATATTAATAATTTTCCCAAAGAATAATAGGTGTTTCTCTAAGTCTTACCTCCCATGATTTAGGTAACCAAGAAGTAACCATCAGTGGGGGTTTTTACACACAATTGAAAACATATTCTATTCAGTTGCACTACCTGGATGCCTAAGCCCATGCTAGCTTTTTTACTTAATTTTTTATGAAAAGCATATACATTCATATAATATGCATTTTTTCCCACGGTAAAGTAAACACTGTCTGAAGGTCAGTTGGACAAAAAAAAAGATTCAACTTGGTTTTACAAAAATTGAAGTAACTTAGAATATGTATTACTTTTGGTATCAGTTTCCAAATCATCTTGTACTATTTTTACCTGCTCACTACCTACGCAAACTGTTCAATGTTCTACATCAGGACAAGTCCTTGTGGATTTTATTTTTTCCAATGAAGAAAATACCTTCTCATATATCAGAATACATACTTCAAAGCAATATGTGGCATGGTTTGATTTTTTTAAGTGAATTTTAAAGATGAGTGCATATTTATGGTGTCATCTGGGAGCTGCCAAACTGGTAGCAAAGAGCAAACCTCAAAACAGATTTTAAAAAATATTAATAAGGAAAACATGAATGCAGAAGTGATATTTCACAACTAAGAAAAATCAGCACCATAGCCATACAGTTTATTTTAAGACATCTTCATGTACTGTGACGAAGTACTGGATTGAGCTGTTAAGGTTTTATAGGGGACTGCTGCTTTCTCATTTCCTTCATATAGCTCTTCATAGAATTATAGAATGGTTTAGGCTGGAAGGGACCTGAAAGACCAGCTAGTTCCAACCCCCTGATATGGGGAGGGACACCTTTACTTGACCAGGTTTCTCACAGCCCCATCCAACCTGGCCTTGAACACTACCGGGGATGGCACAATGTTCCTGGGCAACCTGTTCCTGGCCAACCTGCTCCTGGGCCTCACCACCTTCACAATAAAGAATTTCTTGTTAATATCTAATCTAAACCTGCCTTTTTTCAGTTTGGAGCCATTCTCCCTTGTCCTATCACTACATGTTCTTGTAAAACATCTCTCTCTGTTTTTCTCATAGGATCCCTCCAGATACAGGAGGGTCCAATTAGGACATCCTGATGCCTTGTCTTCTATGAAATACTGATGGCCAATATTTAGCTTTACAATGAACATTTTGCGTAGTTGAACCTTCTAGCTCTTCAAGACTCTGCTGGCAATGCAAACATTTGCACCTACGGGAATTCTTGTTACATACACTGCTAACAAGGGCTGTATCCCATTTCTTCTCATGGATGGAAACACTGAAAGCCTTCACTAGCAAACTGTCCTGTCACAGGCAGCAGGAAACATTGTCCTTGGAGCTTCTCCTGGAAGCCTGGGTTGAGGAAAAACTGAAGGGGCATATCCAAGGGTAGAACCACAACTTATTTTTCTGTGATGGGGAAGCCCTGCTGTCTCAGTGCTTTTATAGATTCAGGGCTCTCCAGTTCCAAAAATATAAATGGATTACAGCTATGATTACAGCTTACCCTCCAGGGCCCAGCCACAATTTCAAGTTGCACTCTCACAATATTGCCCAAATACTGTATTTGTGGTTCTAAATAGAGTTCCTTTTCTAATTTTAAAAATTTACTAGTAGAACCAGAAGCAAGATCTTCCTCTTTCCTGCCAAAGCTAGAAAGTGCTGCTGAGGAGTTACTGGTAACCACTTTGAGGAAGACCTAATTTAATATGTTGCTCATGGCATCCATTTGGGTGCATGTTTCAAGTTGAAAAAACCTACCCTGTCTCAATGTCACAAAATGCACAGAGAACCTGACCAAAAGTAGCAAACAAGGCATCTCCCACCTGTCAGCATGAACCAACTGTACCATGGATGATGGTAGGTTGACGCTACTTCAGGAGTTAAAACTGATCCAGGTGGGTTGACATATATGTTACATCCTAAAGGTTCTCCAAGGCTACAGAAGAAGCACTGTCTATACTGACTAAATTCATAGGGCAACTTTTCTAGCAAGAAGACCTTTTTGGCATTTCCAGTGAGTAATCAACAGGATAAGAAACTCTTTGAAGTCCAGATACTATGTTCATAGTGATTAACAGTGAAAATAGCCTGTTTACAATTTAAAGGAGAAATGTAGGATGTACGTCCATTATATAGACAACTGCTACTACGTAGAGTTGTAAGTCCTTGCTTCATTGCAATGGTGTAGTAAAGTGTCCTTGCATTTCTTTGCACCTTAAACCTGTGAATAGAAAATTTACTCCTCAGATGGTTAAAGTCTTCTTTCTGGCCTCATGTAAGTGCAGACTGATACTGCTACCATCTTTTAGGATATCAGTACCTCTGAAGCTCTTCCTATATAGCAAAGCTACTACAAGGACTAAAAAATTATTATGAAAAACTTAGAAAGTTAATCAACAGCAAAACTAGAGGAGCAAGGAGGGAGATGGAGAGGAAGCATCCTCCTGCAGAAGACTGTTCTTTTGCTCTTAATGCTGGACAGTCTCAAAGTGGCTGCAGCCGTGTCTCCACTCCCTAAAACTTGCACATAAATGCAGAACGAGTGACAGCAGAAAAAGCTACAACTGTTATCACACCCAACAACAATGAGAAAACTTAAAAACTGAATGAACCTTGAGAACCCTTCTAAGGAGCAAAGAAATTTCTTTCTGACTCTTTCAGAAATTTTAACTTGTGCTGTGTACTATGGTCATTTTCTTTTACAGAATTAATTTGGTATCTGATATATTGAACATTGCTAGAAGAAGCATAAACTACCTCTCAAAGACTTGGGCAAAAGAAGATCAGAGTATCTCTTCTTCCATCACTCTCTTGTGAGGATTTTTCTGATTCTTCAGCCACTACTGCAAGTTATGAATTAACTTATCAAAAGTTCATATTAAAACCCACCACCATATTACCCAACAGCTACAGGAAGAATGTACACTTTATATTTAAAAAAAAGAAAAAAAATACTAGGCCAGGTACCACCTTCACTTGCACTCAGATAAGTCCTTAATGATTCAGTGGCTCCAGGTGAACCCTTCTATACCTATATGGAAGGCAGAGAATTTGATTCTCACCATTTTTGTGTTTTAAGTTTGAAAGCAGACTGCCTCTTTGTTGCCCACCAACATTCTGTGGAATGCATGGTGGAATGCTCAAGGGGGAATTTCAAGTAAAATTCAAAGCAGAGCTGCTGCTCATTTTTCAGTACAAAGATGTACACAGTACACAGACTTCATCTTTTGTTTTAAGTGAAATGCAAATGCTATTCTCCCACAGGGTACAGTATTAAGTATGCTTCTGGCAATTAATGGGTATGATACAGTGGGCCATTTGCTGTTACTGTATTTGCAAATTATATGGCTCATCCTCTCTTGTAGAAAATAATTTGATACATAAAACTATATTCTTCTCTTGATATGTCTGCATATGCAGATGAAAAGACGCAGAAAAGTGTGCTGACTTGAAAAGAACAGTCATTCTAAAAATGGGAAGCATTTTAACTTTCCTAACTACAAATTATTCAATCAAGCTGAGGTTTTTACATCTTATCTGTTATTAATTTCTGTTATCTCTTCAGTTATCCTAACCAAAGTAGTGGACAGAAACATATTACCCACAGATCACAAGGAGAGGTCCATGCACTACCTCCTTAGGGGTCACAATAAGTATGTATCTTGTTAGTATGTACAAAAACTAAAGCATTTTTTTAATAGCTTCGCAGATAAATTGTCTGGAGTCTGAACATTTAAAAAAAAATTAAACAACCATTGATCTAAGCTGCTGGGTTGATGATCATGAGTGATATCTGTCACCAGAATAACACATTCTGTAATTACAAGCTAATACCAACATGGGCAAAACTTTGTTGAACTTAGCCCAAGATCATGAAATAAGTGCTCTCACTCCATAAAGATCAGACTTCACCTGAAACAAAAAGATGTGTGCTTTCAGCCTCGCTTTTTTTAAACTGTGTAGCAATATATGCAAGAACAACACTGGAGAAACGTCAGGAACCCTTTGCTACTGCACATATTGTTTATGTGTGAGAGGATCGCATAAATGTCATTCAAAAGAATGCCAAATATTGATCTTTTTCAGTTATTCTTCATCTTATGTAATAAACCCCATCAGAAGTATGCAGAGCAAGAGAGAATGCATATTTATATATTTATGGACACTCTCAAGTTTGTGTTTGTTCTGTGAAATCGTGAGAAAGGTGAAACCCAAAAGAGGTTTAAGTGATGCACCTTAAGAGCGTAGGATTCAGTGAAACAAACAATAAGGTAGGATACATTTGTGTTTTCTTTGTTACAAACAAAGATGATAAATGTCTGCTAATCTACCTTCAGAGCTGTGATTTGTCACAGCAGATTTTGGCAAGTGCACAGTGTGACAGCTGGGATGAAAACATGCCTGTGAGCCATTCAGAAACCTCTGGCTTCAGATAGAAGTTTTTGTTTATTTGCAGATTCACTAGCCAAAGGGGCTTGAAATGCAAAAGCATACAAGGAATAGAGATAATTAGGAAAAAAAGTCCTTATAGAATACTAAATTTACAAAGTAGGATGGTGTTCTTCTGAAATATCTTGTCTTCTCTTTTAAACCTGGACCACATCCAGACTAAAAATAATTAGTGTCTATGTGAGATGGCATTTGCAAGTTGTCAGCTTGTTATTTGTGGTTTGTTAAAAAGTGATAGAGCTCAAAACACAGATTCAGAGATTTGGAAACAGCCCACCATTCCTTGTCTTTCCATTAAGTTGCACGTAACGGCTCTTTTTAACACCTCTCTACTCCGGTACCATAAGTCTAATTGAAACACATCCCTGTTGTTTTCCTTTCAGAACTGTTGTTAGACTGCCAAAGTATCTAAGGGTGAGCAAACAGACTAACCCTTTCCTGGAGAATTGCTGGATAAAGCCCTTGAAAACTGCAGCACACTAAAGAGTAAGCTTTGCTGATCATTCTACCCATTTTTAAATACAAGTATTTCCTTGGACTATGAATACTAAAGAAGTTTTCTTGCACGTACACAAGTGGTCTGTATGCTATTAATAACAAGAGAGTCCTTGTAAGAAAGATTCACAGGGTTATTTACTGAACTCTACAGCAGTCACTTCTGATGACAGATGAACTGCCAAGTAAATAATCCGTTCCTCAACTTTACCAACACTACTTAAAAAAAAAATCAAGTTTAATGCATATTCAAGCACAAAATAGCAGAGAATTTGCTAGATATGTCAGATAAATTGCTTTCACATACGCCCATATTGGTAATCACAAAATCATTGCTAATGAATTCTTTCTTTTGTAGATTTTCTTATTCTTCTCTTTCATTCTTTTCAAGTTTTTACTTGAAAGACAAATACCATGGTGGATGCCTGCTATAGATCACTGAACCAGGAAGAAAAGTCTGGTGAGATAGTCTATAAGCAGCTGGGAGTACTCTCACAATCACTGGCCATTGTTCCTGTGGGGGACTTCAACTTCCCAGATGCCTGCTGGAAAAGCAACAGAGTGGAGAGGAACCAGTCCAGGAGGTTCCTGGAGTGTGTGGAAGATAACACGCTGACATAGCTGGTCAGGATGTCAGCAGGGGAGGGCACCCTGCTGGACTGGTTGTTTGTGAACACAGGAGGACTGGTGGGTGATGTGATATGATGATTGGAGGCCATCTGGGCCACTGTGATCACAAAATGATAGAGCTTTTTATTGTTGGAGAAGTAAGGAAGGAGAAGGAAAAGGCAAGGAGAACTGATACCTTGAACTTGTGGAGGGTAGACTTGGATCTGTTTAGAAGCCTGGTTGAGAGAGTCCCTTGGGAGACACTCGTGGTGGGCAAACGAGTCCAGGAACACTGGACATTCTTCAGGAAAAATTCTAGAAGTGCAGGACCAGGCTGTCACCACATGCTGAAAGTCAGACCAGCACGGAAGAAGATGAGCCTGACTGAACACAGAGCCAAACTGCAGAAAAACACAAGAGAGTATATGATCTATGAAAGACTAGGCAGGCCACTCAGAAAGACTACAGGGATGTCATGAGGTTACTCAGGGAGAAAATCAGAAGGGCCTAAGCGCAGCTGAAACTTATTCTATCTACCGCTGTAAAAGGCAAAAAAATGTTTCAAGAAATAGATTAACAGCAAAGGTGGGGTAAGGAGAATACCCAGCCCTTGTTACATGACGGAGGTAACACAGTGATAAAGGATGAGAAAAACCTGGGGTCTTCTTTGTCTCAATTTTTAACAGTCAGACCAGTTGTTCTCAGGGTATCCAGCCTCCTGATCTCTAAAGCAGAGAGAAGAAGAAGAATGAAGCCCACAAAATCCAAGGGCTAATGCTCAGCGATCAACTGCACCACCTAGACATGCTTAAGCGTGTGGAGCTGGATAGAATCCACCCAATGCTCCATGCAGTGATGGTGGCAGTGCTCACTGAGCCACTTCCCATCATTTACCAGCAGTCCTGCCTAACTGGGGAGGTCCCAGCTGACTGGAAGTTGGGATACATGATACCCATCTACAAGAAGGGTTGGAAGGAGGATCTGGGAAACTGCAGGCCTGACCTTTCTGCTGGGGAAGGTCATGGAAGATCAACCTGTAGCATCACATGGCACATACAGCACAATCAGGGATCAGGCCCAGCCAGCATGAGTCTGGTTTGTGAAAAGCAGTTCCTGCTTGACTGACTTGATCTCCTTCAGGGAGACAGTATAGCAGGGTTACCCATTTTGTGGATGAGGGAAAGGCTGTGGATGTGGCCTGACTGGCCTTCAGTAAAGCCTGTGACACCATCTCCCAAAACATTACCCTGGAGAAACTGGCAGCCCATGACTTGGACAGGTGCACTGTTCGCTGGGGCAGAGTGGCTGGAAAGCTGCCCACAGGAAAAGGACCTGGGGGTGCTGGTGACAGCAGCTGAACATGAGCCAGGCTGCGCCCAGGGGGACAAGAAGGCCAATGGCATCCTGGCCTGGATCAGCAACAGTGTGGCCAGCAGGAGCAGGGCAGGGATTGTCCCCCTGTACTCGGCACTGGTGAGACCACATCTCAGATCCTGTGTTCAGTTTTGGGCCCTTCAGCACAGGAAGGTCATTTTATGCTGGAACATGTTCAGAGAGGGCAACAGAATTGGCAAAACATCTGGAGCACAAGTCCTAAGAGGAGTGGCTGAAGGAGCTGGGGGTGTTTCAGCTGAAGAAAATAAGAAAAAACCTTTATCACTCCCTACAACTACCTGAAAAGAAGTTGGACACAGATGGGTGTTGATCTCTTCTTTTCCAAGTAACAAACAATAGAGTGAGAACAAACAGCCTCAAGTTGTGCCAGAGGAATTGCGTAGTATGAAAACTTTCTTCATGGAAAGGTCTGTAAAACATTTTGACAGGCTGCTCAGGGAAGTGTGAAGTCTCCATCCCCGGATGGTTTTAAAGTATGTGTAGATGAGGTGCTTAGGAATAAGACTGAGTGCTGCACTTGGCAGTATTCAGTTGATGGTTGACCTCAATGATTTATTTTAAAGATCCTTTCCAACCTAAATGATTCTATGATTCTATAATTTTCATTTTGATCTTTTCTGTCATGTAGTCTCTTTATTTATGTATTTCCCTTGTCTAGTCTTTTTCTCCTTTTTGTATAATCTTCCTTTCCTCATAAGAATACTGTCCTCTTCTCTTACCAGCTTTAGGGAAGACCACTAGTCTCTGAGGTTTAGATTAGTCAACCTTTACCCATATGTGAAGCTGCAAGGTCTCAATCAAAGCTATTTGTGAAGCTCAGACCTTGCCAACTGCTTCCTTAGCTTTGCTGGAAAGTGTATATCCCTTTTGGCATAGCCTATCAGCTTTGAAGCCAGTCACCTGCAGAGCTATTCATTAGCTCACAGTGTAAGAACACCGACAGTCCTAGGTAGGAGACAGCTACATGCTGGAGAGGAATCAGAGGCAGAATGATTACAACCCTTTTGAGGGTGAGAGAACACAAGGTGCTTCATGAAAAAGAAGTGGAACAAGTGGATGTGAAGACATAAAAGATAAATACAAAATGATACTAAATACTGATGACATAAAATCATAAAAGTTGGCTGTTAGTGTAGATCTGAAGTTGCTGAAGGAACTGCTTGTGCAGGCCAACCATCTTGTCCTGTTTCCACGTGGTTTATATTTCTGCTGGAACATTCTTGCAATTGTTATGTGTATAGATTGCTTGCATACCTTTCATGTCATGGTCTCTAAGGCATGGATATACAATTCTAAGGGTTTCTTACCTCTAAATATACTATACAAAACTGCTGGTAAAAGTCAGTATGTGTGGATTTACACAGACAACCAGCTCAAAACTGCAAGTTACATGAAACTACAATAACGGGTTTGGATTTTTGCTAACTTTTGATTCCCCACAAAAATGTGAAGAATTTGAGAAAATACCTGAATTATGAATTTTGTACTACTATAATGAGACCAGTACTCTGTGGTAAATCCAATAATGTAGAAGGAGTACTGCAAGAAGGTTTAGAGATTGTCTAAGGAAGGATGAAGAAAGCTCTCTGAAGGTGAGTCTCCGATTTAATGAAGTATAGTCTAAAGTATTCTGGAAAAGAAGTGTCGTGTTAATATATCTCAGTAAAGACTTTTATTCACAAGAGATAGCAGGCAGGGAAAAAGCTTCTTAGTAACTTTTAGTTACATCAGTTAATGACATCTAACCTATTTTTCCTAATATTTCTGTGGCCCTGGAGAAAAAATTTGGCCAATTTGGCGATTTTGGAAAGTTGAAAAAAATTTTGCTGCCTGGAAGTAATGCAGGCCTTTAAAACAGGACACATTTATTTAGCATTTTTCTCTTTGCTCAGGAGAAAGAATAATTTTATTCCAGTAGCAAACATGTGAAGATATCTGTAAAATTTCTAAACTGTAGTTCATCTCAGGATATTTATTTCAGCTTGCTTTTCACCACATGAAAACTTTGATTTCTTTTAGAAGTAATATTAGGGCTGGATAAGCATGACTTTCCCCCCCAAATTGTATAATTTCTGCTTATTTCAAAGCAAGCAAAATGAAATTTACTGGGATTTTTACAGACAAATCTGTAGTGCGGTTTTAATCACTTTATAATAAATCCAGGTTTTGTAACTAAAAAAATTGCATCTAAAATGAAAAGTATAAAAAATCTTAAACTTATAGCTTAGATTAATATTTTTTAGAAATTGGATAAAATTCTGTAGCTGAGAATAATATTTCACAGTGATAACGTTGAACAGACAACAGCTCCAGCTCCAATCAAGTTAAGAGTTATGTTGTGAGTCATGTTTAGTATCAGAGAACCCTTCCTTTGACAATTTCAGAGAGATATAACGTGGTGCTTTTTGATGATAAATCTTTGCACCTTCCCACAATGGATAATGATGAATACACCTCACAGTTTGTGGTCTAGATCTTTTCACTTTGTAGGAAACCATGTCTAAAGCCCTCCTAGACCTTTATCAGGCTTTCAGATTCAATTTCCTTTTGAGTTTTGGTTTTCAATTAATCAATGGACAAATCACAGTTCTGATATAATTTTCTGGAACAAGAAATGATATTGCAGACTTTCCAACATTTCTTTATTCTTTCCTCTAGCTTAAGTTTACCTTTGAGACTTTTGCATGTATCAATATTCCTCATGCAGCAATACCTATTTATACTGTTTTGCATTAAAAATCTCCTATATTTTTGCCTGCAGAAGTCTTAGTTTTTGCAGATCAGAAATGGGGAAGGAAAAGTACTTGAAGGGATTCTTTTTCCTTAAGCAATTTACTTCTATAAACACATTTAAACTGCAAGTGATTATGAGAAGAATATATTTTATAGCGCTTTTAAAAAATTAATAAAATCTTCTATCAGATATCAGTTTTATTTTTCATGCTTCTTAATCTTTTTTTTTTTAATTATCTAGAAGATAACAGAGCAGTTTAAACTCCATATACCTCAATGATTTTATATCATTTGAATTCTTCTTAAAATTTCATTGATCTTTAATTAAAATAAATTGTCCAGGTAACTCTCTGCCCCTTCAGAAAATTCCTCTCCAGTCTGAGTAACAATACTATTTTGCCTTTTTAAAATATATAATTCAGTCTTTCCTTGAAATTTTTCTGATTTCATAGTTGGTCTCTTTGAATCACAAAAAATTACTGGAACAAAGCATCCTCCCTTGAAAACAGAGGTACAGTGGTAAGTCACCAAGAAAAAGAAGACTATGGAAAATGTGTGCCCTTCCCTGAAGGAAACCAGAGACCTGATTACATGAATATGGAGAAGGCTGAGGCACTCAACAACTTTATTTTCCTTCAGTCTTCATCGCAAGGAGTTCCACCCACACTAGCTGCAGTAGGCAAGGCAGGGGAGCTGGGAGAATGGCAACATCCCACTGTAGGAGAAGATCAAGTTTCAGAACATCTAAGTAGCCTGAAGGTGCACAAGCTGATAGGACCTGATGAGATACATCGGCGAGTCCTGGGGGAGCTGGAAGATGAAATTTCTAAGCCACTGTTCACCATATTTGAGAAATTGTGGCAATTTGGTGAGGTGCCCACTGACTGGAAAATGGGAAACATACCATCAAGATGAGCTTTGCCTCATCCTGAGGTTATGAGAAACAGATTTGTTTCTAGAAAAAAATCATGGCTTTCACACTGCTACTCTGATACCGCCTGGAGGAGATTATCCAGGGGAATAAAAAAATCTTTGAAGAACATAGCAATTCTGAGCCAGCCATGAACCTGTCTCTGCAGTAATTGCTGTGAGGAATGACTCTGCAGTTCATGCTGCCTTTTTTGTTGTTGCTGTTTGATTGAGTTTGGATTTGTTTGGTTTTGGATAGTCCATTTAAAATACAGTAGATACTGACAAATCATCTATGATCTATTCATGTACCTCTCAAAGATGAGGTAGGAAGACTTCCAACAGAGTGGGGGCCCACACAGGAGTATAGGATACAGGTATGAAGGGCCTGCTCCTTCAGGGACCATTAATCATTAGCTGGGCTACAAAATAGAACACGGTTCCCAATCCAGGACATACATGTATCACAAGGCTATCTACAGGCACTATTACTGTAAAAGGTCCTGGACAGGTGAGGACAAGATGGTGCAGGCAAGTTCGTCATGAGGCATGAGAAATACATATTTTGCAGTATATCCCAAAAGGAACAATTCAAGTGAAGGTCAAACCTGTCTGCCAAAAGTCAAACCTGTGTAGCATAATGGTCCAGAGCTGGCCCAGGGAATTGGTCAGCAGTAATACAACAAATTTCTGGACTTTGCCAGGATCACAGAAGAGTGAGAGTGTCATGAAACATGATCTGCAGTGTTTCTCCATGGAGTGAAAAAACATGTCTCCTGGAACTGATGGTGACTTACGATACAGGATTATTTTAAAAATTTCGTTTTTCTATGGGGTTTTTGTTGGTGGTTTTTTTGTTTTTTGATTTTTTTTTAATAATTAGAATATTGCCATTTACCCTTGCTGTCTTACAGAGTCAGATCTGACAATCTGATGACAGACTAAGGATATTCTTCTAGCTAGAGGACTCCTCACATTTTTCTGTCTCCTCTTGCCCTTCCATTGCCCTTCCTAAATCAGTTTAAAACTACTGAGTGCTATGGTAATTTCTTTTTGTTATTAGTGTCAAAGCCTAGCCTACTTCAGACCAGTTCAAGGGACTTCTAAAAAGACAAACATTACACAAAAGCATTGCTGAACCACGGCTGTGTAATGTAAAGCCAACAAATCATACAAGCAGTGGAGTTCGTGTGCATGACTTTACAACACAGCTACTGTTCTCTCACCAGCTCCTGTCTATTCAGCATAATAAAGACTGATAGTGTCTGAATTGCAGCTGTTATGAGTCTTAATCTGAATGAAGCAATGATCAGAGGTGCTAAACTAAGCACTCTGCAGAACAGAGCTCTTGTTTATCCAAGGGTACAGTAAAGGTTGAAGCTTTCTCGTAAAAATTTACTTATGTATCTCAATCTCTGATCATAAAAGTTTAAAATTATAAATTTGTCAATCATTAGAAATATTTTAAACTTTTCCTGCAAGTGAGAAGTTATTTAAATGAAAAGTAAAGAAAACACAGGTCTATAAACAGCATTCTTTCAGAGAAAAAAATAACTTTTGGCACAGTTTAGGACACTGTTTTAAATTTTACTATCTTGATGCAATGGTATTATAAACAATATTATACACACAATGACATTAGAAACTCTAAAAATATCACAAAAATATTAGACTACACCTACGAGGAGAGTGTTATTTTGCTCATTGAACAAGAAACTGTACATAAAGAAGCTGAGGTGTAAAACAGTTAAGCAAGTTGATCAAGTTCACAAAACAAATCCTTTATAATATAAGAACAAACTCAATCTCACAGTTTTCAGTCTGTGTCTCTCACCTAAAATCATTATTCTTCCCCTTCAGTTCGTTATTTTGGAGTGTAGTAGCTGCCTTGCTTTATTCTCTCACCCCTGACACAGACTGTATTTCTACAATAAATTATGTGCTTTTGCAAACAGAAAAGTTTTATTAACACAGAGAATTGCAGAAATGAACAAAACCAGAGGAGCTTACCCAAATCCAGAAAACAAGCGACAGAAGAGGAAGAAGCCATAGCCCTGGACAAATGATGAAAGGAAGGCAAAGAATCCATTGACAGACATGCATATCAGGAGTGATTGTCTCCTTCCCACCTTGTCTGCCAAGCCTCCCCAGAAGAATGCTCCCACCATCATCCCAAGGTACACTATGCTACCTGTAATACACAAAAATACAAAAAAAAAGGTATTTTGTGAGCTACATAATTGAACACACCAAAAAAAGTTAACCTTCTATATTTACAAAATGAATAGCATACAGATGGTTTTATCCTTTCTCACTGAACAGAAACTGTATACAGAACTTTGCAAATGTATCTAGAGAGAACAGATTTCCTACTGTCTTTGTCATCTGTTACCAGACAAACCAGATAAATATTAAACTGAAGCTTAATAGAAATATTAAACAAGGTCCCTCTAGCTAAAACAATAAACATACAGGCAAATAAGTCTGAATAGGAGGAGAAAATGCCATTATTTCCTCAGAAATAAAATGCATTCATGTTAAATGTTGCAAAAAAATTATAACTTCCCCTACAGATACAATTTGTCTGAACATGTCTAAAATATAAGCAGTTCTGCAGCGGATTAAACACTGGGAGCACTGGGAGTAATACATGCCAAATCTAAAGAAAGCTGATTATAAAGCAAAAACACTTTCCACCAGAGATCTCTAGAATCAAAGATATCAAGCTTGATTGGTTTTTTCTCCTTCCTACTTCAGTGTATTTCTTTATTTTAAAAGAAAATCTTTTAAAAACAAAAACACTGTAATGTTTTTGACATGTTGTTTTGGGTTTTTTTGTTGATTTTCACCCCCAAAATTTTTGAACAGACACATTACAGTTTAGCTAGATATATTAAAATGACATAGGAAAAAATAATATTGGGGTGATTTTTTTTTTTTTTTAACATAAATTGTGTTTTCCACAGGTACTTTCTCACAGAAAGACAAGTCGAAATATTTAACATTTTGACCCTTCACATCTTAGCACATTGTACGTAATTTCATTTCTAAATTCTCTGTGGAATATTTGACAGAGATGTACAACACATTGAGCAGAGTGTCAGAAGGAAAAAGTAATTCCCAAGTTTTGGACAGGACCATAAGTTTGTATTTTGTTTGATGCACTGAATTCTTCTTCCATTTAATTTCTTGTTGAACTTCCCAGATTAGGTTTTATCTATCCAGCATATTGCTACCATCTTCTACACCTTCTTCAGAGCAGGAATTAAATACAAACATGCTGGAAGCAGTTAAAATACTAGAAATCTTTGTTCTGTCTCTCTTTTTTATTAGTCTCAAGAATGGAGAAATTCTCAAGCATCTCTGATGTACTCCAATTGCTGTGAAATCCTGCCCTCCTAAACAATCACCTCTGCCCTGCCAGAAGGCAGTTGGATGGGAAAGGAAGCTGAAAAAACTGATTTAAATGCCTGGGCTCAGTTAAATGCATGTAAGTGTAGTTTACTCATCAGTATTCCATGCTTCTTTTTACAGATGATAACATCTGAAGTGCTGACATCTGCAGGGTCTCATGCATCCTAAATTGTCCCTGTTCCTTCCCATGATTTGTACAAGTAGTTTCCACTGCTGTTACCTTATGAGACATAATTTAAAATAGAATATTTTTTTAATAGAATACACATTGTGTTAAATATATATTAACAAGATTATAGACTCAGAATCATAGAGTGGTTTGGGTTGCAAGGGACCTTAAAGACAATCTAGTTCCAGCCCCTCTGCCATGGGTAGGGACATCTTCCACTAGACCAGATTTCTCAGGGCCCCATCCAACCTCAGGACAAGACAACAGATTCATTGCTGCTGATCACAGGAGAATTGCAAAAGCAACAAACTCCAAAAGAACAGTTAAGTGTCTTCTAAAAATAACTTTTGTCAATGGATATTTTCTAGATGCTGCTGGGTTCTTAGACTATCATCAAAGAATACTGATGAGAACATGGGTAAGTCCAGAATTTTCATTTCAAATGTCTTTGTTTACTTTCTTTAGCCCAGGAAGGACACAGACACTACAATATTCTTTATTGGTTTAGAGGTGTTTAGGAGCAGACATTTATTGGATAGCTTTTTCATTCTGATCAGAAATTTTATTCCACTAGTTACAATTTTCCTGGGAATGCACAGAGCTCATGTATTTTCTGGTCCTAAAGAGACCACGATTGGCAAGTGATTTAGCATATTCATTCAACTGCTTTAAGATCTCTCTTGTAGTCAATGTTGTCATGCCATGCTGTAGGTGGATCACTGTTCATAAGCAGTTTGAAAACCCCATCCAGCAGCTCTGGTGTTTGCTTCTCAGTAACAGTGGAAAGAATGTAAAAAAGATAGTTGAATAGTTGTATTGCCAGCAGACAGATTTCAAAAAGGCAAGGAAATGGTTTATTTTTATTCTTACAGTGAAATAAATTCATTACATTATTTCCTGTAAAAATACACTGGGCTTTCCCCATCAACACTCTAATATAAGTGTGTTGGTTTTGCTTAGCCCAGAACATCAGCAAAGTATCTTTAGCATCTCAGAGAAATTTGAACCCTTCAAAAGCTGTTGAGGTAGGCCTGAAGAAGTGTATGAAGGATTGAGAGAAGATGCACCCCTGTGTTCATGTGTAGGTTTTGCTTAGACCAGTTTTTGATAGTGAGTGGGGTAAGGTACAAAGATGGCTCTTGTGTGTCCTGTGTGAAGGTTCTGGAGGTTTTTACCATGTCCAGTAGAGCCAATCTCTGATGGCTCTGAAGATGATGGTCACACTGCTGGCCAAGCCTGGGCCAATTAGAGATTGGCCAGTTAGAGATGTTAGTTACACCTCTGTGATAACATATTTAAGAAGAAATCAAAACAATGTGAGAACACACTTCTTTTTAGCTACAGGAGGAGGAGGTGAAAATATGTGAGGGAAAAACAACATGGAGACACCAAGGTCAGTAAAGAAGGTGGGGGAGGAAGTGCTCCAGACGCCGGAGCTGAAAACCCTCTGCTAGATGCAGGGACCATGGGGGGAGCAGGTTGTCCCCCTGCAGCCCATGGAGTCCACAGGAGGTGCAGAGATCCACCCACAGCCCATGGGGAGGTGCCCACACCAGAGCGGGTGGATGCCTGGAGGAAGCTGTGATCCAGTGGGAATCTCATATAAAGAGATAAAGCTGCATAGGCCTTGCAAGAGAAAGAAAGGCCTTGCTCCTGGGATGGAAGCAGCCTGACCTTGGCTCGGAGGTCTGCCTCCTGGTGATAAGGACTCATGTGGCAGCAGAAATTCGGGCAGGTGTTGCTCGTGAGATTGGACCCACACCATGAAGTTCATGGAGGACTGTCTTGTGGGAGGGACCCCACGGCTAAGTAGAGGACTCCTCTCCCTGATGGAATGACCAGAGAATAAACCCCTTACATTGCCCCTCCCCGCCTCGTGCTGTTGGTTGGAAGGAGGGAGGGGGGTGAGCAGAGAAACAGTGTTTGAATTGTGGTGATGGATTGACTAAGACAAAAAAAACCCAGACCCTGCCCGTTAACCTGAGCTGTTGGTTAGAAGTAGGAAAGCGGGTAAGCAGAGAAATGGTGTCTCAAGAGGGAGAGGGGTGACCAAAGAAACGATGTCTCAAGAGCTTATTTTTACTTCTCATTTATCCTCCGACTCTGTTAGGTTCATAAATCACTTTGCAGCTTTAAGTTTTCAGTCTGTTTTGTGCTTTCTCAGTGTGTCCTCCCCCTGATTACTGAACTCATGGGTCCGGTGTGTGTCTAACAGTTTTTTTCTTCTTCTCTTCTGCACAGCTGTGGCAGGAGAGAGCAGAGAGGGGGCAGATGTCATAGGTGCCTGGCATTTGGCCAGGGTCAAACCACAACAATAAGAAATGGAGAACGCAAATTAAACAGCATTTTATTTCTTTATAGAAATGACTTTAAGATATTTCTATGCAAATAATCCTAATTTTACCAATTTACTTTCCTTGTGGCAAACAAAAATATCAAAACATTTTGAACAATGAAAGAAAAATGTTTCAAGTCTTCAGAGTTTAAAAACATTAACCTTTCTTTTAGATGACAAATCCTTTGGTCATTGTACTGTGTTTTGGATTCTTATACTGATGTAATTCTCCTAAAGAGCATTCAAAAGATGCTGCTAAAAATAATATTCTCATCCTGTCAATAAACTGCTATAAATAAGCTGCTCTCTGAGCTGCAGCATTATCTTATTCTTTCCCATTACATTAACTTTGAATTTTTTCCTAATTGTCTTGCAGTCTTTGCACAATCCCTCTCCTTGACCAAAGATCTGTAACCCTTCTATCCTGAACCCACTGCAGCTACCAACACTATGTGTTTCGGTGAATTTTCCTGTAGTTTTTCTTTTTTGTATTTTCTGTCTCTCTTAATAATAAAAGAATCATAGAGTCATAGAATGGTTTGGGTTGGAAGGGACCTAAAAGGCCATCTATTTCCAACTACCTGACCATGGGCAGGAACACTCCTCACTAGACCAGATTGCTCAAATCCCGATCCAACCTGGCCTTGAAGGCTTCCAGGGATGGGACATCCTCAGCTTCTCTTTCCCCACAAGGTAACATGTAATCTAAAACTCTGTCAATTGATGGAAAAGCACTGAGAAGAGGCAAATGACAGCTGAAAAAGAAAGCTAAAATAAATAAAATCTATTATTGTCTTTCTGCCAAGTTTTAACAAACCTGTGTTTTCTTTCCACAGCAGAAATCCTGTATACATCAATGATTTTACCCCGTTGCAAAAACATGCATAACACATGCTTGCATCCTCTTCAGATGGGGGAACTTGAGTCTGGAATTGTTTTACACTATATACACACGTGGGCTACCAGGTGGCTAAATATTTTTTAAATGGATGCGCACACAGTATCTTTCAGACGGCTAGAAATAGCTTAGCCTCTCAAAGCAGTTGACCAAGAACTCCCTCAGTATCCAAACATTAGTTATGGACAATTTAAACAATGGCATAACACTAAATGCATAATCAGTCACTGAGGTTCAGTTAAGCAGCCTTTTACTACTTTTGTTGCCATAACTTTATTATTTGCTGGTATCTGTTGTAATTCATGGTCTGATATCTAAACGATTGACAAAACTTTCTGAGCAATCAGTTTGTAAGTATGTTTCATCAGGAAAAAATACAGCAATGAAAATAATGGAGAGAAAATCTAGCAATAGAGAGACTCCTAGCAATAGGGAGACCCAGAGGCTATGGGACCCACTGAATAGCTTTTTGCATTAACACACAAATTACAAATCAGTTATAAAACCAGCAAGAAGTTATTTTGTTCCTGTTATATTGTTTATGTCATTTGTCTGAATGAGGAATGCATTTCATACAAACAGAAAAAGAACTCTTGTTATAAAAAATTTGGAAAATAAGATTAAAATACTGTTTAAATTTTGGAAAAAGCAATTATAAATGTGGTACTAAGGCAGTTCCATGAGAAGCAAAACACCTGTCTTAAGAATTAGAATGTAATCAGTGTTTCGTTTACTTGTACTAGGATCTCCCTGTTTCCTATTGTTTAGAATATAACAATTCCTACTGGAGGACTCCAATGCCTATAAGTAGCATAAATAATCTAAGAATAAGAATATCCAGATTTATCTTTGTTTTAACCCTGGTAAGCAGTATATTTGAAGTTTAAAGATTATAATCTTTAAGAGCTGTATTTAATTATAATCTGTTAATAGTTTCTTTGATCAGAAAATTCTTTGAAAATAAGAGCAACCCATGCAGCAACTGTCGAGCATAACCTCTAATTAACTGATTGCAATGGTAGGTAATTAAGACAAACAATGAACATGTTGTCCATTAAGACAACAAATATATGAAAGCTGTAATGACTCCAGAATTGACAAAAGAACTCAAATTTTCTGCAGCCCCTATCTTTGAATGTCTAAAACGTTCTATGTATTCAGCACATTGGATCTTCAATTCTTATTTTTATTATTATGCCATTCATCTCCTCAGATGTACCACAGCTGCAATATTCATACATAAAGAACTGCCACAAACTAATATTTTTTCGTAGTAACTATTTCTTCTTTTCTGTAAACAGTTCTTGTAGGGGAGAAACAACAAACTCTGTATGCACAGAATGGTAAATTTTTACTGTGCAGATCTAAGTCGCTAAAATAAAACACAAATTGTTCAGCCATCTGAAAAAGATGTTTTCCAACAAATATGTGAGATAGACATTGTATTAACTAAAAGTAAACTTCTGCATGAGTTTTTGCAAGTTCAAGACTTCTCAAGCCTTGGATTTCCTTCATCTAAATGCTAGCTGTTTCTCAGAGTAATCATTTTGCATCTTAACTTTAGATGTTATGACTTCTCTTACATAATAATATGCAATGTATGCAAATCCCCAAATGCCACAGCGTATCAGGCTCTTTTTCTATTACTACTTTTCAGACTAATCCACTCTTCCTGCTTTCCCTTTCAAGACAACTGCAGACAGGCTTCACTATGAAATTTCAAACCCTTTAGTGCAGATGCTTAATTACACACTTGTTTTGAAGATTTTTGCTCTTTGGCTTACTACACATTTACAAACAGTCGAGTTTCACTTGCATTATTAGAATTGTTTTTAGAAATCATGGTAATAGGGTTTATCTATTTAAATGCATGAAAGGTATAAAGCTATTTTAAAATGAATGCCGAATCTCCCTATCCTCAACATAGAAGTTTGTACAGCACCTATCATGCTGCAGTGATTCTTGGGCCTTCAAGTGTGACTTGCAGCTGAGTAACCTCTGTGCTTAGCTCTCTAATAATAATAATTCCAAAGTGACAAGTCTTTACATGGAGACCATTTTGCGTTTGCATATTTTTTTAGCTTCTTAGTTCGCAACACATTCTGGATATCCTTCACAGTCAGTAAAAAAGGACAACTTTATCTCCATAATAATTAAATAAAGACATAAATTCACAAAAAGGAAAATACTAAATTCCAGTGACACCACTGAAAAAAAAAAAGACAACCTTGTCTCCTGTTTTTAAACATGTTGAGCAATACAGAAACATTAGTGTTTCCATGAAGGCAAAAAACCTAAAAAATATTGTGTCAACCAAAAACAAATTTTAAAAATAATTTATTTATTTCTAAAATTCTATTTCTTTACTATTTACATAAGAAAACAACTCAGGAAAAAAGAAAAAAACTGCTCTGATGTAAAAGCTACAAAAAATATGTATCATACAATTGATAGCTCACTTAAATCAATTTAAACAATACAAGAAATAGCCCCTCTGCTCCATCAGTCGGGGAAAAAACCAACTAACCCAAACAAACAAAGAAACAAACAAAAAACCCCACCAAACTCAAACACCCATTTCAAATATGCCTACAAAATGTCTGATGACATTCAGTCAAATACCAACCAAGAAATTCCATATAAATAAGAATCAAATGAAATCTATGTGGTGCTCAGACAAAATGATCTTGTCCTCAGACAATACTGATGAACTGCAATACAGGACCTCAGCCACGAAAATCAGGAAAATGAAGCTTAGAGCAAAGACAAGCAAAAGTGATATCATACTCAGCTGACCAGCACAGACAGGAAAAGGAAAGAGCAAGTAACTCAGCAGCTCTTCGTGCAAACCTCTTTATGATCTTTAAGACAGTGAGAAAAAAATCTTATCAGTGGCATAAACAATTCAAAAAATACAGGTTTGTAATATTGTGACAGGCATAATTTGATGATTTATTTAGTAAAAGAAAAAATTTTGTGAGGTAGCATAGTACTGTAGTTTTAAAGACAGGTCTCACAAATACAAAACAGATATATAGATCTTTTAGTCTTATAGAGCCTAAAAAAGTACAAAATATTAAATGTAAATTTAAAAAAGAACAGAGAACTGGGGGTTTCATCCATATTTTGTCTTTTCAAAAGAATGAATTCCAGATTTTTCAGACTACTCAACTCAAACAGGGAAGTAGATATAGAAACAAAGATGAAACTTCCAACATAGTTGGAAAAAACCTGAAACTAAGTGGATAGGACTTCTGGCATATTTAGAAAGCAGAAAGCACCTAGTGCAAGACAAAATTTGATAATACATAATTTTACACCACCAAAATTTTAGACTGACAAATACCTACAATTTATTTGTCTCAATTTAACATTGAGAAGTAAGCAAAAATCATCAGATGCCATGGCTACTCAAACTGATCAGCTTTCTGTGCTCTTCCAAATGTCAAAGATGAGCCAAGAAATTTTTCTTCTTGTAAGGAAAGGAAAAGTGAGAACTGTTTTATCCTCTCCACAAAATAAAGAAAACATAACAAAACAAAAACAACAACCCCCCAAAACCAACCAACCAAACAAACAAAACCCAAAACCAAAACAAAACAAAACCAAAACCCACTTTTATTTCCCCAGGAAAGCAATTAGCATATCTTTCCAAGTCAGGAATCTACTCCAGTGTAGATCTACCCTGAGAGAAATCATAAAGATAAAAATACATTGCTGGAAAGGTTTGATCAAAGTTTTTCTAGTCCTATAACAGAAATAGCATCCACACGAAAATCAATGGGTTCACAACAATCATTCGCGCAAATTTCATTCAGTCATTAATGTTTTTTTGTTGTTGTTTCCTCTGGCATCCTTGTATTATATTTACATCTAGTCTAATTTTTGATTTGTTTCCTGTACCTCAGTTGTGAGATTTACAACCTGAAGTGCTTGTGGTGTAAGCCTCAATTTAATTCCATCATTAAAAAAATTGGCATTTTGCTGCCATGTTTCCTCTCCTTGGGCTAATAAGACTAATTCTGTTTAATATATTTAGTGTAGACCAAGGTGATATAGCTCTAAACCTTTACATTATCAGTCCATTTTGAAAAACATCCAATTTTCTTGCTCTACATTTCTGTATGTTTTTAACTCCCCTTACAGTTCTAGTGACATTCACCTTACAATGTATCTAAAATTTACACCAGCAGGTGTGCTGATGCTTTTTTTTAACTAATGAAATAATACTCAGTTTCAGAGTATTATTTCATTAATAACATACATTCTTGTGAACTCAGGTATTATTTTAATTGAAATACTGTAATAACAAAAGGAATAACTGCTTCTGCTTAACCTTTTATCCAAATTAGATAAATTCATAAATTAATAGAAGAAGATCAGTAGCTGCAGAGATTGTGACAGGTAATAGATTACTTGCTAGGATGAGGGATTTTCTTCACAGCTGCATTTTCTGATAAGGGAGCAGTACATTGTCATCATTGCTTCTACTTTCAAAATGTTTTCATGTCAATAACTGAAGTCTTTAAAAAAGCATTATCTACTACCAGATGCTAGGATAATTTTTATTTATTCCGTAACAGATTTATCAGAATAAAAAATTGATAAGAGCTATTCCATTTCTTCATTGGAATAATATATAAACTGGATACTGACAGTCATTATTTCAGCAAACAGCAGCTCACTGCCATTTCATACAACTATTACTTGGCTAGATAAATCAACAATGTATCATGGAAAAAAACACTAAAGCACTATTTCCTTGCTACCCCCAACACAAATAATCAATCAGTATCCAAATTTAACAACGTGAACTGTAAAAACCAACCACTACATGGTATTTTTCTTCCCATATAAACAGTATTTTACAAGGTGGTAGCTGCCAATATGCAATATATAGAGCACAGACATTAACATAAGCTCAGGTAATCCCAGGTGATGTTGTGAAGCTGTTGACAGATTCCCTAGGTGCTATCATTGAACATACTATTTTCACATTATATTTTCCTTTGATCCAACAATTCCCTCTGGCATTAACAAGAAAATCCTAACAGACAAGCTTTGGATAAAACACACCTAGTTAAGCTGTCCTAGCCCCTCTAATTCCTGTTTTATCCCACTGCAACTCTGGAGGTTACTCTGGATTTTTCTGCTCTCAGATTTAGATGCTAAATTCAATGAACTCTTTGTCCATCTCTGAATTGACCCTGTCATGGTAGAAATTGCTGTGACTTTGCAATTTGAAATGCACTTCCATGGCAGTCCTGAGAATCATAACGATTATAAATGCTGTATATGCTTGGACAGTGCATAGCACTGTGCAATGAGCTAGGATTAATTAAATTTCAAAGCCAAAAGATATATTTCACTAAAGCTTTAAATTGCCCATGCAGTCATCTACATTAATCATCTCATTTCATATCAAAACTCTCCATTTTAGCCACATGTTTTATTGCCTGAATATTAATTTCTTATTCAGCTAGTCCTGCTTCTGACTCAAAGCAGAGCACAGCCCATGAATATCACTAACTTTTAATTAGTGTTGAATTAAAACAAAAATCCCAAAGTATACAAACCTAAATTAATAACATATGCATCCAACTCAGCAAATCAAAACATGAGGTACTAAGAACTAATTAACAAAACTATAATCTTAGTGGAGGTTTCTGTTCAATATTTAAGCTAACCATTGGTTATCTCTCCAGTGCTTAATCAGCCCTGAAGTCTCTTTTCTGTAACTATATCACGGTGCAGAAGTAAACTTCTTTGCTTGTACATGGGAGAAAATAGCTTCTTTCTATTTTGTACCATCCGCACAGTGGCTGTTACCACCATTGTGCCAATGGACTGGAAGGGCGGGGGAAGAGAAATTATGCTAAAAAAAACAAAACAGAAAAACCCCAAACAAAATTTAGCAAAAACCCCTAAAACCTAACCAAACCTCTTGCTTTCAGAAAGAGACATTGAGTTAGGCTGAACTTGTTCAGAAACAGGTTAGCAAAATTAATATGGGTCAGAAACTCTCACATTTCCCAAAGTGCCTGACAAGATACCCAGTCTATCTCACCTAGCACAGAGTTGCATGAGAGTGAAAAAGGAGACTTCCACCCCACATCTTCTTTCTGCTTTCCAATTTAGAGTCAATGAAACAGATTAGATAATCCAATGTAAAAATTAAGAATAATGGATCAGAATAATCTTCTCTGAGCTACCAATACACCGGCAGGTGTTGGTGAAGCGAAACAGGTTTTTTAATTTTATATTTAAAATAGTACCAGGAGGAGCTGCTGTAATGTCTAAATGGAAAATTGTTTAGATGACTGCATGCATCAGTTTATTATATCAATTTAACAAGACTAGCCAGTGGCAACTTCTGAACCAGCCTTGAAAATTGCTCTTAATTCTAGTGGATTAAGAAAATACTTGCTCTCTGTGAAAATGAGCAGGTCTGACAAATGCCAGACCAGAGCAATATGCAGCACAATAGAGTCACATACCACATGGGTTATATTCATCCATACTCTCTCAAATTCATATAAGACTCTCCACTGCTAGCCAGTATAGAGCAAATAATTTCAGTTCAGGTAGAATGACATTAAGAAATTTGCAAATGGCCACCTTTGTCTATCATTGAGAATGCAGACGTTTTTTAACACTATGGATGTAAAGCCAGTTTCAATTTACACCATTTTCCTAATTTTTATACTTTACAGTACTTTCCCAACTTTCTACAATCCCCTCAAAACATTATATAAAAACATCTTTCTGCCTGTCAAACAGGTTTCTGTGAGTCTTTGAAAACACTTTGTCCATTACATATTTATCCTGATTAAAGTTTACCTGTTAAGAAAGCTAGAATAAATTGGCATATATAATGTATCATCAAAACCTCTTGGTTTTTGTCCTCTAGCTGGAGCAGACAAGCTGTGTAAACAAGTCATAGGTTTAGTAGAGCCAGGGAACAACATTTTCCAGTTAGTAGTATGGAAGTGCCTGTCTAGTAGTCTGAGTAGTAAGTAGAGTTGATCTGGGAGTAAAATCTGAGATTCTCTAGTTAAAAAAAAAAAAAANAGCTAGAACTTCCCTAAGTCACCCACAGTTCTGTATGATAAATCTGTAACTCCTCCCAGACTCCTGTGGCCTGTTAGTAGCATGTGAAACTACAAAATATTACATTTATATTGTTCCCTTATATCAAGACTTTTTGTTCTGTACAGGGCTGGGCTGACAAAGCATTGAAAAATGAGTAAGAATAAATCAAAAAAGAAACTTTATTATAAATGTCAGTAAATCACAGTATCCTGGACAGATTTTAACTACCATTACAGCTGTTGCTAAACAAGTATTTGCATGAACAGAATATTTTAAAAAGTGTACATATGTCATATTCAAGTATCTGTTCTAGCAGTGACTCCGTATTCTTCCTTCATGTAAGTATTTATTGTATAATATTGTACAAGCACCACTTTGATTCTGCATGAGCTATGAAAGTAGTGATATTCCATACATTTGAAAAAATCATAAACTGATACTTCAAACAAGTGAAGTAAGTGTGTCCAGTGAGAATAGATGCATCCATTGTTACAAGAGAATTATATCTGCAGTAAAATGGAGCCAGAGTAGGTTAAAAAGTTGTTTGTGTTCCATACTTTTCCAGGCTGACACTCCCTTAAATAAGCCAAAGGTCTGGCATAAGAACCTATTTCAAACTGTGTCTATAATAACATACAATTTTCTTTCAATTCTTCAAAATACGGATGGTGTAAGATAAAAAGACAAGTCAAACTTTGACAGTTTCTGAAATCCTTGATTGATTAAATTCAAGGATTAAATGCTTAGGAAGATACTTATTCAGCTGTGACGATGAGCCATTAAATTATGTTTGTTCCATGTCTTAATGAAGTTCATTAACACTTTCTCTGTGAAAATATTTCGTCTTTTTGACAAGGAACTCATACATTCTCTCTTTCATTTCATAGCTCAGCATTTGATGCAAGACGGAAAATTCAAAGCCACACAAAAAATGCGAAAGCTTGCAGATTAAAACTAAACTCTGTTGCAGAATGAGCCAAACAGACACTTGGAAGAGAGTGCACCATCATATTTTAAATGTTCAGTTTGGCTAAAAATCTCTATTTGACACATTGATTTAAGAAGTGATATATTGTCAGCCAGGGATCCCATGGCAGTTGAGAGAGGGAGGAAAAAGTGAAGGCGACAGCTAAATTAAATGTGTGAAATCAACATGGCCCTCAGGCTTTTCCTCTGGGAAGCATTTCCTTCTTTTGGCCACTTCTGTAGGACTATAAATTTGTGTGACATAGGTGGTAAAATTGCTGATCTGTGATGGGATAGGCAGAGACAGAAAATAACCTGTCATGAGCAAAAAAGCAGCCCAAAGATTTCAGATTACTTTAGACAAAATCAATCTCTGAGACAGAGATTTGAAGAAAACTATAAACAATAATTACTTAACTTTAATTTTCTGTGCAAATAAATGGTACAAGAGGCTGGAGAGTAGCCCGTTGGAAAGAGATATGGAAGTTGAACATGAGCCAGCAGTGCCCTGGCAGCCAGGAGAGCCAACCCTGTCCTGGGGGCATCAGGCACAGTATGGCCAGCCTGGAAGGGATGGGATTGTCCTGCTCTGCTCTGCGCTGGGGCAGCCTCACCTTGAGTGCTGGGGGCAGCTTTGGGTGCCACAATGACAAAAAGACATTTAACTATTAGAAAGTGTCCAAAGCAGGGCAACAAAGATGGTAAAGGGCAACGAAGATGGTAAAGGGCCTTGAGGGGAAGCTATATGAGGACTAGCTGAGGTCACTTGGTCTGTTCAGGCTGAAGGAGACTGAGGGGAGATCTCATTGCAGTTACAACTTCCTCACAAGGGGAAGGGGAGGAGCAGGCACTGATCTCTCTGGAGACAAGTGAAAGGACCAGAGGAAATGGCATGAAGCTGTGCCAGGGGAGATTTAGGTTGGACATCAAGGAAAATATTCCTCCCCCAGAGGGTGGTTGGGCACAGGAAGAGGCTCCCCAGGGAAGTGGTCACAGCACCAAGCCTGACAGAGGTCAAGAGGTGTTTGAACAGTGCTCTCAGGTTCATGGTGTGATTTTTGGGGCTGTCCTGAACAGGATGATGGGTTGGACTTAATGATTCCTATATGTCCTTTCAGTAAAGCTGCAAGCAGAAAGAACCCAAAAGATGAAAAATATTTGAAATGGGTCTGTTCACCCTCTTAACACTGGCTTCAATAAGGTGGTTGTAGCCAGGCAGGGGTCAGCCTCTTCTCCCAGGCAGGATGACAGGACATAGCCTCGAGCTGTGTCAAGGGGAAGTTGAGGCTAGATAATAGGAAAAAAAAATTCTGAGAGAGAGTGGTTCAGCATTGGAATGGGTTACCCACAGAAGTGGTCATGTCACCATTCTTGGAGATGTTTAAAAAAAGACTTGATGAGGCACTCAGTGCCATGGTTTAACTGATATGATAATGTTAGGTCACAAGCTGGACTCAATGATCTCAAAATTCTTTTTCGACCTAGTCTATTCTGTGATTCTGTGATTGATTCTGTGATTCTGTGATTGATTCTGTGATTCTGTGGTTTGGGAACAACAACATACTCAGAAGAGGAGGGCAGCTATGACCCACCTTAAATAGTGGCTTACAATGGGAGCCTGCATCAGCACAGAGGACTGAGTACACTATATTTCATTAATGGTTCAAATCCGTGCTCTCAGTTCCTGTCTTGTGACTGGTCTGTGATGTTCCATGTGATACAGGCTTAGTCCAGTTCATAACAGACAAAATCACATTGCATATTCCCTCCACTGCCCCTTTTTCCCCTCAGAAAAGGAAAGCAGACATCCATTTTCACTGGCCCAGATATTGTAACAGCTTAGAAATTATAAGGATCTGTCTCTTAATTTTTTTCCCTCAAATAACTGTGTTTGGAAGGCAAAAGGAAGAAGCACTGCAGTAAGAGGACTTTAATAATGTCATTGCAAGGGAACTGAACTGTACCAAAGGTGAATGGAACGCATGATGGCATTTGTATTTCCAGCATCTCCTTCTGAAGGAATAAGACATTAATCCTACAGACCAATTTTCACCTTGCTCTGGAATATTTAGAACGCATTTCAATGACTGCAGCTCTATTTCTAAATATTTCTATTGCTGCTAAAGATTTATTACTACTATTAACTATATGTGCAACGGACCCTCACTATTATTTCAATGAAACTCCTCACAAGCAAAGGTCTGATATGGCTCCAGTAAGTATTCTTTATCTACATGCTTTTCTTGTGTATACATATATCAGAGCCATATATAAGTACCTAACATTTTTGATATCTGTACTCTCTTGAATAAAATGTATATATTGGCCAAGTGTCCACATTAGAAAACTAGGTATGAATCTCTTTCCCTATCCCTGAAATCTAAAATAATTTTTAAAAAAACCAAACCCTTTAACATGCTTTCCATAATAAAAAAAATAATTTTCTCCTATAATTTTCAAGTGTCCAAGAGTACGTCTGTTAGCTCAATATAACCATAAAAGATAATGTAACAGAGCCTGGGTTTCCTTTATTTTATGTCACTTGTGGTGTATTATGTCATAACAAATGCAGTACCATGCTAATAACTGGCATATAACCAAAAGACACTCACCTTCTCCCACTGTATTTTAAGCAGGAACATGCAATAAATCTCATCCATCTCTAATGACCTATACTAATATTTAACAATAAAAGCCAACAATGTTATACACAGATAACTACTTACAACAGCAGAAGGCATTTTTCTCACTGCGGTGTAAGGACAGTTTTGTGACAAACTATTAAAATTCAAACCTCTTAAACAGTAAATAATCTCACCAGGCATGGGCATGTTGATGCATGGATATTTTAAAAATAGTCCTGATAGACTAAGGTCCTGCAGCCCTTTATGCACCAACATTTTCTCACATTCTTCCAGATTTCTGCCAGATCTCAAGAGGATAACAAATGATCCAAGCTATATGATACTGCCTAAATTAATTTAGACACTAGTCTGTGTTTGAAACAGCAAGCCTATGTACAATCCATGAGTTCTAACCCTCCTTTCCTTTAAAAGTTTACTCAAGTGCAACAGCTGCAGCATTTGATATTTGGAAGTATCATATATTTGCAGACAACTATTTTTTTTTTTTATGAAATCAGAAAAATTTTGGTTGGGAGGGATTTTTGAAGAGCTTTAGTCAGACCTCTGCTAAAAGTAGAGTTACCTTCAGGGCAAGATTACATTGCTTCAGGCCACAGCTTCTATATGCCACATCCCCCAGTGGTTGACCACCTCACTCTGAACTTTCTTCATTGTACCAGAAAACCCCTGGCTGCAACTTCTAACCTCTTGTGCTCCTCTGAGAACAATTTTAATCCACCCTCTCTGTAGCTTCTCTCAATTTTTTGTCAAATAGTACAGAGAGATTCACCTCTGAGACCTCTTTCCTCCAAGCTGAACAAGACCAGGTCTTTTTGCTTCTTTCTTATATGCTGAGTATTATACTCCTCTTGTCACATTACTGGTCCTCTACTAAATTTGCCAGAATTTATTAAACTCTTATTTTCAGGTGGCTCCACAAGAGGACAGAGAATCCAACATGTGGGCTCACTGTGTTGAGAATGGAAAATAAACACTCCTCTCTTACTGGTCATTCTTACCAATGCAGCTGCCCTATATCAACTTGCTTTCCACTAAAAACCACAGATCCGTCTGCAGAGCTATTTTGTATTCAGCATTGGAGTACCTAGCCTGTACCAGTGATTTGGGTTTTTCTGATCCAAGTGAAGGACTTATATTTGTCATTGGTAAGTTTCAAGTAAGGTATTTGTTGGATATAAAGTTGTTGAAAATTATCATTGCAAAAGCAGAATCAAATTAAGTAGCAAGGACCTGGCAAGCCAGTACTTCTTTCGATTAAGAAGTGCAAAAATTTAATGATCATTTAGTATTCTTGGCTTTTAAGCACATCAGCTACCACACCTCTGGAGAGCACTTCTTCTTATGTAAAGAGAAAGGACTGTGTGGATTAGAACTGTGCTGGTTATGTTTGGTGGGTTTTGAGACAGAGTAGACCTGGGAAGCATTGCATTGAAACAGCTAATGTGCAAATTGGTAATCAATGTAGAACTGGTAGGCCGTTGTCACAGACTGAGAACTACTTCTGCCTAAAAGACCTAGTTATGTCTATGATACTTTTCTTTCTACAAATATTACACAAAATTTAATTATTAAATTCAGATTATTAACAGGAAAAAAAAGCCTTACATCAAGGTATTATTTGACACTAACTGTTGGGTTTCAGAGCATAATTTAATTTCCAAGGTAAGCCATTTGCTGCTATTCATATTCACAGCACCTGCATTATCAATCCAGTGATTTACCACAATACTTGTGGTTTTTAGATGGAAGAAACTGTCTGTATGACTGACTCATCAGCTAAGAATGTCTTTTACATATAAAAATTATTTCTTGATTTGTTACTGTACTGTCTATGAACCTGTATCAAAGTCTTGACTAACACATATGTTAACACAAATAGTAAGACAGCAGAGAGTAGAAGACTATTCACCCTCAAGATATCATTCAGTCTAAACTTCATACAGAAGATCATATAGGGATTCAAAACAGACCAGGGTGACTATTAGAAATCATCAAGGACCAAATGGCTGCTGTAAAGGATGGCAATCAGTGAAAAAGAGAGGTTAATCAGTTGTCAGGTTTTGCTGATACACATGCAAAAAAAAAAAGTTTAAAGATAAGCACTAAATAATGAGGTGTTCAGATGATTTTTTCTAGTATTGAGGTGGATGGGCCTCTGAGCAACCTGATCTAGTTGAAGATATCCCTGTCCATTGAAGAGGGGTTGGACACATGACCTTTAGAAGGTCCCTTCCAACTCAAATTATTCTATGATTCCATGATAAAGTACGAAGGAAGGATGGCAGTATCTGTCTGAAAAATGTGCCAATGCTGTGAAGAGTGGCCTCATGGACCAGTCAAGCAGGAGTCAGCCTGTATGTACTGCTAACCATGGTGACAGCAGTGCAGCTGCCAAGAGTCCTACACAAGGCTGAGCACTTACAGGTCCCATGGAGAACCATTGACACGATGGTCTGGTGTGGCATCCTCAACAGATAGAGATGGGAAAGACTAGATTTGCCCAGCTTAGGAAAAACAGTATTTCAGTATTTCATGTTCAGAGTTGCTGAGGAAAGAAAAGCCAATAATATAAATTTGACAGAAGAAAAAAACAATAAAACTTAAGAACATCTGAATGAAAAGACCAGTCTAAATGCAGAGACAGAAAAAATGTTAGGTAGAAAAGTATACCCAAATCAGAGCCCAGGGAATTAACCAAAAATCCATCTATTTCTGGTTGATAAAACCAAAGAGATAAGATGCAGGCAGAAAATGAGTTAAAAAAACATCTTTAGGCCAGAGCCTGCAACCTGTCTCATGAAGGTACAGTCTTGCCACATTGGTGCCAGAACCCAAGAGGTCAGTGTGAATCCACTTACGTGCAGGAGTTGGCAAATACAGCCAAGTTATATATGTGGCAGGAACACCTTTCTCTCATGCTTAGTGAACTAGCATTCTAATCTTGGAGAATTTAAGCTAGTCAGTTTCCCTTTCTTTAATAAAACCACTTACTTGAGATGAAGAGAATATTGTTTTATTATTTAATTCAAAAGAATTTGAAACTAGTTCATGACATCAGCACACTCATTATGTGACTTTATGGGCTCTGAAATGCTGCTGGTGATCAATAAGTAGTGATCTCAAGCTCCTGCAAGGGTCAGTATGGAACGATTTTGGGAAATTTTCCTTGTGAAAGTAAATATAGAAAAAATTGAAATGCAACAGGGAGGCTCAATTAATATTGTCACAGTTTCTAATTAGCTCATCTCCCCTAGTAAACTATCACAGCATGACATATGATGAATCAGTTTTTACAACCAAATCAATGAACACTTTTTCAAATACAACTTAACATGTTCTTAGTGTGTATCTTAACAGTCCAGAAAACTGCCTGAAAAATAAATATTGAATATGTATACTAATTGCACATTATAACTTTTAGCATTAGTCCTATGACTTTAATATTCTAACATTAGAACACTCTGGATTATGGAATTCTAATAATGAAAAAAAGATTTATGCCTGTCTGGAAGACCCCAGTTAGGATGTAATTATGAAGTGAAATCACAAGCATAAGATAATTGAAATGCATGGCTGTGAGGGCCCAGTTATGACAACATAAAAATGTTTTCACTAAGCATTCACTGCTACAATGAATATTTTTTATCACTGGAATTAAGGTTATGCTGTCTGTAAGCAGTATATCTACTCTGTTTATAAGCAATATGTACCCTGGTGTACTGATGACTTGAAGTTTATGATATATTTCTAGTTACAATGGACAAGATTTTTTTTTTTTGTGAAATTATTGATAAAACAGTCACGTGTTGCAGTGCCTTCAATACACACTGGGAGAGAAATTGCTTATCTCTGTTCCTTCCTGCTTTTGTATGTTAATCTTTCAGTGCACAATTATTTGTTTGTTAACACCACAACATAGAGGCTAGTGTTATATTATTACAAAAGGAAGATACATTACAATTTCTATATTTTAGGCATGAGAATACATTACTTGCACAGCTGAGTTTTCCAGAGCTGTAACCTTAATTTTGTCAACAAGCATAATTTATACACACATACACAAAAACACACACATACACACATACTCGTAATATGAGGTATTTAACAGTTTCTGTACTGAATTTTAGTTAAACATTGACGGAGTTATTCCTGTACATCTCAAGACAGCATCATAAGACCTCTAGTGACAGGGAAATCCTCAACTTCCTTGACGTGGGTCAGACCCCAACAGGTGGATGTGAATCCTTGTGGCCCCTACTATTGTGGGGACAATACTCCCCATTCCCAATTCCAGGCACCTCCATAATGCTTCATGCAGTTTTTTAAACAGAATACTGTCTGTAGAAAATACAATGCAATATAAACAAATTGGAGTGAGATTTGGTGGTTACCCTTACGTTTTGTGGTCCTGAAGAGCAAAGACAACTGTGACTGTTCTATTTGTTGAGAAGGGTGCATGTGGTATAACAAACAGGTTTATAGGAATTTTAAAAAATGGCGTTGAGATAGATCATTTCTGTTCCAGCAATATAAAAATTATAAAAATCGAGGTGCAGATTTTAAAGATGTCCTCAACTGCCAAGGACTGGAGAACAAAATCATGTTTAAAAAAGCAAGTTGGGCATTCACCGCTTTTCTAAGATGCCTTGTATGCTATTACCTGCACTGACACATTGACATTTATCTAGTGATACAATTTTGCACTGGTTTTGTTTCTCATCTTTCTTTAAGAATTAGACCTGAAAGCTCACACGTCCAAGCATGACACATACGATGTTGCCATTTTGTGTAAACAAGCAGTACAAAACAGATTATTTGCATTCAGCCTCTTTAACCATAAAAACTTCAATAATTTATTTCCCTTCATTGTAAGTTTAATCACTGCACTGTACACGTAAGAAGAGTAGTTCTGACAACAAAAGATTGAACAGCAAAGAATGACTCAAAGGACCCGGTCATTTGGGAACTCCCCTCCTGTTTCTCCTCATGATCCTGTCACCTGGGGGAAGCTTACAGATGTACCTGGGGGAGACCGTATAGTCCATTATATTGAAACCCACTCAGCCAAACTGTTGGTATCAAGGTCAGGAAACTGAGAAAAGCTAAAATGAGGTCTGTTGCAACAGAACCATGTGCTGCAGAGATGCAGGGTACAAGCAGTGCACCTGCTAGAAAACAAAAACTTCTAAAATTCTTACAAGAAGTCTTCGTTTTCTGTAATAGTCTTCAGGCCCAAGTCACTTATTTACACAAATGCATTCCATTCCCTGTTGCCCAGGCTCCTACCTCTCTTCTTCCTTGGGGAAACATTTCCACCCCTTTTCTCCAAACCCCTGCCCCATGACAGCCTTGTTTTACCTGCTGTGCCCAGGTGTGTCCAGGGAAGACAAGCACAGACCTGATTGCAGCGCTGCTGCTCTCACCAAGCCTGGCTCAGCCTGCCTGTTCCCCACATCACAGGAGGGAACAGGCAAGGGGATGACACACAGCCCATCCCCACCAACAGAATGGACACAGAAAGTACACCCCAGGCTCTTGTTCATTCTTTTGTCTCCCTGACCCTAAGTAAACCTTATTGTCTTTGGATGGCTATATAACAGTCATTTGTATAAAAGGACTAAAGACAAAAAGAGAAAAAGGCTATATACTGTACAGCATTTTCACTGAATTTTTTTTCGTTTTCCAGACTGAATTTCACCTCACCATTAGGAAGGTTCACATGCAGTGTGAAAATGTTGCCAGACAGTTGTATAATCTGCTCTTTATTACACCTATATAATTTCAGCAGGACTCCAGTTCTCCATCTGTGTGCTGGTTTCGTGGTTTTGCTTTTTTTTTAATTAATTCATCTGAACATCTCCTCTTGTATATGAAAACAAAATTTTTCCCCCTCTCCTCTTAAGTTTTACTGCACAGTCTTTTTCTTTAGTGATTTAATTATTGACTGAATAAGAAAACAATCATCCAAAAAGCAAAATTACAATATTAATTAAATTATCAATTAATGTTAATTAATTAATGTCAATTAATGCTAACATTAATATTTTTTATTTCTTATTTATATTCAATACAAGCATATTTTTATATCAGCATCTCTGTTGACAAATACATATTTAGGCTTACTGTAAGCAACACCTTGAATAGCAAAAAGACAGAAAAAAGACTTTACTTACCAAGCCACCCTGATCCAGAATTGGGTATACACATATCTGTTTCAGCACTGGGCAGCACAAATCCAACCACAAAAACTTCAACCCCATCAGCCATTAGGGCCATTCCCAACACAAAGAAGAGGGCCCATTGGAAACGACCATGGCCACATTCTTGTATTATCAATTCATATTGCTGTGCTAGCTCTTCTTCATCAGCTTTCCTCTCTGTTTCCAGTTCGTGACGATCCTTGTATTCATCACGCATGGACTGACCTAAGCCCACCATGCCATCCTTACCATGCCCCATGTTGGGAATTCCCTGATACTCCCCTTCATAGATTTCATCATCTTCATCATGTCCTTCAGTTGCTTCACTTGATCCTTCATCATCATTAGCTTCTACACCATAATTTCCTCCTTGGCCATAATAATCATCATCATCTTCCTCATCCTGGAAACGATTGTAGGACCTCTGTGTATAGCCATCCTGGGCTTTGTCAACTGCTTTATTCACTTTTTTCACTGCTTGCCTCTTCACCTCTTTAGCAATATCTTTGGCCCCTTTCACTAGTGAAGTCCTGTCTTTGTATGTGTCCTCCATCCTGTATCAAAGAAGGACTGGTGCTGAGCTGTAGAGGCACCTGCCGAATACTATTTGGAATGTCTACTGCGTGCTGGACATCAGTGGAAAAAGCCCAGGTATGAGTGAAGCTGTAATATCCAACCTGAAAAAGGTAAGAGAAAAGAAATTTATACTTCACTACTTTTCAGATGCCTTTTCACACTAATACAGAACCATCCCAATCTTTATTTAAGCACTGGACACAAGAATACAGGGCTTTGAATATAAAAACTTGTGTTTTCTTCAGGGATACAAGTATCACAGGTTACATGGAAAACATGCTGAAGATAAATTTAGTATCTCTACCGGTTTTCAGAATTCAATTTACTGTCTAATCTTGGATACCAGTTTTTATTCTGGAAGAAACCAAGCAATTCCATGCACCATACATCATATTGACTCTGTCTGCAGTGCTCTTCCACATATGAACTCCCTGTTTTGTAGGAAAGGGCTACAAATACTACCTTTTCTCTCAATGAGTTACCATGAAATATCTCTCCAGGCTTCTACTTAACACAAAACCTGTAGGAAGTTAATATTCCTCCAATCTGTACCAGTGTCTCAAAGCTGACTGAATTTGGCTGATGCATTCACAGTGTGTTCACACTGAGTCTCAGCAATATGAAATCCCACCCTAAAGAGTTCAGTTTGGGGAGCTGTGTGGGTGGAAGTGGTGGCACTTTCACACTCTGGAGATTCCCAACACCTGAGTCATGGACAGACACATTCCTTTCTTCCCTATCCATACTGACCTTAGGGGCAGAATGGATCAACTGAGTATCATCAGCTAATGCATCTCAGAGTGTGTTAGTCCAGCAGGAGTTCCCACTAGTCAAGCTGCATGAAAGCACCAAAACATTTTGCTCCAGTCCTCCCCCCTGCTCCCCTGCTGTATCTTTCCATCTTATGCAGCCCCAAGGTCACAAATTCAGGCACAATGAGTTAAGAGCAGACTGAAGACTAAGCAATCCCTTCTTCTCCGTGCAGTTTTCAGGCATATCTGCAAGGCAATTTGCTCACCACAGCTGCACTATCTCTAGGGGCAGGAAAAAGAAATGGCAGCAGTGTGCAACCACACAGAAGGAAGAAATGCAGGATCATTCTTTGGCAACAGTCCATAGCTAGAACAGCTAAAATCAATTACAAAACTGCACCATTACTCATGTGTCTAAAGTTAAGGGAGTCTGGTGTGTGTCTGTGTGTGTGTGAATCTGGACACTGCAACAGATTGTAGAAGCCTCCCCTCTGGGAGAAAGCAGGCTAAAATTTCTGTAGCAGTGCCTCTAAGAAAACGTTGCCTGCTTCCAGCTTGGGGAAAAAGTTATTTTTAACCATGATCATTTTAATGATCTATTTTCCAGCATTACCTCAGAAAAACTGCAGTAGTACAACTAAGGAGGCAGTGAGATATGATGCAGAACTAAAAATGGATGGAAATTTCTGAAGCTAATCCTATTACCCTTTCTAAAGCAGTGTGAACTGCCCTCAGAGCTGCATGGCAGAAGACCAGGGAATTTCTTTGAGAAGTTGTCCTTTATTCGTTATGTTGCATACCCTCTCTCCAGAAGTATACTCTAGACATGAGTTTTAGGACTGATACTGTTTTGAGGGATAGGAAAAATTACAGACTGCATTAGATAAACTAAGGATGTGATGTATTTCTGACACAAGAAAAATGAAGCCTAAACTCAAACAGACATTACTTCAGAAGCTAAAAGACATTTCCCGAGTTTTTAAATAATAGAAATTCACCTATAGTAGAAAATGCCTTTATTTTTACTATCTACCTCTATATTAATTTCATACACTTCGAATGTTTCTCAAAGAAATCAGATGTGATAGCACTATTCAACTATTCATGGGACTGAAGCATTTACTGGAAGAGAAATGTAGCCTTAAAAAAGTCATGATGTAATATTTATGACTGCAAACTGTAGCCTGACTTTAGGTACATGGTGATCTTTTTAAGTAGGTCATCCTGGTGAATATTTTATGCCAAGGCAGTTTCTCTAATTGCAGCTTTTCAGTTTTCAAGGTGCTCCTTAGAAGTTATCCTTTGCGTGCTGAATTAGGTATCTCATCCTTACCTGTGTAAGGAATGTATCTCATCCTTACTGAGGCTGCAGTGTCTACTAGCTGTTAGTGAACATGGAATGTATCAAAATATTCACTGCATCTGCTGAAGCTTTCTGCAAATACTTTCAAGAACTTCATGAACTCCTAACAGGTACTTTTCTGAGTATTAATGAATACAATGTGTTGCTAGATTTTAGATAATTTTACAGTGTCCATGCAACCCATTTAACCTAAACTGAATTCCTCTAATTCTTGGACTGATTTTTTTTTGTTTTGTTTTTCCATTGAGTACAGTCTTCTTTTAAGGATTTTTGGTTGTCAAATTCTCTATTACTTCAGGGTGTATATATATATATGTATAGAGAGACAGAGAGAGAGAGAGAGAGAGTGAAGAAGTCAGGAGTTTGGGTATACCAAATGAACAAAACGTCTAAGTGGCAGCACCGACAAAACCATGCTTTATTCTTCTGTAGAACACCCACCTCAGGAGTTCAACAGATTAAAAAAAAAAAACGAATTTGCAAAAGTAACTGAACTTACACCATAGTTTGTGATAAACCAGGTACATTAACAAGGAATTTCACTTTTTAAACTCATTAAGAGCATAACTCTGCCAGCAAAGAACCTGCACACAGACAGAGAAAAATTTCTGTCTGGGCAGAATCAGAAATTTCTCTCTATCTTGCCTAAGTTTCCAAGCAAAATGCTTAATTTGAACACTGTTTTTTAAAAACGCTTTGCTTTCTCAATGAACTCTAATCTGTGCCTTAAGGTGTTAAGTACAAAGAGGAATAATTTACAGCCCATGCATGATAGCTTCCCACCCTTTCAATTACGTTGGACTGATTGCTACAAGAAAGTAACTGAAAAGTCTGAAAGAGTAAGGATTAATGACTACCTGAGTAGCAGAAAGCAGCAAAGGCAGAGATGATAGTCTAGCCATATACTCTTGTTTGTACCAGCCCTCTCATCCAGCATGTTTGCTGGCTTTCACCAAACCAAACACCACATTCCTATTCAATTCCTTAAACTAAAACTGAAAAAAGTCCCAGGAAAGTAGTGTTTCCACCAGCAGAAATACCACTTCAAGAAATACTCACAAAAAGATTTTTCCAAAACACTCGAAGATGAATACACAAAATCAAAATTTTTTAAAAAATTAAATTGTTCTTTTGCTCTAATATTTATTCTCATATTTCTACTTTTTCATTCAATTACATTAAAAATTTTTGGCATTTTTTATAGCTTGTGCTACGTCTGAAATAAAGGTTGGACATTACAAATTAAATCAGTGACATCCCATAAAGGTATAAATCTATGAAAAGTCAGAAAATTCATTCCCACAGAGACTTAGATTTTGCTTAATATAAGCTGTGAGAAGACTCACTGGGTGCTCCAAAAGGTGATGTTAACTACATGCATATCTTCAGATAATAAATCACACTCAAATGTAGCTACACCATTTCACACACTCTTGGGAATTTCATAGAGCATAATTTCTGCTTTTCTTTTTAATCTGCAATTCCTTTCTAAAGGAAAAGAAAAGTAAAACTCATTTCTAATCAAAGTTCTTATCTTTTTAAATGCGTATTTTTTCTTGACATTTTGATTCTAGTTTTATTTCTGTTTATCTGCTCTTGTTTTTTATTATCAATGATGGATACAGGTGTTTTGTGTTTTGCAAATTCCTCTGTTGCTAGAAATCAGTCACCATGTGAAGGTATAATCTTTGGTTAGATCATAACTCCTTTCAATTTTACTACCTTAATGTGTCAAATTATTTTATATCCCAGGTTAAATATAGGCAATTGAGCTATGTTAATTCACAAACTGTCCCTGCCTCTGTCTCTCTAGAAAACTCCTCACCCTCCGCCATGTTGTTTTCTATGCATGTGGATGTCTGTGCACATGTGTCTGTGCATGTGAAGTTTTTGCCCATAAGGCGTCTCTGCCTCTGGGAGGTCGTTGGCCTCTGCTGCACCATGTGAATAACCATCTTCCATGGACACACCGCATAGACCCTCCTCACCTTCTTTACCATCACCGGTTGCAAAGAGCAGACGAACCAGAGCAAGCCTTACGGCTCCCTGGCCGGTGAGAGCACAGTGACCAGCCCTGGGACTGAGGGTTTGGTGCACTGAGGTGCTGAACCGGGCTGGGTAGAGACGCTCTCGAGTAAGGTCTGCTATACCATCTCCTTTAAACAACATCACAGTGCTTTTGATCACAGGCCTCACTCCTCCTTACTTACAGCTGGATATATAAGCATGAAACCAGGATCTGCAAAAGCTCTGTTCAAAGCAGTACAGGCCAAAAATCTAAGAGTACAATGAAATTAGACCACATACACACCTAAGACAAAAACTATAAACTATGTCCAGTGAAAAACAGGAAACCTTAACTGAATAATATGTGATAAAATTCAGTAATGTAAAAATAAATTATCCAAGGGAGGCAGAGTAGAAAATTATAGGTGCAAAATTAGGAAGCAGAACTTTCTTCACTTTATACTTCCACTATATTTGTCCTCTTTGCATTACTTCTATGCTCTAAATATCTTTCAAAGAATATCCTGAAGAAGGGTGGTATGATGTTAGTAAGTTTTATGAGCACCACATAACAGTGACACAATCATATCTAATTCAGCTCACTCTTATTAGATACACTCAGTCTTCTAAACCCCTTTGATCCACAGTTCCACCTAAGGTCACAGTCTGGACTGAAGTTTCATCTATGATCCCCCATCCCTTATTAAGCTTTTTTCATACTTTCTTTTGACCTACAAAAAAAAGCTTTAATACTGACAGCAAGGGAAGATATTATCTACTCTCTGGTTGTAATAACAACATCTAATTCCTTAGAATTAGCCTCAGTTCAATGCACTCCTAACAGGCTAGACAGTGTTACAAAACTGAAATAGCCATATCTACTAATTAGATTAGAGCAACACAACTGTAAAGACTCTACAGTGAAGTGCTCCTTTCCTTCATTTATTTTTTAATCAAAAGACTACTTTTCTAGGGAGAGGTGATTGAACAACGCACAGGACATACGTTGGATGTCTTGTTGTCAAAACTGTTAACAGAGAATAGCACATACAAAAAACCCCAAACTTTATTAGTCAGCTGGTTTTCATTTTCTTTTTCTTTTTTTTAATCTAATGTTTGTTACATGTTTTGCCTTACTGTATGTAAATACCAGAGTTTTCATTACTTTTGTCAGTTTTGCAATCAGTCTGATCACTATTTGGCTACTTCAAGTTTCTAAATGTCATTTTTACCTGGCTAAACCCTGAAAAAACCCATTCTCATTAAAGACATAGCAGGATCATTTAAATATTCTTCCAACATTGTAGTTTTAATTTGTTCTTTGAATACTCTACCATGCTTCCTGTGGACTTCTTAAATGAGCATTTCTGGGATCTGTGTTGAGTGATGGTTACCACAAGCTGAATGCATTGATTTGTTCTACAACTATTGACAAGAATCAAACATCATCCAGCCTGAATGAAATAAACCAAGTCTCATTAGTAAAAGCTAATGAGATTTCATACTGTACCAACATTACCTGAATGACTACCTAAATCTTAGGAAAGTTGAAATTTCATGATTTTTAAAAATTTCTTTTTAACCAAACATATTTAAACATATCTCTGCATTTTTAAGTCTGCCTTAAAAGTAGAAAAAAAATTGTAAAAGAAAATTGCTACCTCTGAAGCCAATGTCTATTCCCCTTCTCCTACCCACTTCTGAAAATTCACTTTCATCCTCAGGGTATGTGCTTCCAATATGTTTTGTACGTTTTAATTATCAGAATCACAGTGGAAAAAAATCACCCTTCAATTCAATAATGAGGGAACAGCACAAAGCAGTTGGACAAGCAAGTTTTCATTGCTCAATGTTAGCAACCAAAAAAAAAAAAATAGAAAAAAACCCTCTACCAAAAGCACAACAACTAGCGATTTCTGCCTTGTAACTGCCATCGTCATGTTTGCTGCCGTACAGAAAGCAGACAAGTCTTCTCTGAAAATAAAAGCCCACTGGCAGTCATGAATCATTTGAGATCAAAAGAAGGCAGAAAAAATTCCACTCCCTAGGAAGAAGACAGAAACCTGGGGATAGATACATAAAAAACCGTATTTTAAAAGCACCAAGAGAGAATTTCTAAGAACAATAGCCAAGGAGTTCTACCCTGGAAGTAAAATCAGAAAATAATGCACTGTGCAAAGGGAATAAAATCTGCAAATGCAACAGGACAAGCCTCAACCACTGAAGCAGCTGTTTCTGAAATCGCTCTGCACAAATCTGTGATGTGCAGGTACTTTGAAACAGCAACTGTAGAAATACTAGACTGACAGATGACACAGAATATCACTGGAGCTTAGGGAAAACTCAGACAGGGTGAAGGGCATCTCATAGGGCAAGCTGTATTACAAGCTGGAATTACATGTCTTTCCTTATAAATATAAAGAGTGTTTGCCTCTTTTCTTTCAGGAGTAAATACAGGATCACAGTCTCAGATGCCCCTGGGAAAAACTTTCTGAAAATAGTCAGCTTTTCATTCTGATGACTTTCTGCTGGGGAACATCATCCCTGCACCTGCAGAATGAGAGTCTCAAGGCTCTTCTCAGTTCTGCCAATTCTGTCTTTATCTGATGCTGGTCTCTATTGGCCTCCGCAGGAGGAACCAGCTGCTGTGATCAATAAATGCTGGTGGTTGCTTGGCATAATGTTAAAAGGTACTTCAGCATCCTCTTTTTTTAATCCATGCCGCTTGCCAGTAATTTTGCTATTCATTCAAAGCACATATTATTTTTTTCTTTATCTTTAACATCTGTTACTTTTTATTGGTTGTAACAGGATATGAAAAGTTGGGGGGAAAAACCTTTTTTTAGAATTCCTCTGTTCTCATTTCCTTTGTTACATTTTCAGGATGGTAGTTGCTGAACTTGTTACTTCCATTTTATTTTTCTGCTTCACAAGCTTGACACCAGACTGATGCTAGATCTGAGAATCCCAAGCACTCATGTGACCTGCTCCTCTTCCAGTGTAAGATTACCTTTCTTGAGCAAACAGACAAGTTATATTAATACTTTTTATCACGGAATGCCTATTTCCTCATTGACCCTCAGACAAAATCCTTATCAAAATATGTTGTGAAAATAGATGAACACTAAAACCAAGAATAACATAATAAGCTTTTCTGGTGAGGGCCTGCTTCAGCTGTGGAATCTGAGAAGACACTGAGCATACATCAATTTACCTAAAAAGCGAATGGAAAGACAGAGTAATTCCAGGTGAATCTTAAAACAAAATGAGCCGGAGTGGAAAACATGAAATACACCAATGAGTCTAGCTCAAAAAAAAAATTAACATAGTAAAGTTATGTGTAACTCTATCAATATAGATGTGTAGTTAATATATTAGGCATACATACACTTACATAGAATGAAATCACAATCAGGGGAATGGGTCAGATTGGGAGGGCCCACAGTGGGTCACCTTGTCCAATCTCCCTGCTCAAGCAGGGCCATCCCAGAGCATATGGCACAGGATTGTGTCCAGATGGTTCTGGAATATCTTCACTGACAGAGACTCCAGGCTCTCTCTGGGCAACCTGTTTCAGTGCTCAATCACCCACAGAGTAAAGAAGTTCTTCCTCATATTCAGGTGGAATTTCCTGTGCATCAGTTTCTGCCCATTGCCTCTTGCTCTATTGCATGGCATTGCTAAGAAGAGCCTGGTCCATTCTCTTGGTACTGTCACTTCATGTACTGACATACATTGAGAAGATCCCCTCTCAGTCCTCTCCAGGCTAAAGAGGCCCAGTTCCATCAGTAAGCGAACCTCACTTGGAACATCTCAGAAGATCCTGTCCCCTCATCACATTTGTCACCCTCCACTGAACTGGCTCCAAGAGCTCCATATCTCTCTTGTCCAGAACTGGACACAGCACTCCAGGTGAGGCCTCACAGGGGCTGAGTAGAGGGGCAGGATCACCTCCCTTGACCTGCTGGCAATGCTCTTCCTAGTGCCCCCAGGGTACCATCAGCCTGCTTGGCCACCAGGACACTCTGCTGGCTCATGGACAGTTTGCTGTGCACCAGGACCCCCAGGTTCTTCTCTACAGAGCTGCTCCCCAGCAGGTCAGCCCCTGCCTGTGCTGGTGCCCAGGGTTGTTCTCCCGCAGGTGCAGAGCCCTGTATTTTCCTTTGTTGAATTTCAGATGTTCTCCTCTGCCCGTCTGTCCAACCTGTGGAGGTCCTTCTGAAAGGCTGCACAGCACTCTGGGGTATGGCCTTCCCTTCCAGAGATCAATACATTCCACATATTTCAAGGAAAGCCCCAGTCTGTCCTTCCTAGGCAGCATGTAGCCCTTCTTGATGACATTCTAGTCATGTGAGCTGTCCCACCATTTCTCTGTTAACACAATCAATCAAAGCCCTGGCACACAGACCTCTAATTCCTGCTGCTTGTTCTCCATACTACACTGTGGTAGTTTAACCCCAGACAGCTGCCAAACCCCACACAGCTGCTCGCTCACTCCTGCGCTGGTGGGGTTGGGAAGAGAATCAGAAGGGTGAAAGCTGGAGAAATTCTGTGTTTAGATAAGGACAGTTTAATAAGGAAAAGGCCACACACACAAGCAAAACAAAACAAGGTATTCATTCACTTCTGCCATGGGCAGGCAGATGTTCAGACATCTCACAGAGAGCAGGGCCACATCACATGTGACAGTTACTGGGGAAAACAAATGCTGTCAACTCCAAATGTTCTCCCCACCCCTTCTTCCCCCCAGTTTTTGTACTGAGCAAGATGCCATGTGGTCTGCTGGAGTCAGCTGTCCTGGCTGTGTCTCCTTACAACTTAGTAACAAAACAGAAGAAACAGCTAACTCTGGATAGAAATAATCACAAGTTCACAAAAAAAAAATACTTGTGCTTGGTAGGTGTGCATTTGTGTGGCAAGGTTTTCATAGCAGGATGGCTACATTGACTTCTGTGAGAAGCTTCCAGCAGCTTTTCCCATGTCCAACAGAGACAGAGCCAGCCAGCTGGAAGACGGATCTGCTGCTGGCCAAACCGAGCCCACCAGCGATGGCGTTAGTGCCTCTGGGATAACGTATTTAAGGAGGAAAAATGAAAACTGCACAACTGCAGCTGAAGAACAGCGGAATGAGAACCTGCGAGAGGAACAGCTCTGCAAGCACCAAGGTCAGAGGAGAAAGCGGAGCAGGAGGTGCTCCTGGCATTGGAGCTGAGATTCCCCTGCAGCCTCTGGTGAAGACCATGGTGAAGCAGCTGTGCCCCTGCAGCCCATGGAGGAGCAGAGATCCATCAGCCCATTGAGGAGCTAATGCTGGAGAAGATGGATGCCTCTGAAGGAGACTGTGATCACATGGAGAGAACCTAAGCTGGAGGAGTCTCCTGGCAGGACCTTTGGCCCCATGAAAAACGGAGCTCATGCTGAAGAAGATTTACAGCACAATTCGCAATCCCATGGGGAAACCATGCTGGAGCAGTTTGTGAAGGACTGCAGCCTGTGGGAAGGACTCATGTTGAAGAGGTTCATGGAGAGCTGTCTCCCATGGGAGGAAACCCACACTGGAGCACAGGAAGGGAGTAAGGATCCCTCCCCCCAAGAAGGAATGAGTGGCAGAAACAACACATGATGAACTGACTGAAACTCCCAGTCCTCATGCCTCTGCAAGGAGGAAAGACACAGATAAAACTGGGAGTGAAGTTGACTCTGTGAAGAAGGGTGGGGTGAACGGAGGTGGTTTAGTATCTATTTTAATTTCTCTTTTTTGTAGTCTGATTTTCTTTGCAATAAAGTAAGATCCTCAAATCAAGTCTATTTTGTCTGTGACAGTACTTTGTTAGTGGTGTTCTTAACTCTACATATGAGATTTTCATTACCTATTTTCTCCCCCATCCAGCTGAGGACAGAATTGATACAGCAGCTTGGTGGGCACCTGGCATTCATACAGGGTCAAGCCACCAGAGTGGCATAGCTTGGTTTTTTGGCCTCTGTTATCCCAATAGTGCTAGAATGCAACTGTGGCATTGCATCCCCAAAAGGCAGCCACAAGCCCCAACACCACACCGAAAGGCAGTCGGCTGCACTGTGACGTGCGGCGGGTGGGGCAGAGCCAGAGCCTGGGAGCACGCAGGAGCCACATGGGCCTCGGGGGAGAGAAGCCCGGTGGGAACCGAAGTGGGACAGAGAAATAAAGGGACACAGTCTGCAGTCTTCCAGGGAATTTATTAGGATCTTTGGGTGAGGGTTCAGGGGAGGCGGAAGGGGGACAGGAAGCAGGGGAAGGGCGGAGGGTCTGGTAGCCCAGAGACTGCGACCCTGAACACACAGTGGCAGGGGTTTATAAGGGAAGGGAAAAGGGGAGGAGTTAGCTCCAGAGAGCCAACCGGGAAAGTCTGAGGGGGGAAAGGCAGGGGTACACACCAATAGACTTCTGATAGGGGAGAGTGCATAATTCAAAAGAACCAATAACAGACAGAGCTAAGGAGAACAAAGGTGAATAACATTCACCTGAACACATTCCACTGTGACACCTGGGTCACTTTAGAAACCCTTCATGGTAAGTCTCCAGACTACATGGCACTAGGGTTTCCAGCACTGGACAAGATTCTGAACTATTTAAATCCAAATCTTAAACTAGATAACCTCCAGAGATCCTTCTCCACCCAAACTACTCTATCGTTTTGACACATTAAAAAAGAAAAAATCCTACATTAAATGAAGAGCTCTATTTCTATAAATGAAAACTAAGCATCAAGTGCTGAATATGACAGTGTACAAATATATCTTTCACAGAATGGCTGAAAAGGTTTAGGATCCAGTCTGGTAAACTAGGGAGAGAGAGAGAAAGTAAAAGACAACTCAGCAGACCACAGAAGATGGGTGACAATTTAGGTACCTAAACAGTTAGCTAAAACTGCTTACACAACTATTGCCCACATGAGAAAAGAAAACAGTCTTCTGTTTTCTTACAAATTCCATTTTGGAGAAGTAATGGGCAAAGATGTCAGAGCTGACCAGATCTGAAATATGTATCAGATTTTTGTCACATCCCTGTCACATGCTATAAAAGTGCCAGCGTCTTTATGGTTTTGCTCTAGTTCAAAATGTTTGATCTCTAGTGATTTTGAAATGCAAAAAAATGCCATTATTCCTGCTATTTTTGCTCTTTTTTGAAAAATAAAATTAGATCGCAGATAGCATTCATGTTTCTTATTGCAAATTAATTAGGATATATAGGAAATAAGTAACAAATGCTTTAGACTATTAACATTCAAAAGTGCAAAAATTTCCGTTAAGATAAGCTCCTTAGATAAACTGCACAGGCAGAGTGTTTAGTAATTTTCTCTTTCCTGCTTTGAAATAGTGGCAATTTAAACACACAAAAATTAGATCACTTGCCAATCTTGACATGGGCAGGCATCAAAATACATTTTTTAATTAGTATTTGGTAATTTCAACACATTGCTCTTTGAAATGTGTTTTTCCATAAACTTACTACTTCTAAGAGAAAACAACTCAGAAAAACTCAGACTCAAAATAGAAAGCTGTGTAACTACAGAAGTAAAATCTGTATGCGTCAGGAACAAATCATTACACAGAATAAGGCCATAACAAAGTTGAAAAGGAGTATACTTGCGCATAAAAAGTAACAATGACTTTCAGATTCTGTGACATGGAAATTCATCAATATGGGAACTCAGCTATAATCAAGAATGACAGAAAGAATATCCATAAAGGGGTGTAAGAGAAACAGCCTGACAATATGCAGATATCAGGTACCTAGGCAAAATGTATTTTCAGAGTTTTCCAAATACATACATAAATATTTATAAGATTTATAAATAGCAAAAATGTCTCACAAGTTTAAGTAGAAAGTGAATTAAAAAGCTTTATGTAGTTTTACATTCTTTTTCATTCTGAAGTAATTAGAAGTTTATGGTCTCTCTTCAAACATCTTGGCATCTCACATAAAAGAAGGAGGTTAATGAACAGATTACTGTGCTTTGAAAGTAGCCTGCAATCCTACATTGTTTTCATTTTTGTACAAGAACAACCCAGACTCAGAAATTTCTTCATGCAAAATTATTTGGTTTTACATCCACCTCAGATTTCTTCTGTTATTCTTAAAGAATAGGATACATTCTAAATTATTTGGCTGACAAAAACTGTACTGTGTAAATTCTAAATCCTGTACACCAATCTTTTCTAATTCATCCTGGTTTTTTAGTGTTTTCCTAGTATTGTTTCCTGCACCATGTCACATGCAGTGTTTTTACTGGAGGGCTGTGATCACAGTAATGTGTTTCTCATCTTCAAATATACCTGAGCTATTAAAGATTATGGAACCCGATACTCAAATGAAGTGCTAGTTCTGCTGCACTTAAAAAAGAGATTCTGCACACTCATAAAATCTTACCTCTCCTTGTGGGGAAATGTAACAATTTCAGGTGGAAATTACTTTTTCACAACGAAGGCTGACTCATTGTCTACCAAGTCTTAACTAGGTAAGAAAGGAAATCATGAATGCTCTACCCTCCCTAAATACAAATGCTACTGCTAAATATCCAACTGCATTTTATTTAAGGCTGCCTTGACTTACAATTGTACGACTTTTTTGCATAATTTTATTCCACATTGGGAAAAATAGACTTTGTCATGCTTACCATTAACTCATATTTTAGCCAGATTCAAACTGCGTAATATATTGACTATACGTCTTCAGTTGAATCACACTGATTATTGAGGGTTGCACACTGTATATGTGCCTTAGCACACTGAATATGTGCCTTAGCACATACAGTTTTCCAGAAGGTGTAAGAAAACCTCAAGTAAATGAATCAAAGTGCCTGCAGGTGTATGGCTCCCATTAAATCATAAATATAACACTTTAGCAGCTTATATTTTACACCACTGCTTGGTCCACTGAACTGCATTTTGTCGATAATATAGGAGAGAAGGAACCGCAAAAGGAGACTAAAATAATGGACAGATGAACAGTCTGTACTGAAAATACAGCAGTCTCAAGCTTTTCAGAATCAGTAACTTTGGCTTCTTACAAAATGGGATTTATCTGTATCTCAGAGTACATTATGCAATCTGCACACTGCCTCAGTGTGGCTTTCTTCCCTTGGGTAGAATATGTAGAGATGGATAGCACAACTGAATAAACACAGTGCTCTGCCATTAAAAGCACAGAATGAAGGCAGCAGAATAAAGACAGAAAAACTGGTGAACATCCTTTTTCAAATTCGGTAAGCTTTCTGCAGCTTATTTTGAAAACAACCTACTTTCCAATTAAAAAGATGTTCTGTTCCCTATGTTCGAATTCACACAGCAAAAAGGTGGGGTGAGCTGAAACATCTCAGAAATAAATTCTGTCATACAAACAATTTTTATTTTATTTTAAAGCAGAATAGCACCTGGCAATCTTTATGCTTTATGAACATAAACAATTCTCTGATTCACTAAGATCCTCAGTATTCCATCTTATTCTTAGCCTAGTTCTTAGTCGGGTTCTCAAAATGTTTGACACCCAGCAGTGAAGTTCACCATCTTCCTGGACTTCCCTGCTTCGAAACCAATTGTCTTTCTCCTCTTGTAAAGTTGTAATTGGCTGTCAGGGCTCCAAATGCCTCAAAAGGCCTAAATCACCTGCCCAGACTCACCCAGTACCCCTTCCAGACACCTCAATCCTCTGCCATGGGCTCAAGTTCCCTCTTAAGATCAGACCTGGCCACCACAAATCTGTCTGTGCTTCACTATAAAGTACCTCTCTCCTACCCCCTTTTGTTCCTGAATCTCAAGACTGGATTTCCATGACTGATCTTGGATGTAACACTGTCCTACCTTGTCTGATGAGCACCGGACTGCTGATGGAAAACTGTTGCTCTCACCGTGTCTGTACACTCTGCCCCATGACAATATTCCATCAGTGAAAGCACTGCCCTGCCCACACTGTGGTCCTCCTCATCTCCTGTCCTCTCTTCCCTGCTGGAGCAGTCTCATGGTTGCTACTCTCTGGCAACTCTCACAAAGGCTGAAGCCTGATCTTTACTAGAGATCTTGAATTGCCAGGCAGAAGGTGCTTGAGTGAGGGGTCCCAGTGAGACTCACAGGATAAACAAAGTCTGTTGGGACACTCAGCATGCTCACAGAGAATAAGGTCATATTCCTGATTTGCCCTCTACCCTTGGGACCATGAAACTTCACTAAAAGCAAACAGTGAGGCTACTGCCAGCAGGCTAAAATTCTCTACACATAGGTCTGTCCCTCTACTGGAAAATTCTGAAGGCATCTCTAGACAACCAAAATTTGAAAAGAGCTTTATGCACACACGATGGTATACCCAAAATTATGAAGCCTCTGGGGACAAAAACTACAATCTGGAAAAGCAGCAGGAATTGCCAAAGACACACATTGGAAAATGCAGCAGTATTTTTCATTAGCAATCTTCGACTACAGCTGTAATCGGCATTGCTAGTTAGAAATCTCGCTTTTGACATATGTAGCAAGTGTAATGTACAGACACATTCTCAGTTCTCCTTTTTGGAAAGACAAGTGGAACACACTGCATTTCATCTACTGAACTGCACTTTTTAGCATCAAGCCCCTGTTACCTATCTGTGATCTCATTTTGCTGTTCTGCCACATAGAGCAGCAGCAAACCCTTAAGTCTGAAAATGCTGTTTGCAAGGACCATTAAGGATGAATGTTTCAGATTGGATAAGAATTAATTAAAAAGCTTACACTGAAGCCAGAGGGATTTGCAATGAACAGGTATCACCTTTTATAGAATGATTATCTTCAGTAGTTTTCTAGGAGTGCATGCTAAAAACACGTAAGAAACAATTCAAAATTCTGCAAAACTTTTAACATTGACTGGGATTATGAATTTATAGCACTTCAGCATTTTTTATATCATGACTGAATATTCAAGAAGAAAAATGTCATTGAAAAAAACCTTTCAGAGGATGAAGGCTGAAGCAACAGAATCTCTGCAGCACTGCCACACTCAGGGACTGTAGGTTTGATTTCCCCTGCTGTCATTCAAGTAGCATATTAGATATATTATCAAAGGAGCACCTTTCGTCGTATACAGAGGGGAGTAGGAGCCATTAGACATTTTCTGGAGCGAGTGGTGTAAAAAGTCTTTGGTGTGAAGGATACCAAGAAAAGCCGTTAACCTAGCAGTTCTGAAGGGAGGATAACATACTACCTTTGCCAGCTGCTGAAACCGAATGTATGCATTTCTTGATTCACATTAAAATGGTTTTCATTAGAAGGAACTGGAATAAAAACATGGGGGGAAAAATGTCAAAATCTGGAGAAGTTGCTTAGAAAAAATCCCTATTTCTTATTGTATTTTTTCCCACTAGAAGAAGTAGTTGCTTATTAGAGCAATGTAAACTATACAGAGGAGATACACAGTCATATTAAGAGTGTCTTCAAACCCCCAAGGTTCAGTACATTTGACAAATCAAAGCACTAAGAGAGAGTGTATACAGCACCTTTATTTAATTCTTCATGTCATTTCCATGTTTTAAAAGTGGAGCTTATCCTTACTGGTTCAATCCCTGAAAAATATACGTTCCCAAGAGGTAAGAATCCCTTACCTTTTTCACCAGCTTAGCTTTATCTTTTGCTAGACAGCACTCTGTGATGCTGCAAAGGTCAAGAATGTACCATCCTGACCTTCTGTGTTCTAAAGCAATTTCCTTTGAATTTATGTCTTCCACCTGATTAATCATCATCCCTGTTTTGCACCCTGGCTCTTTACTGATACTGCCCTTGAATAAAACCAGCCACGGCTCTTCAGCAGGTAATCGAGAACCAAAGCCTGTATAGTGGTACCACGATCACAAGTGCTTTTTGTTTAACTGAAGATATTGCTACCATCAGTCACTCAGAGAAGCAATGCCACATCAATAACATCCCTTGACACAGGGATCATACCCTTATCAGCACCTCAAATACACTCACAGATCATGTTATAGGACACTATTTGCACTTGGATGGCTTTCCAGTGGGTTCTAATTCAACCTCATGCTTGGGCACACATTATTTAAATGTTCTACATTACTAATAGGCGTTTATAAGAATTTCCATTTTTCTCCTTTTCAAACTTGGCCTATAATTATCACCTTTTTTTTACTCAAAGGAGACAGTAAGACCTTCCTTTTCCACCCACAATGGGGGCCCTGGATGACTCAAAACAGATAATATTTTTGGTTCAAATACAAAAAATTATATGCATGCCACCTGTGCCAGCTGACTGATGAAAGAAGTCAGTGTTACACTCCCAGCAGATCTCTTGCATGCTCTGTGGCTGGGGAACCTGAAGAGAGTGTAAGAAGAAACAGCCCACTCATATGTGTAGAGGCATATGTCCAAAACCGGCTAAATAAACAGGAAATTAAGTCCAAATTAAGGCCCAGTATACCATAGCAGCCATGGTCTAAAAATAATTTTCTTTTTCTGGGGAAAAGACTGAAAAAAACTCAGATGTGATAATGTTTTTTATTTAATAAGCAAAACAATTTTAGAAGATAAATTCTGACTTTATCAGCCAATTAGTTATTGATTATAGTTTACCATCAGCTTTTAAAAAGTATCACATTGTGGTGGCCTCAGGACATAGGTCATATTAAGTTCTTAGTTCCTCGAATATATGTGCATCAGCTTTCACTGAAAACAGCTTTGTAGATTGTACAGCTCTTACAATGATCAGTGTTTACACCCCTAGAGCAAGGGACCTCCCCTTTAAGGAAAGGCAGTGTTTAATTTACCCCAAAATTTCACAGGGATTTTTATCAGTATATCTTCTCTGTCCACTGCATGTTCTCTCCTGGCCTCTCTACAACTTTCCGTAGTTCACACACACAGCAACACATAACCCTTGCATTCTATACTGTTGTTGTGCTGTTAGACCAGCAGGTAACAGGCTTTCTAAATTGTGTTTTAAATACCTACTTGTATCTTTTTTAAAGCCTCTGCATGTTTACAGAGCCCTCAGTTTCTTTTGTATCAACTCTATTCCAGTTATGCCATACATTTTCTTAGGAAATTTTATCGATTAAAAATAGCTTCCTAATTAAAAATTCACATTACTAAAATATCAAAGACAGAAGATATCAGAGAATTACTACTTCAATTATTTCAAAATATTAAATAAAACTGATTTTAATATTTTAACATAAGCAATAATTTAAAGGAAATTGCCAGCATAAAATTCAGCCAATGAAAGGACACACATGGCCACAGTAATTGATTTTCTCAGTCACAGGAGTGGAGGAAGGCAGTGTACTGGAACTTCTAGCTCACTCCTATTCCTAGATATTGAAATACAGATATACATAATGGCTTCCATTCCTTTCATCTATAAAAGGTACAGTATAAAACAATTTCTCCCAACCAGGAAAAAACCCAACCCAATAATCACTAATAAAATGGACCTAAAGTACATTATATTTATTAAAGAATCATCAATATTTGACTGAAAAGGTTTTAACTGATAATTCAGCTCCATTTCTAACCCATCTCCTGGCAGATATTTTCTCTGTCAACACTTATTTGCCACAAGATTTCCACTTTATCAACAAGTGGTCTTATTGTGCAAGAACCTATACCCTTCAGTAAATAATTCATATAAACAATCCCATAGCAACAGATAAGATTATATATATTACAGACATGTAACATATATATGTGCATATAAATATATTTATATATACATATATGGGAAACAACCTCCACTGGATGTTTTTGAGAAATTATATGTCTGTGTTCTGAATTCCTGCAATCTGCTTTTGCAAAATATTGGCCACAGAGCTAGAAAAATTATTATTTTTTACATTAAATAGTGCATCTGAATGCATTATTTTTAAGATTAATCATATGGGAAAACACTGAAGAAAATATGCCAAAGCTATTATGGCCCTAAAATCAGGGAAAACTTTTCAGCACAGGATGCAAAAACCCTCATGTATTTCCAAGAGAAGGAAAGAATTAACTGTGGCTGTCATGTGTGAACTTGCATAATGCAGGTAAACTTTCTATCTCACCACCAGCACAAAGTAACTTTGGCTGGTGAAAAGCTCAGAAACACTACAGTCTTCATGTTTTCTGAGCCCATGTGAGGAGATTTATTCAACATATTATTACCCCCTTAGAATAACTGTATTTTACTGTGAAGTCCAGTAACTTCTACTCAAATTCTTTCTGTGTACTCCTAATACAGTTCCCTAGGTAGAGAAAAGTAGCCGAAAAACTAAATAATGGCCAGATATGAACTGACACTATAAGCTGCAACATCTCCATAAATAAACAGAGAATTAAATGATTCTGCAATTCTACAATTTGGCCTTTCAACAATAGAACAAATAACATAATTTATCAGCTAAACCCATTTTTTGATTAAGGTTGTTATCTGGATTCTGCATCTCAGTCCATGCCAGTACAATTATGTCTAGCCAAATAAGAGAAATTTTACAGAATACAGATTAACTGGGTGGTGTGTTCCACTGTTAGTAATCAAACTCCCTCTCAAGTTGAAAATTCTTCACTCCTAGGTGTACATATCCTGAAAACTGCAAAAAGAAGTGCTCATCTTGGCCAGATACTATTCTGATGGAAGTAGAAGTGCTCACAAAGGAGGGAGATTTATTAATTTAAAACTGCATGGTTTTTAGATCAGTAGTCTCTTATATCAGTAGAATTAAAGAATAATAAAAGTGTGAAGGCACTTTTGAAAATCTACTCCAGCATTCTGCTGAAAGGAAGGCTAGCCTGAAAATTAATCAGGTTGCCCAGAGCCATGTCCAGGCAAATTTTGAGCATTTCCAAGGACAGAGGTATCACAGCATTCCTGTGCACCCATTCTGCTACTTTATCACCCAAAGAGCGAGGGAAGAATTTTTTCCTTCTGTCTTACTGAAATTTTCCTTCAGCTTCCTGGCTCCATCTTCTTAATAATCACTCATTAGATAATGGAAGACAGCAGTTAGATTTCCCCATCTTCCTTTGGCCTTCTCTTCCGAGCTGAGCAAGTCCACAGCCTCTCCTTATGGATCATGTGCTCCAACACCTGCAAGACTGTCAGTCTGACAAGGTCTTTCTTCACCAGCTGGCAACTATAGTAGACCTGTTCTGAAGCACTGTACCTGAAGCCAGCACAGGGAAAGCCTAGAATAGTTAGGAAACATTTTATTCCTATCTCTGCCACATCATCCCCTAAAACACCAAGTGGGATATTACCCACATTTCAGGTCATACCCTCGAGTTCCTCATATTTAAGTAAGTATACACAATAAAATGACTCCTTGGGGATTTCTATGAGCAAAACCTACCTTAGAGAGCAGTCAATTTTTGCAATTGTTTCCCAAATACTGGAAAATGTATTTTCTTCCTTTAGACAAGAGAGCAGAAGGTCATCATGCTCATTTTTTACTATAATACAGAAATTAGCAAATAGTATCTCCAGCGAAAATTTATTTGAGAAATTACTTATTTACTAGAAAGAAACAATTTCTGCAGCAGTGTGTGACATTCTACTTAATCACTTTGTACAGCTGGTTATAGCAAGGAATCTTCTATACTGTGCTCCATGACCACATGAATTATAAACATTCACTAAAGACAGAAAAATAAAAGAACTGAAATCAATTTTGTGACTTCTGGTAGTTTTCTGCCACGAAACTGTAGTTGAAATTGAACAGGAACATTTAAATGAGGAAAATTGTAAGTAACATCCAAACTTCTTCATGCTATGTAAAGTGAAAACAACATACAAGAGGTAATTCAGTCATCTTCGTAAGCAGAAGAGTGAGCCAGGTATGAGAAATAATCATTACTCACAGGTAATGAATTTCAATCCCAGATGGAGATCTGAAAGACATTTTCTGAATTTTCACAAATTGAAGTCCACTAATATTTTCAAAAGTGACTGATAGGCCAAACAATGTATTTTATGTAGTAGAGAAAATCACCCTGAGTGGGTTACTCTTGAGCTGTTCCTTAGTCACTTCAGTCAAAAGGTGTCTCAGAGCAATTCTCAGTATTTTCTTTTTAGTGCTTGTAATTAGTTTTTCCAGATTCATAATCAACACTGTAATGCTATTTTACAACAGAAAAGAGTTTTTTGGTTGTTTTTTTTTTCTTTTTAATCATTTAACAAATGGGAACTGAAAGACAATTTCCAGGAGTCTCCTTTTCTCTGCAGAGGAAGTTAGTACAAAACAAGCAACACTCCACACAAAAATGCCTCGAGGAGGTAAGGTGTCCATGACTACAGCATTATGGTTGCTTCCAGACTACTAAAGAATAGTGCCACATCTTAGACAGATACTATTTCCATGAACAGACATGGTCATGGACAGACAGTGGATAGCCAAGCCACAACTTCAGCAAATACCATATGAGATGTGCATGTTTTGTTAATCTGGATTTTAGCTGTTAAAATCCTTAAGGAGCAAGCTTTGCTCTGTTCAATAAAGGACCTAACAAATAATGATCGTTGATAAAAGCTACTTTTATCTAATTAACACTAATTAACCGTTTTGTAAACATCCATTTCTTATGAAGTGTTTGGCCGATTGGCTAGAGGCTTTTATCCTTCTCTGCCTTCTAGCTTTTCTGAGAAAAGGAAAACAGAACCACCCTACTGGCATTATCTTTTAACCTTTGGGATATCATGATTGGTTGCTCAAGGTGTACAAGGACTGATCTCTTAATTATTTTCTTAATACAGGTATCTACTGCATTCTACTGGAATATGTCTCCTAGTAAGAATGCTTATAAATATGGACCTAAACAAATCTCTTTAGATATCCAAAGTTTCAGGAGCGTATTTATAGAATAGAAGATGGCTCAGATCCCTAAGATCATGTACTACTTAGGATCTTTACAATTAATAAGGACTTAGATTCTCCCAAGTTCAGATGTGAAGTGAATATGGAATTTATTTTGAAGAAACAAAAGTCGAATAAATTCTAATCCATTTAAGCAGACAAATGCTAGCTCTTTCTATATAGGGTCTAACACACCACCTTTTTATGTTTTTTTAGGAAAAGCAGCCTCACTTCTCCATGTAAACATTGGGGTTTTTTCCTTTTCAGTTAATTTGAAGGCAAGAAGAGCACTGGAAATGAATTATTATTCCAGCTGAATGGACCAGAGAAATTATCAAAACTAACATAGAAGGCTTTCCCAGTTTTCTCAACAAGTGGGCTGAATTTTTCCTGCAGCAGTCTTGGCCTACCCAGCTTGGGAAACCCTATGGAATATGTCAAACTTAGGAATCCATTTGTTAATTTAGAACAGCAAAGAATGAACTTGTAAGTGTATACTTGCTGCTGTCCGTAGGGATCATCTCCTGAGCAGGCAAATGTAGTGTCTATAAAAGGATTAAAAGGTACATACAGAAAACACATTTTTTCTCTTTAAAGGTGAACTTATGCCTTTATAACCTTTGTAAGGTTTTATAAGGTAGGTATACACCCACAAAAAGGATTTGATTTTTTTTTTATTTATGGTACTGAAAAACACACCCATCCAAAATTTTCCACTTTAATAAACATGACAATTTCTGCCAAGGCTGAGCATATAGCTTCTATCTAAATACAAGTTTTAGATATTACTGGTTACTCAGAATCTTAGAAGGTTACAATATTTTCTAACCAAATGCTTATTTATTGATCAGTGTAGCTAGGATTATTTAAAATCAGAGAGAAAATAATTACCAGAGGGAAGGAAGATCAATTACTTTCATAGCACTTTCTCTCCAACAAACTTCTATATTGATGTTCTAAGCCAAATTCCCTCTGAATACAATTGCATTAACCCCATTGGAATTACAGTGAGATTTACTGGGATCTAAACCAGTCCTCATATGTGTGTGTGTGGACATGCAGTAGGTGACCCTGCTCTCACAGCTGAGGGGAAGCCACCTGTGGAGAATGTCTTTGCCAACTGACACTTGAGCCTCTACGTAACACTTGATAGCTCAATGGGATGCTTATCTCCATGCTGTTTATGGGCAGACCTGTCTCAAAATATTTTTCATGGAATACCACACTTCAAAAATCCTGCGCAGTAACATGTTTCTAAGAGATAATGGGAGATGTTTTCTCCAGGAAAAATCAGGTCCTCTGTACCAACATCAGTCTTTGGGCAAAGGGATCGCATTTTAAGTCATGCTGCTATACAGTACAGTGTTCCCTCTGGTAATGAAGGATAACTATATCCTGGAATGCATTAGCAAGAGTTTTACCTGAGGCAGCATTCCCCCCTGTTTGTCAAGCTACAGTTAGATTAGTATGTCCAATTTTGCCCCTCTTACCAATATCCAATTTTAAGGAAGAAAGTCTTCATAATGAGCCCAGTGAAGCATGGGAATGGTTACACAGAGAAGCCTTGTGGTCCACATCCCTGAAGATAATTCAGACTTTGGCTGGAAAAGTCCCAAAGCAACCCAACCTAACTGTAAAAATTGTCCCTGCTTTTAGAAGTGGACTTGAAGAAATAATTTCAAGGAGTATCTTCAAATGTTCTTTATTTAATGGTTCTTTTGCACTGCAGCAGTGCTGCGCAGAAACCTTCCTATAAGTTTTCAATTAATTAGCTTTGAATGAGGACAATCTGTCAGCGTCATGATCCACGCTGTAGGATAATCTCAAGTATGTCTGTAGTTCATTCAGAGCATCATATTTGTGTACTACACTGCAATAGAAACTAGCTATTTTAAACATCTTCATTATGTCTGCAGTATACTGCTGCCAGTCATGAGATGGCATACCAAGGGAAAGAGCAGATTACATCTGCATAGCAGAGACTCCCACGAGCCTTAATACTCCTTTTTTCCTCTAAACGGATCACCCTTACAAAATTTCTAGGCACATTAAGAAATTTGTTAGTTATATGTCTTACATCACTAAGGGCATTTCCATCTGATACTCTCTCTGTTTCCAGAATTTGATTTATTTAACAAAGCTGATAGGAAATAGCAGTTGAGTTGTTTGAAAGTAAGGCACTGCTTACACGCTGAGAAAGCATGTTTAAAAGAATTAGTGAATCTGATGTCAGTGGCAGACTGTCCACCAGCTAGTCATGGAGAGAGTCTGTGAGTTCTGCTCACAAGAAGTGTTGTCTAGACACCAAGAATATTGCCCAAAAGAAAAAGCCAACAGTAACTGAACAGCTATATGCTGACACAAAATACCGGAGAACAAGATACATCAAATGTTAACATTTGGTACCTTGACCTAATGCATTCCAGGTGCATATTAAAATTAAATGAGCCTGAGTGGAAAACACAAAATAAAGCAACAAGACTAGCTTAAGAAAGAAATTGTACAGGTAAAGCTATGTATAACTCTATCAATATACATTTGCAGTTAATATATTAGGTGTACATATACTTACATAGAATGAAATCACAGAATCACAGAATGGATCAGACTGGGAGGGACCACAGTAGGTCACCTTGTCCAATCTCCCTGCTTTAAATCTGGGCCATCCCAGAGCACATGGCCCAGGATTGTGTCCAGATGGTTCTGGAATCTCCACTGAGGGAGAACCCACAACCTCTCTGAGAAATATGTTCTAGTGTGTGGTCACCTCCACAACAAAGAAGTTCTTCTTCATGTTCAGGTGGAACTTCCAGTGCACCAGTTTCTACGTCACCTCTTGTCCTACCGTTGGCAGCACAAGGTGCCAACAAGCCTGGTTCCATCCTCTTGACACCCTCCCTTCAAATACTTGCATAAATCAATGAATTCCCTCTCACTTCTCTCTTCTCAAGACTGAACAGGCCTAACTCGCTCAGCTTTCCTCATGAGATGCTCCCTCCACTGAACTCGCTCAAGGTGCTCCATGTCTCTCTTGTCCTGAGGAGCCCAGAACTGGACACAGCACTCCTGGGGAGACCTTGCTAGGGCTGAGTAGAGGGGCAGGATCACCTACCATGACCTGCTGGCAATGCTCTTCTTAATGCCCCCAGGATACCATCAGCCTGCTTGGCCACCAGGACACACTGCTGGCTCATGGACAGTTCTGCTCCAAGACGTCATTAATGTCTCAGCCTTAGGAAGAGTACGGGTAACCACTTTTTGTAAGGCTGCAGTAAAGGCTGTGATTCCCAGATAAAAGCAAAAGGTGCTTAAGGGAGGTGGGGGTGGTAAAATCTGTTTTGCAAAGACACTTTCTTGACATAAGCAGTGCTACACGTACAGAAAGAGAAGTTTATCCTCCAGCTGTATGTGGAATGAAAATGGTGTCACTTAAAGACACAGAGGCCCTATGAGGTGCTATGAGTAAAGTCATCTCTCCATTCCATGGTTACCACAGTTAAATGATAAAACAGTGATTAAATAATTATTTTCCATAGCGCATTTCACGAACCTTTTTGCTGCACAAACCCCCATATAATCATTGAAGGGGAAAAATCCTGCAGGATGCTTTAATGCTGCTACCAGCCGTATTCATTGTAACATGGATTTTCTGTCAAAAATCAAGACCTGTTTGTGAGACTTCCACTCTAAAACAAAGCAGTAACTAGACCCACACAGCCATGACCACAGAAATAACCTGCAGTGAAAGAGAGAGCCAGCTACAGGCTCTCTCTTTTTTTTTTTAAGATAAACCCAGCTGCTTTATCTTAAAAAAAAAAAAAATCTTGCGGCTGGCAAGGAAACATGAAGCCATGTTTTTTATGAGTCCCAGATCAATATAAAGCTATATGCCATGTGTGCTGGAGCAGCTAAATTATGTGGTAGGCGTCATTTGTATTTTTAATATGGTGCATCTTTAGTTCAATCAGAAATATTTTGATGGAATCCCCACCTAATCATGAAAGTCTCTGATGTTTTTTGGATGCATAGCAAGTCTTTACTGTCAGCAGTCGGTCAGTAGAAATACAGACAAACAGAGGAAAGAATTCAGTCTTAAAAATGAAAGGAAGTTAACGATATCTTAATAATATTACAGTAAATTACACTGCATTACACCTTTAAGCAATATCATTTGTTGTATGCAACATTTAAACTTTTATTAGGCTCTCTGGGTGGGAAAATGACTGAGAGTTGGAACCACAGAGAAGGGAGGGATGTGCTCAGTGTTGCTTTACTCCCTTTGCTTGTTTTTTTTTAACAAGAAGACAAACATTTCAATGATAATCATGCTAAAGAAAATTACCTTTGATTATATTTCATGCACACTTATTTATCTCTTGCTGACATAAAAATGGCAATTTGAAAACAAATCTGACTAATAGATAGCTGACCTGCAACGTGTGTATTTACATGAGAATATGTACTCTGCATGCTTAGAGTGTGTCTGGAAGAACTGTGTAGCAATATACAAAATCAAAGATGAATTAAAGGTGTTAGGTTGTCAACCACCATTTTATGGGAAAAAAGGCCCACCATGTTTTGTAACCTAGATATTAGAGAATAAAAAACATTTAATTTAAAATGGAAACAGTTTGCTAAGTTAAAAGAAAAAATTAACTACCTTTTTCTTCACAATAGCAATACTTTGAGCACACTTTCAAATTTTTTTTGTATTATATTGCTTACAAATACTTAAAAGAAGGCAAGCTGTAAATCTAGTCCTCTGAGTCATTTTAAAAAGAATTCCATTCTGTTTTAATAGGAAACTGCACTACATCATATGAAAGCAGTGGCAGCAGCTGTGGGTTCCCTATCACAGGTTTGCAAACACATTTAATCTAATTGATGAGCTTTTGTTTAAACATGCATTGATATGCATCCTGTGGTGCATATGGGTTGCGAAGATTCACAGAAATATACAGCCCAAGTGATTTGCCTGTGATGCTGAAACAAGTTCTATAATTCTGAGAATGTGAAATATTTTTATTAATACTACTTTCATGCAACAAAAAGAACCCAAAACCTACCAAACAAAAAAAACCCCAACTAACAAAGCAAAACAAAATCAAAACCAAAATCAAACAAAACAAAACCAAAAAAAAAAAAAGAAAAAGGAAAAAAGGAAAAAAAACACAACTAACCAAAAAGCCTAAATAATTATATAGCGGGATTCATTCTAATTCCCACTGAAACCTACAATTCAATTCATGGTAATTTAACAAAATGACCAGGACCACTGTGGATAAACTTATCATCTGTGTTTTAGAGCACACGTTTCAAAAACCTAATTGGAAATCTGCTATTAGCACAAGTAACTTACACAAGCTTATATTCCCAGGCACATATAAATTCAATTACAGATTATCACTTGAGGTAACAGATTTTCACCTGAGGTAACACCATATTTTGTAAACATAACATTTCTTCACATTATTTCCCTTTGTTGCAAACATCTTTCTTGCATTTTGCTCAGAAGCCAAAAAAAAAAAAAAATCCAAACTAACACCTTTGCTTTCTTATTATTGAAAATAAATTAGATTTCTCAAATATATAATCAGAAAACCTTTGGTTTGATTTCATTTGGTCAATTTAAAATCTATTTTTCCTGAAAGCGATGACATATAATTTAACATCAATTGCCATCAGAGAAACTCTGTGTCTAGTCAGTGCACCTGATATTCAGGGTCATCTTTATTGAAACTCCATAGGAATACTACTTTAGAAATACATTAAACGAATGATTGTTTTTCTTTTTCCTCAAGTATTGTTTCAAGATATTTGGAGGCTTGAAGTGAATCAATAACTTTAATTGACAGGTTGTCTTTTTCTCTGTATTTGGCCTATGAAAATCTTTCCCCCAAATATAAGTAAAAGTCCACTTGACGTATACTGTGACTGTTTTATCAAATTCTACATTTCTTTGTAATACAGAAAAGCAGTATTTCTTGTTTACAGATTACAGACACATATTTAAAAAAACAAAAAAAGTTACAGTAAGCTAACATTCAGGGAAAATGGGGTCCAGTTTACCATGCTGCTTTGTTCCCTAGGAAAATACTAAATAAATAGTTAGTTACAGGGAAAATTATGAACATTTCACAAGATGGTGAAATTGTAGTTTTCATTCCCACAGGGACTTCAATACATGAAAAAAAAAATTGTAAAACTTCAATTTTGGAGGATATGTGGTGCAGTAAAAACAGGACCCTTTCACTTAGAGAACTTGGAGGAAAACGACTTCCAACAGAAGTATAGTATTTACAATTAATCCAATCAGAGACCTTCATTTGGTTTGTATGTTGGGTTCTTTTTTTTCTGAAACCCTTTGTGGTTTATTGTGAATTCACCAGGAAAATCCTTCTAATATCTCCTTACAGCTCTACTTCCAGTTCTATCTGCAATTCCCTCAAGAAGCAGTAATTTTTGGCACAGTTTGTGCCACTTTACAGATGAATTCAGCAGCTCCCTCTCTCTCCCAAGGCAGAAGTTGCCGTTAGCTCCCTGCACTGCAGTGCAATGCAGCCCAAGTACCAGCAGTACCAAGTGTGTTTGTCTGAGTAGGTTTCCCTGGTGTTGTACTAACCTCTGCAATCCACCCCCCCTCCATCAGAGGTACACTCAGCAGCGTGCTAACCCTTTGTGGAAAGGAGAGCAGGATACTATCAATCACAGAAGAGCCTGGGTGAGCTCAGCATCTTCGATGAGATGATCTCCCTCCTCCCCACCTATCTTTGTAAGCTTCTTTCTCATCTCTCCCTCCTCTCCTCAGCCCCCTCCTTTCTGTACAGATGTGCCGTGGCCACCCCAGCCAGGATGACTCAGCTCCCACCCTCGCCCCTTACTCACACTGCACCCACAGTGCTTTGCAGAATTAGGCTCCTAAGTCTAATCAGTGACCTCCAAGTTCAATTACCCACATGCCACCCAGCCCTCCAGTCCCTGGGGTGTCCTGCCTCCATTCAGGACTGCCAGACCAGCTCCTATGCATCTTTGAATTCCCCAGGCTCTTCTACCCTGCAATTCCCTTTAAATTAGATGGGGGTTGCCTCAAAAACTCACCATCCCATGGCTCTTCCTAACCCTGGGACTTGAACTATACTTTTCCTCACTGTGACTTCTCCATGCTCCCTTCCCCACATACGTCGGAATAGTCTCGGGACTTAAATTTCCAAAGTCTCTTGCAAAGCAGGAGTGTGTTTTGAAGAGCTCCTTTCCTGAAGCTGCAGGGGAAGGGAATTCCTCCCTGCCCCTTATGGGTCACGAATACCAAACTATTCTCTCAACATAGTCAATGTGCGTTACAATCCTTGAAGGAGCCCTATAGTGAGAAAAGCAACAGTGTTTTCAAAACCACTTAAATTGGGTATTTTCTTTCTTTTATTTTCCCCCCTTCTATTTCTGTTGCAAGATCTGAAACGCTGCTTGTTCTCTCCTTAACAGATCTTAGAAAGTGTCGGTTCCCTGAAGAACTGGAATTGGCAACCTTTTTGCACCTTTGATTTTCCTTGCCATCCTTACTGCTAGGACATCTGCAAACTTGTTTTCTTCAAACATCTGGAGTCTGCGAACCTCAGCACCCCTGATTTTTGCTCCCCTAGCGTGCAAAAGTTCCAGCTTTAATATGCCAGTCAGATTATAAAGCGAAGATTAGACGCTCACACCTCCTCGGATCTGTATAACCTGTTCTCTGTGTGCAAAGACAGAGCGCTGAATAGAGCTGGAGTGAGCAGCAGCCGAACACATACTGCTCACGCTCACCGCGGAGAGGAGAGGGAACCCCGCGCTCCCCTCTAGCGCCCGACCTGCCCCGAGGACTGCTCTGCCCCTTCCCCGGCGAGCAAGACCCCTGCAAGTCCCGCGAAAAAGTTGAAGTCAATCATGCAAAAAGGAAAAAAAAAAAAAAAGACAAAGAAAAAGAAATAGGAAAAGTTGCTCTAGAGCAGTCGCGGCAGCCCGAGTGCCCGGAGCATCACTTACCGGGGGGCAGGCGGCGGAGAGCCGCGGCAGCTCCCTCCGCTCCGGCTGCCGCTGCCTCCTGCTCGCGGCGTGAGGCTGCGGGAGGGAGCGAGCGAGGAGCCTCCCGGAGGAGCCGCCGAGCGTGACGGACCAGAGGAGGGGCGGACCGGAGCGGCTGTGTGGGCTTCGCGTTGCGGTGGAGCCTCTGCGGCAGTGCCGGGGAGAGAGGGGGAGCGGGCGGGCGCGGCGGGGGGGGGCGGGGGG
>VZRM01000614.1:764706-879460 GCA_013397955.1 Grantiella picta
CTCTCCTCTCCTCTCCTCTCCTCGTTGTTTGACTCTAATGCATCCCAACTAACAAGAACCTGCCTCTCCTCTCCTCGTTGTTTGACTCTAATGCATCCCAACTAACAAGAACCTGGGTTACTCTCGCCATTCCAGGTTTGGTCATTACACCAGACTATGAGTGGCATAATGGACAGCAACCCTTGAAATGCTTTATGCTTTAGGACCAGGAGTGAAATTTTTATGTCTTTTAGACTAGAAGAGATTTTGCATTTTGGCAGCAGGAGAGCTGAGCTGCAAATCTGCTTAGGAGTAATTGTGGTTGTGTGCAAATAACGTATTCCAAGAGACCGTCTCATTTCAAATATAATTCTATAAAACATTTCAAAAATAGAGTGAAGTTAAGGATGTCTGTAGAGTGCATCCATAAAGCTATTTCGGATTCAAAGAATAAGGAGGCTTCTAAAGGTTTATCTAAAATTCTATCTGAGTCACCAACATAAATCCAAAACATTTTGGAATCCTCTTGTAGTTGCCACAGCTGGAGCAGTAAGCCCGAAATCTGACCATTTTCCCCTGCATCCTGGAGTCATGTGGATCACATGATCACACACACACACACACACACACACACACACACACACACACACATATATACATATACATATATATATATATATACACACACACACACATATATACATACATACATATATATATACACACACACATATATCTATATATATCCCTTTTCCCAGGGAAGTGGTCATGGCACCACGCCCACATTCACAAACCTACAGTTACCATGTCATCTTTGAAAGACAGACTTGAAGCATCTTGTTTCTTCCAGTAATCAGTTTTTCATATAAGGGGAGGGTGGGGGGTTTCTGAGTAAATATTCACATGACTAAGAACTCTACAACATGACTAGGTTCTTTGCATCGAGATTTCTGAAGGATATTTATTTTTCAGTCTTCCTCTCCTAATGATGTCTTGTCATATCTATATTATAAAATCATGCCTAGTCAAATAGTTTGCAGAATAAATCTAAAAATGCTTAGTAAGTCTTTTCCAATGTTAGATAATTAATTTTATCATAATGTTTACCATACGTGTATTAAGATTATTCTATTTCTGGGCAATATAATTTATTTAACATTTGCCTTGAATAATTTTTCCATCTGTATTTTGCAGGTTTTTAATTAGTTTTATTTCTCTGATATTATTTTTAATATCAAAAATGCTTAGTTCCCAAGATGGGAAAACTTGTATAAAAAGCTCGTCTGAAGTCAAATTTATTTTACCTCTAGGGTGCCATAGCTTTTATAACCAAAATTGATAAACTTGTAATGGAGAATCTGGATTTTACATAGGTCTACTTTTAAAAAGAACATCAAAATAGTAATGTAAGATAATTGATATTTGGACAAAAAGCACCAAATAAAAAATATTCTCCTAAAAGGTTTCTGACTTGTGTTGTCTCATAAACAAGCTAAAGATTTTATTTAGATTAATCACTGTTTTTACAGAGATGTGCAGCTGCAGTTGATCTTATCTCCTACTTATCAACTTACAAATTATTGAGTTAATTTCATCTTTGGCTACATAAAATATAGTAGTACATAAAGGAGATGACAGGAAGAGAAGATTCAGTTTTCTTCATCTAATGATATTTTTCTGAAAACACACATTCAAATTATGAATTTTGTTGCTAGGAGCAACACCATACAAAGTATTTTCCCAGCTGCCTTAGTTATTACAGCTCTGTCTACTTATCATCACATGTATTCTCTACATGTAATGTACTCACTACTAATTTCATTTTCATAACCTTCCAAGTCAAACATTTCTTCCAGAAAGCCCACAGAGACAATCATCCAAATGGCTGTTTTGTTCCAGTAACATATCCGGAAATAGGATGATGTCAGAGGAGAAGCAAGCAGAAAATAACACAGTTAATAACAATTCTCTTTTTTTCTTCCCAGGATGCTGAAAATAGCACCTCTATGCTTCTGCTTGAAAATCTCTGGCTCTGAGATGAAGGAGCTTCTGACTGACGTTGAGTATGTTGGCAGACATGCTGTATGAATACACATCCAAGAGCTCATTGTCTGAATCAGCGGAGTCAATCACTCAAAGAAAATTCAGAGTACTAAAACTGGGGGATTCTGGGGATGAAGTTGCTGATAGGTAAAATGATGTTCACCTCCATGTTTCGTACTTGAAAAATCAGTGTAAATCTAATAATTTCTGTGTCTAATTACCTGATTTATGCTCTGCCATGAATTTATTAGAAAAGTTCATGTACCTAGAATCATAAAATACTGTGAGTTGGAAGGAATGTATCAGGATCATTAAGTCCAACGCCTGGCCCTGGACAGGACACCTCCAAAAAACACACCATGTGCCTGAGAGCATTTTCCAAATGCTTCTTGAATTCAGACAGGCTTGGTGCTGTGATAGCTTCCCTGGGGACCCTGTTCCAGTGCCCAACCACCCTCTGGGGGAGGAATATTTTCCTGACATCCAACCTAAACCTCCTCTGATACAGCTTCATGCCACTTCCTCAGGTTCTTCCACCTGCCACCAGAAAGATCAGTGCCTGCTCCTCCACTTCCCCTTGTGAGGAAGTTGTAGACTGCAATGAGACCTCCCCCGGTCTCCTCTCCTCCAAACAAAATTACCTCATTTGCTCTTCCTAAGGCTCCCCCTCCAGACCCTGCACAATCTTTGCTGCCCTCCTTTGGACACTCTCCAACAGCTTTTTATCTCTCTCTCCTACTGCGGCACCCAAAGCTGCCCCCAGCACTGGAGGTGAGGCTGCTCCAGTGCAGAGCAGAGCAGGACAATCCCCTCTCTTGCCTGGCTGGCAATGCTGTGCCTGATGCCCCCAGGACAGGGTTGGCTCTCCTGGCTGCCAGGGCACTGCTGATTCATGTTCAACCTGCCATTGACCAGGATCCCCAGGTCCCTTTCTATGGGGCTGCTCTCCAGCCTCATTCCCCAGTCTGTCCATACAACCAGGGCTGCCTCATCCCAGGTGCAAAATCCAGCACTTTAAACTTCACATATTCGGTGATTGTCCATCTCTATAAGTTACTGAAGTCTCTCTTCAGGGCCTCTCTGCCATTAAGGGAGTTCACAGCTCTTCCCAGTTTAACATTGTGAGTGAACTTGCTTTTTATTCTTTTGAGATCTTCGACTATATTAAGGGATAGAACCTAGTCTCAATATGATTACTCATGTTTGGATGTTCAATCTGAAGTGCTTCTAGGAATCTGATCATCAAGTTGAGCCCCCACAAATCCAAATGAAGGTAAATTATGTCTGTGATTAGGTCTGGATTGAAAAAAATTATTATGACTAATGTCAGGGAGTAGCAGAAGCAGGCTGCTCAGCAAGGGCAGCTGGGAGTTAAACATGACAGTAAGGCAAGCAAGGGCAGAGAAAAGGAGCAAAGGCTCACAGCACCCCAACAAGACAAGCAGGACAGGTCTAGTGACAATAACAAGGTTCAGCTAAGAATCCCAACCCTCAGACAAGTTCACAGCCATTGAGGCTGGTCCAAGATCAAGTCAGGAAGTTGAGTCAGCAAGTGAGTGACAGGATCAGGTCTGGAGAGAGTAAACAAGATCAGCCACAGTCCAGTGACAGACAAGCCCACAGAGATTAGACAGGTCTGGGATGAGGGCAGATTGGCAGGTCAGGGCTGGAGTCACAGGGGCATACAGCCAGACATAAGCAGCAAAGATACAGTGGAGACTGAAGGCAAGAGCCTGAGCTTCAAAGGAGTTCCTAAGCACAGGGGACAGGCTGACACTTCTCAGCTTTCTCTCACACCACAGCTTCTCTCGTGCAAGGCTGGGCAATTGCACTGCCAAGGCTGGCCCTGTTTCCCAACAGCCACCTCACCCAGAAGGAAGAATACATTCAGATCCCTGCCACCAAATTTCCACTTCTACCACGAAAGTGGGTTTTAGCTGATCTACTGTGCCCTAGGACTACCCTTATATTTTGTAATACTTACTCATCATCATGGGCTTTTGGGTTTAGGACATGCCTTTGAGGAAAAAAGGGTTTGCACAATAACAGACACAGGGCATTTCTGGAGAAACTTTCAAAGCATGCTTCCTTCTAACAATATACAGTATTAATATATTTGTAGGTTTTATGTATTTGATATACTTCACACGTTCATTATATTAAATACACATGCATACAAATACATATTTATTTATATTGCATATTGTACACATACACACACACACACACACACAAACGTAGGTTAATGCATAACCTGACACATCCGATTTGTGTTAAACTTTATTCCCAGCATTTCAATTTGTGTGTACAACATGAAAGACAACCTTTCTTTGTACACAGAATCCAAAGCAGTACACTTTATGCAGAGAAAAGGTCAAAACAAGGTTAATTGCTTTTCTTGACATTTCACAGAAAATATGAGTTCTTTGCATGGTGAAAGTTTAAAGGAGCAGCTGGCATTACTGGCAGAAAACTATGGAGTTGCGAAGAAATAATCAATATATCAACACAAAAGATAAAAGCTATATGTTAAGAGTAATTAGTAAGGCATTGTAAAGTAGTGGGAATGATACAACTGCAAGTACAATATTAGCTCAGTAATGACGAAAATAACCCAACTGTTTGTTTTGTGAAAGTGATCTTTTTTTTCCCCCCCAAAATATACCCTATTTAGAAACTGGAGAGGAGAAACAAAAACAGAAAAAAATTGTCACTAATGGCTTTCAAAATACTACAGAATTCAAAAGCTTAACAGACAGAACCACATGTAATTAAAATGAATATGCATATTTGAAAGAGCTTCTCCTATTAAAAATCTGATTTTTGTTCCAACTTTTCTGCACTTTTCAGAGTAAAGTTGAATTCAAAGAAATGGAGCCAAAGGGTAAGACTCGGGAGCAGCCATGAAATATTTTTTCATAAGAAAAAGCCTCAGGCATGTTTTCTGGACTGCAATCTTTTTGACAATTGTATCTTGAAAAAATTTAGGAAAAAACCACAACTGAGCTTCTAACACATCCTGTTTCATAGAGAGCTGTCATTGAGGTCCCCCGTGTGCAAACTGTATTAATCTCTCACGTTTCTAGATGCCTTTTTATATTGTCTATTCCCAGTCTCAATGACAGTTGTCTCTGCTGCTCATTGCTTGCCAAATAGCCATTTTTGCAATATCCAGGGGACACTTCTTTCAACTAACACAGATTGTCATGTTAGCAGTCCTTAAACTGACCTTTGCAGGTTAGTGGATAGGTACTCTCTAGACCCTGAGAATCCCAAACACAAGAGTGGTGTGACATCTCTTTGGGCAGTATTTCTGCATGAGGTAAAGGGGAAGCTGATGTTGGGTGTGTAGGCTGCCAGAGACTTGATAACAAAACTGAAGGCTGTCATCCAGTTGCAGAAGTGTGATACAATTCACCCTGTCCACAAATTGCTCCGTGACTCCTGACAAGTAAGTCTTCATCTGCTTTATCCATCTACTTTGTATTTCCAAAATGGAGACAACAGCATTGCCTTACTTGAGTGTGTTAAGGCAGTGGGGGTACCATAATGACTGAGACACCCAGATACCACAAAGGGTGGTCTGTATAAGATTTAATTCTGATTATTTTGCAGCACCTTAAAAAGCTCCACTACCCTCGGACATAACTACTGCACTCCTTCATCACAGATGACTAGTGATACAGCACTGTGACGGGTTATGAAAGGACTCTGTTCTCACTTCAGCAAGTTTAGAGATGTCACACTCTACACATACCCACTGAGAATTCAGTCTCACTCTTTTTAATATTAGAAACTCTGATATTTCTTTTTATGGAGTTTAAAATGCTACTCTGCCTTGCAAAAAGGCAAAACTAACAAAAAGGATCACAAAGAATTTGGGAAAAAATTAGAGCTAAATGTAGATCATGGCTCATTTTACTTTTTCTCTATTTTTAAGATCATGTACACTTCCCAGAAGATTGATGAACCCAGCTCCAAATTTAAACTTTTGCTGGCATTATGAACATACTTTTTTCTAATTCTATTAAGCTTTAATACACACAGCGTATACTTCATAGGTACTTTTGAAACAAATATTAATGCCACACTACAGGATTAATTGATGAATGGGATTACAATGACATTTGCACAGTTATAGGAAAAAAATCTATTGAAACAAAAATAATTTAGCAAATTCCTCAGAGCAAAGCTGCAGATAGTAAATGTGGAATAAGTGTTCTAAGGAAGAATGAGCAACTAACTACACATAAAAATAGAAAATACTGTTAAGCTAAATATATTTGAGTCTGTGTAACAGACTACTTGTTATTCTCTCAAAAAAAAAAAAAGAGAGAAATTAAATCTAATTCTACCCTTCTACCAGCAAGTTTATCTATAATCAGGCACAAGCTATATTAAAATATCTACTGTGATATTACCTGCACCAGATTACACACACAGCCTAAACATCATTGGTACTCAAGGTGTACAGTGTATTTATTCTGTCTAACTGTACTCAAAATGTTGTTGTGTCACCAGCTAATTAGGTCAAAACAGCTGTGTTCATTAGCAGACAGTCATGTCTCGAGTAACAGGACTCTTAATTACAAGCATAATAGCTGTTTATACTTTATTAAGCTTATCCTAAAGGTTTGGGCTTTTTCATCAAAGACATGAATTACTTATTAGACAGGTCAGTAAAAGCAACTGACAGAAATCTGAGATGACACTGATAATAAATTAATACATATTAATGCACTCTGATTTGACATTACGACCTTTTCATGACCAATACCTATCTTTTGCATAGTATATTTCATATCCAGGCACTTCTACATTTCATTATCTCTTAAACTCTGCTAGTCTATTGTGCCATGTTGAGGTGAAGAATTTGGGTCCCAAAATACTAGAAACATTCACACTTTTAGGAAAAAAGTGTAGACCTTGATGTAGCACTGTGGTTTGCCAGATGCCATCCAAAGGATGTAGAGTAAGCAGTGAGATTTCATTCTCTTGAATATCAGAAATTATTTCACTACCCTTGCCAAGTCAGACTTCTTCTAAAGAGTTTTGATTACCATAAATTTATCAACATCATAACACACTTTCAAATAATGTCAATATATAATCTGAGTACTGGATAATAATACTACTATGAAAATTAAAAGTACGGACCCTATTTTCAAACTGGCTTAGCAGCACTCTACAATATTTCTGTCTCAGCTTCCCCAGCTCATCAATATATTCCTCCTCAGCCCATGAAAAGTAGCCTTTGAAAGCCTTGACCATGGTACAATGTGTGTGTTTCTTCAGTTCTCACAAAATGTAACCTGCTTTTGTTGATGTGACTATATGTCAGGACAGACTTCTTGTCCGGTCATAAAATATCTTTGTTAACCACAACAGTATTCCAAAAACAATTACCATACACTGAATACAAATTATGAAACATCACAAAGAGCACTGGTATTCAGAAAGTACTGAATGTTAAAATATTGACAACATCAAACCATTAAACATTTCAATGACCTTGACATATACATTTAGAAACAGAACTAGCTTTAGTATGAACTTTGGTAAGCATGCTCATTTCAAGCCAAGCACTGGACAGTGGAAACATATCAACATATCACCCCTTAATATGAACAAAAAAATAAAACATGGCCTTTTTTTAATTTCACAATGGGCAGAGTTGAGGAAAGTATTTTGAGAGCTTAAATACAGAGGCAAGCAAGGTCACAGTCCTTTCATTTGGTTAACAGCTAGAACTGCAAGAGCAGACTGAGAATGAAGTAAACCTCATGTACTTTCCCATCCCAGAGGCACTGGTACTTTCTTTGTACAGTTGTGGTACACAGAGAAGCACTACAAAGATAAATTTTCATCACACCTTATTTTTTTCTCAATAAAAGTTGTACAGATTGGATACTGTTCTACAGAAGACAAAAATCAAGGCCATTCTTGATGAACTAATTATAAAAATTTACCTTTTTTCTGTGATAAACCAGATCTTCTGCAACTAAAAGCTCCACTATTTCCAATTTATAAATGCTATTTATTCCTCTATCAGATGAATAAATAAGTTACTGCATACAAATGGAGATCTTACTCAAAGATAACACTGCTGAACTGCGTACTGGAGAAGTAGTTTGTAATCCTAGAAAAACAGGTCTGGAAACAATCTCAAGATGATATCTGATCTCACCTACCCCAGTGAAGGATCACAGAATCACAGAATGGCTTGGGTTGGAAGGGACTTTAATGATCTTCTGGCTCCATTCCCCCTGCCATGGGCAGGGACATTCCTCGCTTTACTAGGTTGCTCAGAGCCCCATCCAGCCCGGCTTTATACATTGCCAGGGATGGGGTATCCACAGCTTCTCTGGGTAACTTGTTCTAGGGCCTCACCACTCTCACAGCAAAGATTTTTTTCACAATATCAAGTCTAAAACTTCTCTCAGTTTGAATCCATCCTCCCTTTTCCTGTCACTGCATGCTCTTGTAAAAAGTTCCTCACCATCTTTTTGTAGGCCCCCTCAGATACTGGAAGGATGAAAACCTTCTCTACTCCAGGCTGAACAAGCACAATTATCTCAGCCTTGCCTTATAGGAAAGGCTCTAAGCCCTCTGATCCTCTTGTTGGCCATCTCTGGACTCACTCCAGCAGGTCCATGTCCTTCCTGTGCAGGAACCCCAGAGCTGGACACAGCACTGCAGGTGGGGTCTCACCAGAGCAGAGCAGCGGGACAGAATCCCCTCCCTGGCCCTGCTGCCCACACTGCTTTGGATGCAGCCCAGGACAGGTTTGGCTTTCTGGGCTGTGAGTGCACATGGCTGGGTCATGTCCAGCCTCTCACCCACCAGCACCCTCAAGTCCTTGGCAGAGCTGTTCTGATCTGTTCATCCCCCAGCCTGTGTTGATATCAGGGTTGTTCTGAACCCAGGTGCAGCACCAGCCCTTGGTCTTCTTAAACCTCATGAGATTCCCATGGACAAGATCAGTGAGATCCACCTCATTAGAGAAATATGCAGATCAATCTCATACCAATAGTCCATGACTCCATGTACTCCACACTAGCTACTGAAGAGCTTCACTATCATACGATTAAACCATATAAATCATGCCACCGAGAAGAAAAAAGTACATAAGGCAAATATAATTTAAAGGAAGACTGAGAACAAACAAGGCAAGAGGTACACAATTGCATCTTTTAACATAACTATGTCTATGCTGGCTTATTTATTTACAATTTGTTGATGTTGTGTGTACCTCGTATTCATTGAGATTATTTGCGAATATTTTCCCATTGGTGATTACCTATTTAAAATGTTTAAATAAGTAAAACGTTAAAACTTTAAAATGTGTAAATAAGTAAATTTAAAAACTTATTTAAAATATAAGTCAAAGTGCATGGAGGAACCATCACAAATGCTTTCTGTTTCCTTTGAGAGGAGGCTCTGAGGGTCATGTTTCTGTGAAGGTTATTTGAGTTTTTACAGTCAGGGTTTACTTTTTGCCACTATTCTCTAATATTTACTTAATATTTGCTGCTTTCATTAACATTTCAGTCAGCAAGTTTACTTGCTTTAACACTTGCAGAAGCAAATACAAAAAGAGTTTAAACTTAGTAGCACTTAATTCAGCTTTAAAAATATTTGACAAAATTGTCAACATTTACTTACCTCAACACCATACCAGACTTCAAATACTGAAAGAACGACTAATCCTAAGGTAAAATAAAAATAATGTATTGTAATATATAAGCACTTGCATGATTATTATGCCAATGAGTTGGCATTTAGAGACATTAGCCTGATTTTTTAGACTTCCACATAATGAAGTCTGAAGTACTGTGAAACACTTCAGAGAAATCACTAGATGTTACTAACATGGGACTTTTAAAATTAAAGTATAAACAACATTGATGGGCCCTATGTTTAAATAACAGTAATATCCTAGTCTACTCAAAGTCTGCCAGACCTTCAAAAACAATACAAAATTCAAGAATAAAATTGATCATTCTAGTGCCTCTCTGGTAACTCTTAAAGAGTCTTTGAATCAAACAAGACTTCTATGGTACTACATATGCAAAGTCAGCTGTAGATAAATTGAAAATCTGAACGATATCATAGTCTTCCCTCCAGCACTACCAGGAGCAGAAATATTCAAAGCAATATAATACAGTTGCTCTCCTTTTGCCCTTCATTCACGCTCTGGATAGACCTAAGCCCATACATAATACAATGACTCGATTATTTTCAATGAGTTAAAAAACCCAAACAAAAGTAACAAAAATTTTTTAAAAATCACCAAATCCTAGCATAGAAAGCCCTCAATTGTAACCCAGAATATACAGAAGAAGCAGATTAAATAAGTTAAGATGCTGCCAACTCAATACAGCCACAGTTCAATTGGGTTTCATGTTTTCAAGTGTTAGGCAGCAGCAGTGCAATCACAACACATTAACCCAACATACTACAAGAGCACTGTTTAAATGGGGCTGCTATCTATCAGAGTGCTGCATCTGGTTACTATTAAACCTGCAGCAGTGATTATGTGACGGAAAACAGAACTTTGGTGGGTTTTTACACAGACTAAAGCTGAAAAGCTGTTGTCTTCTAACAGTCTTTTACGGTCAAAAGTGGGAGGGTTGGTGCTGAACATACAAGGAGTAAAAGTTGGTTACTGAACACTAAAATGTAGGCCACTCAAGAGATCTGCCAAACTTGTTACATGCATAGAATAAAACTGTAATTTTTGTCATTAGGACTCCAAGTTCCTGAAGAATTATACTAAAGTTATATTCCTGCATCTGAGAGTTTTGTTGAAGCATGACAATTAGCAGAAAAAAGATTCTAGGAGGCTAAAGAAATTTTAGTCTCTTTTATTAGTGTTGACTGCTGAAATCATACTACATTGTTACCAAATGTTCCATAATTCAATATTCTATATATGTATAACTTTATATAACTGTATGTACAATTTATGCATGGAAGTTTCAGTTTTGTAATCTAGACCATTTTTTTTCCTCAGTATCTGTGTATTGCAGTCTCAAACACAGTTTGGTACTGTTCCAAAAAGCTGCTCTAAAAAATTATTCCTGATAAGCTAATAGCTTGAAAAGAACAAAAGCTAAAGATAAACAGCAAAGCATTTGGTCTGAAAATCAGATGCAAGAGAGAGAAAACTAACATTGTAAATCACAGAGATGCTCAAGGTTAGGGGGGTGCAGCTTGATGGATGAGAAATGGAGGATGAACTATACAGTTCTGGAGTGCTTTAATTGAAGACTTTGTAGAGGAGATCTCTTGTGTTGGTGAACAGCTTGCCTTCTCCTTATGCTGTGAAGAAAGCCTCTGCAGTAAACCATAAGCAAGCATATTACATAACTGTTGGACCAAAGGTCCTTCTAGCCCACCAATTTGGGCCATGCTCGGAAGTGGATACTTAGGAATTTTAAAAGGCTTTTTGAAGTTTAATTCTTTTAAAGTCTAAACAGTGAGAGTGATTGAGCACTTGCACAGATTGCCCAGAGAGGTTGCGGAGTTTCCATTCTGTGAGGAACTCAAAAGTTGTCTGCTAGAAGACACTCAAATGCTGTCTTCAGTGAAACATAGTATTCTTCCCTTTTTTAAGACTTCTCATACTCCTGAATTTCAAAGGGAAAATGTAATAAAATTTCTAAATTGATTTTTCAGTGTGTTTTTTTGACAAGCCGTGCAAAAAGCAAAGTTGTATTTAACTGAAATATGTCCTTTCTGGGTTGTTCCTTTGTACAGACGTGTGGTAATGAAAAAAAGCTGTTATATATGTAAACAGATACAGTTTACTAGTAGAAAACATTTAATTTTCTCAAAGCTATTTCACAAACTATTCAAGTGCTGTAAGAATCTAAAAGGTATTACATCCAAATTCTCTTCCTGTCAACAATTTATGGTATATGCTGCACAATCTCTGTGTCTAACTATGAAGACTGAAAATGGTTCAACAATTCCTTGAAGTCAAAGGCATTTTTCCTCTAACTTTACAGTTATCATCAATATTTTATCTTCTTTTTATCTTCTTTTCTTTTTTTTTCATCAGAGGATACATTTATAGATGTAAGTAAACATCAACATTCTGAATTGTCTTCACCTTTTGAGATTGGAAATACATGTTATATACATATTAACCCTGTCACAGCGCTCTCTTAAACACATGCAGAAAGCTTAGATTTTGAATGTATTTGGTTTAATAGAGATACCTTTGTCATGTACATATATATAATAAATATTCAAATATAAAAAAACCCTCATTCTTTCCATATATTGGAGACTAGAAAAAATGTAACAGCTTCAAAAATCATCCTGTTTACCACCATTTTGATAAGGGTATTTTTGGCTTTGATTGTAGCAAACTCCTGTGGAAACAGAGCTCATAGGCCATCCAAGACCAAAAGCCCTCTCAGAATTAGAGGACTGTAATCAGCAACATGTTGAGAAATAAGTGACTGCAGCAAATCTTAAGTGAAATCTGAAGTGTACCACTTCAGAAACTTAATTTTATCCCTATTGTCATTACAAAAGTTTGACATTAAAATTGGTAAATTCAATAAATTAGTCCAATGAAATGAAGAGGTGGCCCATGCCTGTGTTACTTGCTTGGTCCAAGTGGACTAACTCAAATTTCATGGAGCTTATATATACAGTGACATATATGTATTTAACAAAATCAACAGTCAATGGAAGAAACAATTTATGAGGAGTTTTTCCTTCTTCTTTTCCATTGTCAGGTTGGTTTTGTGGTTTTTGCGTTTGTTTATGAAAGCCAACCTTTATAATTGCCCGACCTTTGTCTGAAAACGTAGCATGGAAGCAGAAATTATTGACATAGTTTCATAAACACTGTGAAAGAAACAGACTTCAGGGATTAAAAATTGCTCTCTTTGTCACTGAACTGCTCTTGCTTATCACAGATCTGTACCTTGCTTTCAATTTTCCTACAGCACATCCTGTCATTATCTTATAGCCATCTCAGTTAATATGTTTTAAAATTGTTCAGACACCAGCACAAGTTTAACTTGCCATGGGCAACAGAGAAATCCAGCCCCACAGAATTCCTTCCCCTGAGAAGGAATGGAACATCAACAGTCTCAATAAAAACTGGCTCATTTTTTAAAGGGTCTAAGTCTTTTGAAGTGGTTCTTATTGCACTTCATCTGTGTATGTCAAATAAACAAAAAACACCTCACCAGTACTTCTTTAGAGTGCAAAGACCATCACATTATTCATATACCATTTCAATATCAGCCACTTGGAGCAGGTATCTGGAAGATTTTAAAATTACTACAGGCTGTAAAACTTTAAAGTGATTGTTACTTTAAGGGATAGAGAAGGTTTCTTCAGTTGTTGTCCTGATGTATCATGATGATGAGGTAACAGCAGCAATATAAGAAATTTTCTGAGGCTGAACGCTTACAGTTTCTCTTGCTTGTCCCTCAGTTTCAGAACAAGGTATACTCTGAAGAAGAGTCAGCAAAACTTTGTGGTCATTCTTACACTCTCACTAAGGAAATTCCAAATTCTGCATGCAGGGGCATTATCTCTGCTGATGCCCAGTACATTATTTCTAAGGAGAACAATTCCTGTCACTTTTCATCCCCAGCAATCTGGGTATCACAAAAGGATAGCTATAAGAGTGTCTTAAAGATAAGGTTTCACTTAACATTCAAATGATTTCTCAATATGCTGAGGAGGACCAGCATGGAGGACATAGGTCAGGCAAGATGTGCTATAGCTGCTAAAATGAAACACTGCCCTGTGAGTCATGCACTCTGATAGCTTCAGACTGTATTTCTAAAATTTAACTGAGAAATGGCAAACTTCAATGTACCATATCTACCAGTAAGCAAGAAAAAAAAGAGTTAATAAAAGTTTCTTCCATCAAAAGGGAAAAGGTTGTGACCAAAACAAACTCTGAGCTCTTCCTTCTGACAATCAGCATATTCTGTCTTTCACAACTTCTTTTGTACTCAGTTGATCTGCATTCTCCTATATTTCTTGGCAAAATATTGGGCTGTATTGGTGGTGTTCTAGAATGATTCTGTGTTATAGAAGACAGAAGGAAGCATACAAAATTTCCACTCAGTCTATGCACTGCCAAATGTGTTTATGAATGTCTAAAAGAGTCATACAGAAAGCTAATCTTTGTGAGGTTCCAGAGGTAAGGGAGGGACAGTATCTCAGAATGACTAGTACATCTCTTCTCCACAAACAGCATTAGGAATTTCTCCATCTCTCTCAGACATGTTATTACTAGCTCAGGAATGACTGATTCAAAAAGGTTTTTGTACCCTTTACCAACAGCAGGAGAACATCCAACAGTGAGAGAGAATTGCCCTGTCCTATGTTTTGATCTCAATCCAGATTGTGCCAGGTCTAGGATATCTCCTGTACTTAGACTCTCAGAATCCTTTCCATAAATTTGCTTGGAAAAAGAAGAATTTAGAAGTGGCCAATAATTTATGAAGTCAGAATTCTTCCAGATTGATCCCTGCTGTTTGTCTGAATTTGATACAGTTAGCAATTTTGGTGGGCAAGGACATCATCTCTATTTTAATCTCTCTAGTAAAGCAAGAGAGACACATAATCGTCCTCTAAAGTTACCATAGAAGTTTAGTGGCTGAGGAAATTTGACTCTTTACGCTCCAAGCATCTTCCTGAATGTGGATGATCTCTTTGCCAGATGGACTTTTGATCTTTCCTGTGGATTGGCATATTTTAGTATAATTAATTTACTCAGCCCACTCTTCAAGACATTATTAAACAGCTAATTCAGAAGCAGAGAGAAAAATTCTCAGTGAATGGAATCTTTTCATAGGCTTAGGCAATTTCTACATTGCAGTGTCTGCTTTTGCTTTAGTTTCACACTTCCATCCTTCTGTCTATGTCTGGCACAGTACTTCAGAGAAATTGATAACACTCTACATTTTCAACACTTTGATTCATAGATTTCATCTTTCTACACTACCACGCCTTTTTAAAATGTGATACAAATCTTAACCCAAGATCAGGTACTTAAGTCTTTTTTAGGTGGAGAAACACTACTAATTTAATGTGAATCTTCAGGAAACAGGCTGTGTAGAAATAAATGGCCCTTATATGTACAAATTGTATAAAGAGACATGCTAAAATGGGCACATGGGTTCATTCAGTCCAACCTCCCTGCTCAAGCAGGGTCATCCTAGAGCACACTGCTCAAGATTTTGTCCAGACAGATATTGATCTCCAGTGAGGGAGACTTCACAACCTCGCTAGGCAATCTGTTCCAGCGCATGGTCAGCTGCACAGTAAAGACAATCTTCCCCATATTTAGATTGAGCTTCCTGTGTATCAGTTTCTGCTCATTGCCTCTCATCCTATTGTTTGGCACCATTAGGAAGAGCCTGGCTCCATCCTCTTGACATCCACCCTTCAGAAACTTACAGACATTGATGAAGTCCAGCATGTCAAGGTCCTTCAGAAGGGTTGTACAACACTCTAGGTATCAGCCACTGCTCCCAGCTTTGTGTTGTCAGCAAACTCGCTGAGGAGGTCTCTCTTCCTTCATCCAAGTCATGAATCCAAGGCACAGTATTGAGCCTTGGGGGACACCACTAGTGCCAGTGAAATGCTGAACATGACCCAGCAACATGCACTTGCAGCTCAGAAAACATATTGTTTCCTGGGCTGCATCAGAGGCAGCAGGTCAAAGGAAGTGATACTTCCCAACTACTCTGCACTAGTGTGACCCCATCTGCATCCAGCTCTGGAGTCCCCAGCACAGGAAGCATGTGAACTTGTTGAGCAGAGGAGGGTCACGAGGATAATCAAAGGTCTGAAGTACCTCTCCTGTGAGGACAGGCTGAGAGAGCTGGGGCTGTTCAGCCTGGAGAAGAGAAGGCTTCGGACAGCCGCTGTAGCAGCCTTTCAATGCTTAAAGGGGGACTATAAGCAAGATGGGAGCAGATATTTTAGTTGGGTCTGTTGTGGCAGGACAAAAGGTGGTGGTTTTAAACCAAAAGAGGGTAGATTCAGATAGATTTAAGGAAGAATATAGTTCATTGAAGGTGGCAAAACACTGGAACAGGCTGCCCAGAGAGGTGGTGGATGCTCTATTGCCAGAAACATTCAAGGTTTGGATTGACAGGGCTCTGAGTGATCTGATCTACTGGAAGATGTCCCTGCTCACTACATGGGATTTGGAACAGAGAACCTTTAAAGGTCTGTTCCAGTCCAAACCATTCCATGATTCTATGACTTCTCTCTTTATGTAATCACCTGTTCTTGATTAGATAGTTTACTTTGTAACAAACAATAGCATTTAAATAGGAGCAGTCAGTAAGAAAGCTGGGTAAGTTATTGTTATATATCAGTGGAAAGTATTTTTATGATAAAACCCTAATTTTGTGTTAGTCTATAAATAAGCAAATCTTCTTCACTTAAAGACATTTGGAAGATAGTATTCACTGGGAGAGTAGTGCAACCCTGAAAAAGGTTTCGCAGAAAGGTTGTGTAATATCTACCTTTGGAAGTATTTCAAAGCCCTGAGCAACTTCATCTAACTTTGAAGTTAGCTCTGCTTTGAGCAACATATTAGATTTCAGAGTTCTCTCCCAACCTCGATTTCTCTCCATTGCTTATTTAAATGAGACATACATAAGTATCTGATTACCAATTCTTGACTGAGATCAAATGTTATTGTAATTAAATATTTTGGGAGGGATTTGCAATAAACTCAGAAGTCTGACAGAATGCTTACAGGAATTATGTATTTGATTATTTTTCTGTTGTTTCTGTTGTTGCTGGCAAAATACCCAGTGAAATGTGTCCTTATCCTCTCTTGTTCCGCAGAAATACAGCTCTAGTTGGTAAAATAGGCTGCTACTAATAGAGTGTTTACACATGGCAGATTTAAAGTATGCAAGACTTGTCACTGGGGCAAGTGTATGGTTCTCAGGGAAAACTTACAGGGACGAGCCTTGGAATCTAGTAGAAAATAGTGTTTTAGAAACAGGCTGTTTCATGGTGATCAGCATCTGACAAAATTATTTTTCAGATTCGTGAAACAGTTTCCATTTATGTCCTCCTTCTCAAATTCTATTTGTTGTCACATTGCTTTTGACAAAACATCGTATAAACAAGGAAGGTGGAGGTAAATGTTGAGCAGTAAAATTACGATGGAAACTTAAAATGTGAAAAGACGAAGTACTAAAAATGATGAAATGTTCTTAAGTTTTTACTGCTTAGCTCATTTGGACCAGACAAATGTCGTAGGTTACAATATAGATGTATCTAAGTATTCTATTACCACCAGCTGTGGGCCGTTAGCTGTTATCACCTGCTAATGACCCACCCCCGGAGACCCACCGCATGACTCATGGACTTATCTCACCCTATAGTGAGACGCTCTGCCCAGGAGGGAGGAGCCAAGCATTCCCACCTGGATATAAGCTGGCCTTGGAACTACCCAAGCTAGCCTTGTCTATGGGGTTCCCAGAGGGCAAGAGCTACCACTGGACCTGCAGGTGGAGACCAGACCTTCCATAAGGTCAACACTTCAACTGAACTACTTCATTTCGACTGCTACCACCACCACCCTAACTGGGTGTCAGGTTGTGTCTGACTTTGTCGATGCTTTTAACTTGAATTATTTAACTTATTTTTAATTTTTCCTATTAATTTTAATATTGACTTGTGATCTCCCACTGGTTTGTTTTCAAACTAGTACAACAAACAACTTGAAAATGCCTCCATTCATAGATTCCGCTATTTCCCCCCTCTATTTTCTTTTATTTTCAGTCATGTTTTAAGCAAAAATATCTTACAAGTGATTTGTATTAACTTGCCTTTAGCACAAAGAATTTAAGATCACTTTTCAGACAGTCATGTACACTGAGAGATAAGCCACTTCCATTTACTTCAGAACATAGCTAAGCACAAACACATTTGTCACACTGCAGCTGACACACTGCAGCATAGCAGCTAAGATCAATTTCTGGTAACTTTGCTGCAATGCTCACATTCATATTGCCCAAGTGCAGGTCATACTCTACTCAACTAATGAAGAACAGCATGTACCCACTCAAAGTATGGGCTCACTCAGCTCAAAGAGGTATTGTCATTAATGAATATGTATTCAATTATTTTGAGAAGTATCGAATCATTTAACTTCAATTAGACACATTTTAACTACTCCATTCTAAAATAAAGTTGAGGTAAGACATACTTAGCTTAAATGTTTATTAAGAAGGGAATAGCTTTTCCAAGAATAATGTTAAGGTTTAAAGACAATTTTACTGATTTAATGTGTCTTTGTATATAATATCCTTCTACATCCATCCTTGGATATTAATTCCTGTGTTTATTACTGACCATAATTTCACTTGCACTTGCTCCTATAGGTCAGTCCAAGAGTATATTGCCAGATTAGGTAACTCAAGTGTTATATAAATACCTCATTTTAACTTCAGTAAAGCTCAGGAAAAATTTATACCTGTACTTCGTACAGTCAGAATGTCTCCATGATACAAACTAAACAATCAAAAAGACTTTAATGACTCCTCTGCTCTCTCTGAATATTGTACCCTTCTTCCTGAAATGGAAGGACATGCTCTTACACCTGATAATTTTCTTCCCAGTTCTTCAAGGTTTACAGATCTTCAGCTCTGGATATAATAGGTAACTAAGAAGATGAGCTCCTTTTGATCTTCTCACCCAATCCTCATCAGACTACAAATGTCCCAGACTTCTGCATCTCTTGCATTACCCAACTGGAGATGATGATGCTTCTCCATATTCCTGTAGTGGATAGATACCTTAATGCATGTGGGGTGCTTAAATGCTGAAATTCTGTGTGACACAAAAAAATTGGTAGCGGGTAGATGACACCAGTCAGGCTGTGCACTGCCCTGAATTATTTCCCTGTAGTTGGCTGAAATCTGAGATATGAGGTAAATGCTGCATGTATTAGACACCATAGCTGCAATGGCAAGAATAACAAAAGTAAATAAAATAAAATAGATGTAAAGCATACAAGTGAGAGTCAAAAGTAGATAGAAAGGGTAACAGCTCTCAGCAAGGAAGAAAAATACCAAAATCTGCCTGGATAGCATTTTGTCTACAGAAAGAGATTGTCTGTATAAAATGATCCAACTATCTTCGTGTTTTGATGCTGAACTCAGTCGATTTAATGATGTTCTTTTAGGAAGTGCTCCTATGAACACAGCCCAGGATACTATTGGCATCCTTTGCTGCCAGGCCACACTGCTGGCTCACATTCACCCTGCTGCCTTCCAAGACTTCCAGGGTGTCATGGTTTATCCCCAGCCAGCAGCTAAGCCCCACACAGCCACTCACTCACTCCCTACCAAAGAGACTGGAGAGAGAATTGGAAGGGTAAAAGTTGGAGAACTCATGGGCAGACACGAAGAGACTTTCATAGGGAAAGCAAAGGCTGTGCACACAAGCAAAGCAAGGAATTAATTCACTGCTTCCCATGGGCAGGCAGGTGTTCAGCCATCTCCAGGAGAGCAGGGCCCCATCACACATAATCGTGACTTGGGAAGACAAACTTCATCACTCCAAATGTTCCCCTTTTCCTTCTTCTTTCCACCCTCCTCCCCCCAGCCTGCCCCATCCCTGTATACTCTGAGCATGATGCTACGTGATCTGGAATATCCCTTCGGTCAGTTTGTGTCACCTGTCCCAGCTGTGTCTCCTCCCAGCCACACTAGCATCCCCAGTCTCCTCACCAGTCTGGCAGTACCAAAAGCAGAAAAGGCCTTGGCCTTACTGCTTAGCAATAACAAAAACATCTCTGTATTATCAACCCTGTGTTCAGCACAAATCCAAACCACAGCATCCCACTAGCATTGGTGAAGAAAATTAACTACCCAGCCAAAAGCAGCATACAGGGCCTTTCCCCCAGCTGCTTCCAGGCTGGCCAGCCCCAAGCCTGTATTCCCAAGCAAAATAATTTGCATTTGTCCTTGCTGATATTCGTTAAATCTTCTGTCAGCCCATCCCTCCAATCTGTCTATCTGAAAGACAGCCGTGCCCTCAAGCGTATCAACAGGTCTCCTGTCTTGGTGTTGATGCCTGATGGATTTTTTGTCCTTTACCATTATACTTTTATACTCTTTTTATATCCTTTTTAACCTTCCCATTCCTGTACTTTTTACTCCCTGTATCTTAGCCACCCATGTTTATAACCCTTGTACTATAGCCTTGCTCAGAATTCTTCGGAGAAGATGAAACAATCTCCACAATCTCAAGAGCATGAGGCACCAACCTTGAAAAGAGCCCCATCACTGGGACATGTTTTTGTAAACTAAGTTGTAACCTTTTTGGGGGGAGGTAATTTGAATAAGGGGGCAATTACTTCATTTGTTAGGCTTCTTATTGGGGAATTTTAGATAGGTATGCTAATCTATGAAGTCCATAAATTGTATACGTGGGATATTGTCGCTCTCTTTTTGTCATGGTGCACCTGGGATCCTATTAAACCAAGGTAATACCCTTTTTCCTATACTGCATGTCTGCGTCTCAATTTTTTACCAGCATTTTAGGCATCAGTGTCACCTATAAACTTGACAAGTGTGCGGTTTCACCTCCTTCAGAACACTGATGAAGATGTAAAACAGGACATGCTTCAGATAGATCCCGAAAGTACTGCATTTGTTATCGCCATTAGGGTACGAACCATTACCCACACACCTTGGAGCCTGGTCACCCAAACTGTTTTTAACTCACTGAGTTCCACATCCATATAGACTGCACCATTCTAATTTGGATGAAAGAGTACAGTGGGAAAGAGTTTCAGAAGCACTGCTAAACTCAACATAAAAGTCACCTACTGTTTTCACCTGCATTCACATAAATAATTTTTAAATGGTTAAGGACAGTTTTTCCTAGGATGGAGTTATGAGATATACCACCAGATATCAGAACCCAGTGAGTTGAAGTTTCTTTCTTTATTTTTCTTTGCTTCAGATTTCTAAGAGCTTCCTTAAAAATTGGTGCAAGCTAGGATGTAGCAAAGCAAAACCATAAGAGAAAGTATGAAATGGTGACACAGCAATTCAAGTGGAAAAACTCAATTCCGCTATGGTATTGAATTAGGTCAAAAGTCTTAAACATGATGGACATATTGTTGAGAATTCTCGGCACAATGGCAACAGAAGGTCAGTTCTTAAAATGCCATGCTCCCCTCAGTTCATTTCATCGTCTACTTTCTGGAAACCAGTAAAGTTTAAAATTAGAGATCACTGGTAATGTTTGCACTTCGGAGGAAGAGACAACCTAACAAGAAATTCAAACAATTAAGGCTTCAAGAGTTACAAAACAGAGTCCTTAATACAGCAATACTTATTTGTTTATGATCCAAAACTTAGAGAAGTTGACAGTATAATGCACCTGGACAATATTAATAGTTAACAGTGTTGATGGTGTTAATAGGATTACTAATTGTTGTGATAATAGCTGCAGGTCCCCCACACCCCTTTTGTAATGAGTGTACTTGTCACCTATTGTCTTGCCTTCCCCACCCTACATGGTCCTGGTCACTCCCTTGGGTTTTCCTTATTGGTTCCTGTACCCCAACTCTGCCCATGTACCTCCCCTGTGCCCAGAGATCACTGGGCCAATGTGCTGTCCCCGCCCCTCTCTATTCTCCTATAAAACCCCTCACCGTCTGCCATCTTGTTTTCTCTGCAGCACATGTCTATGCAGCATGTACTCTACCCACACGTGCTGTCTATGCATGTAGCTGTCTATGCACCACATGTGGCTGTGCATGTGAGGCCTTCGCCCATAAGGCGTCTCTGCCTCTGGGAGGTCGTTGGCCTCTGCTGCACCATGTGAATAACCATCTTCCATGGACACAATGCATAGACCTTCCTCGCCTTCTTTATCATCGCCGGTTGTGGAAGCAGTTGAACCAGAGCAAGCCTTACGGCTCCCTGGCTGGTGAGAGCACAGTGACCAGCCCTGGGACTGAGGGTTTGGTGCACTGAGGTGCTGAACCGGGCTGGGTAGAGACGCTCTCGAGTAAGGTCTGCTGTAACACCCTTTTAAACCACAACAAGTAACAATAGATAAAAATCACTGACAAATATGTACACTTTGCACAGATGACCAACTGAAATTTTTTTCCCAATTCTCTCAGAAAAGGAGAGTACATATAATTACTTGGATGCAAAATAAATTTGACTATATCTGAAAGTGCAAACATCAAGGTTCTTTAGTCTATCAGCCAAAATTAAATACTTCCGCTTCAAAGATCCAAATAAATTAAAGTAGACATAATATGCACAGATATGAAATCTGTCTACCCATTGCTAGCTGTGAGAGACCAATCTGATTTTTATTTATGCCTCAACATATGTTATACATAAGGTTAAAAAGTTACCTTAGAGTCTGTGTTCGTGCTGGGAGCTCTGTGCTCTGGGAGGCTTTGCCTGGCAGCAGTCAGGAGAGAGGAAGCTCCCCCTGCTGCTCGGCAAGCAATCTCCCCTTGCTGGTAAATCAGATCCCTGGATGCCTGGGAAAAAAATGTACAGGAAAAGTGCGCGGGAAGGCACGCTATAGGAGTGCCAAGCACATAAAAGCTGTTAAGTGTGACACAACCAGGGCCATTTTCTTTGAGTTTCTTGCAGGAGGGCGAGGCTTGCCTGGAGTGTTCCCCCCCTCCTTCGCATTCTTCTCTCTGCAATCCCACTCCTTCCCTGGCTGTCTGTCCTGTCTATGCTGTCCTGTTTTGCTTCGCTGCTTGTCCAAGGCAGCTCCGTCGCCGCAACAACCTCATGCTCGCTGTTTCCCCGACAGAGCCACCGCTGCCGCCTGCACCCTGCCTGCACGCAGCCTGGAGCCACCTGCAGCCACCGTGCTCCAACCCTGACCACCTGCAGCTATTCCTCGAGTCCTGTTCCTGCTCTTCACCCACGGCAGGCACGTGTAGCTGCTGCCGTTCAGAAATCTCGCCCAGCTGCCACGGGAGCCACGCAGACTCTTGCAGCTTGCAGCGCACAGCTCCATCTGCCAAACCCTTGCTGATGGGGTGCCCGGGATACAGCAGGAGCAATCTGTCTGGTATTCTCTTTCTGTCTCTCTTTCCCCCCTCTTTGTTCCTTTTTCTGTCCCCCTCTGTGTGGTGGTTTTGATTGGCCCAAAACATCAATAAAGTATTTTTAACATCTAGGATAAATTTGGACTTTTCAGAAGCTGTTGTGGTAGGCCTGGGGAGGTGTCTGAGGGGTGGGGAGTAGCACAAAGATGGCTCCTGTGTGTCCTGAGTGAAAGTTCTGGAAGTCCAGAACATCAAGTCCAGCAGAGCCAATATCTGATGGCTCTGAAGGTGATGGACATGCTGCTGGCCAAGTCTGGGCCAGTTAGAAGTGCTAGTTACGCCTCTGTGAAAACAGATTTAAGAAGAAATCAAAACAAAGCAAGCACACACTTCTTTGTAGTTAGAGGAGGAGGAGGTGGAGGTAAAAATATGTGAAGGGAGAACAGCATGGAGACACCAAGGTCAGTGAAGAAAGTGGAGGAGGAGGTGCTCTAGTGCTCCAAGCGACGAAGCTGAAAACTCTCTGCTAGCCGTGGTGAAGGCCATGGGGGGAGCAGGAGGTTTCCCCTGCAGCCCATGGAGTCCACAAGGATGCANTTGGAAAGAGGGGAGGGGGGTGAGCAGAGAGATTGCTTCTTATGATGGAGGGGGTGAGAGCAGAAAAAACTGTCAGCAGAGAGAGAGAGAGAGAAATAAGTAGAGATAAAGAGTATTTGTAGTAGAAGAATTGTGGTGATGAATAGATTTATGGTCCTGCTCTGTGAACTGAGAAAATACCTCACACCCTGCCTCCCTACCCAGGCTTGTTGGTTATAAAAGAAGAAAGGGGGTGACTACTATGAGTTTGTAAGAGGGAGGGAGGGAGGGAGTGAACAAAATAATGTAAGAAAAGTTTATTTTTGCCTTGCATTTTATCCTCCAACTCTGTTAGGTAATTAAATCACTTTTTGCAACTTTAAGTTAGAACCTGTTTGCCCTCTTTCTTTCCTTTTGTGCGTCCTCCTATTAAAAGAATCCTTCCCGAAATCCCCATTTTACAGCAGAGCGAAACACTAGCCATTACCAGCTGTCAAAGAAAGATGGTGGTAAGACCGTTTCAATTTGCCATTATTTGTAAATATAATTTGAAGAACTGGGAAAAAATGTACAAACCATTTTCTGAAGTTCTTTTCCCAAGCAGCCCAGGCACAGTGGTGCCCTCTGTAACAGGGCCACCTCTTACTGTAAGCAGCTGGGCTGGACACTGTACAAACTGTCATTCCAGTTCAGGACTCATATTACAGAACTAAGCAATTTTTAATTGGAAGCTGGGTAATCTGCTAGGTTTCAGTGGTGATAATGCCAAATTTCACTTCCAAATTCCTAAAAATTAGACTAGTTTGCTTGATACCTTGTATGTGTACATGACTGTTTGTGTGCATACAAGCACTTTTATTTATGGCTCAGAGTACCTCCATCTAAACTTATTATAGAGTAAAATTAGATTTAAGACATCATTTCAAGAATTAGTGTATTTTTAGATAGAAAGTGGTAGAATTTGTACAAAAAAAAAAAACCACACCTATACCTCTGAAATTATTGTTGTGTAAAGAATTAATAAAGTTTATCGGAAGAGATTTTGTCAGATTTGAGGTAAGGAATAAAGAAATCTCACTTCTCATGTGGCCCTTAAAGATGGCTTATTTTAACTTACAAATTAATAAACACTGAGGAATCTATGCTATGAAATAGAAATTCTGCTTTAGCAAATCGTTGTGTAGAAGAGACCAGAAAAGCTGCAGAACAAGGCCTTGGAAATAGGAAAGTCATAGATTTTTATGACCATATTGTTTTTTTCATCTCCTCTGTAAGTCATTAAACAGATTTGAGTTTCCTATTTGTAAAGAAAGACAGAAGAAAGAACCCCTTAGTTATCTCCTTTTTCCAATTCCAGATGGGTACATGACATTTCTAGAAAGAATACATCACACAACAGGAACTATATTCAGATTAATTTGAATATGTGCTTGTTAGATAATAATCCAAGCATAAACATCTACAAATGCTCATTAAGATGTCAGTGATCGATGTTAGCCTTCCAAAATAAAAATTAGTATCTCAAACCAGATAGGCTCCAAATTACATTAGTACAAGAGAAACTTGATTGCCTTTGAGCTATCTTGGAGTTTATTACTTTTCAAATTATACCTGGCATGACTTTTTTGGACAGAGGGGTAAAAAATATGTGCAAAATAAATAATTGAAAACATCACAATGAATAATGTATCTCTTGTTTTCTTGTGAAGACTTCTAGATACAATCATACTCAAATCAATTCAAGTAAACATGTGCATTTTCCACACACATGTAAAACAAGAGCAGTAGTTTTTAAGTAGACTATTACCCTTTACAAGGCTGTCACAGAAGGATATAAATTTAGGTATTAAGAAGTCCCCTATTAACTTGTTTGCCTAGGAACAGTCATTCCGGATTTCATAATAAAGGAAGAAAAATATTATGGACTGTTGAAGCATGGAGAAATGGCAGTGCCAGGAAGCACCAGGCAGAAAGGAATGCTAGTGAAATTTCCTTCATTAGTTCTACATTTTTCTTGGATAATTAAATAAAAACTGTATTTAAGTCTTAGGAGCAATTGTGGAGACTGGCTTTAGCTTCAAAAAGTTAAGTATTAATCTGGACACACATTTGACATCTCTTGGGCTTCAGAAGTGGCTTCAGCCAGTGAAAAAATGTTTTTGTAATCAAGCACTTGTAGCACTGAAAGGTGAGAAGGATGAAAGAGGCCTTCTTTTACATATAATTAAATGTTCATTTATTTCATGAAAGGCAGCAAGGAGGATTTAGAGAGAGAATGGATTGGGGTTGGGAGAGTCCTTAAAGATCATTGAGTTTCAACCCCACTATTAAGGACAGGGACACCTTCCACTGGACCAGGTCAGGCAAAGCCCCTTCCAATCTGGCCTTGAACACTTCCAGGGTTGGGAAGTCCACAGCGTCTCTGGGTAACCCATTCCAGTGTCTCTCCACCTTCCCAGGAAAAAATTTCTTCCTTATATCTAAACTAATCCTAACCACCTTCAGCTTAAGGCCATTGCCCCTTGTACTGTCACTACACACCCTTGTGAAACGTCCCTGTCCAGCTCTCTTGTAGGCTTCCTGTAAGTACTGAAAGGCTGCCATAAGGGCTTCCCAGAGCCTTCTCTTCTCCAGGCGAAACAGCCTCAACTCTCTCCTCACAGGAGATGTCCTCCAGCCCTCTCGTCAACTTAGTGCCCTCCTCTGGGTTCATTCCAGCTGGACTTTCTGATGTTGGGGGGCACAGAGCTATTTACCCTCAAATACCCTGCTAATCATACAGACAGGGAACTAATCTGAGAAGTAGGAAACAAATTTCCCTCTCTTTAGAGACAGATTGAATTGAAATTCAGCCTCAGCAAGCAGTCAGATCATGGGTCTTGGGGAAAAGTATGGTTACTTTTCCTGGTACAGTGTTGCACCAGAGTAGTGTAGCCTAAGACACAGATATTTACTTCCAAACTTTAGTGAGCAAGGATAGAAGCCAGACACCCAACTTCTTCCCACAGGCAAACTTTGAGATCCTTATGTGTATGCCCATTAACAAATGCTCAAATACTTTGCCAGCTTTCTAAGGGAAATGTTAGTGATCCAACCAGGTACTCATGAATTCAGAAGGAGGTGAACTGAAGCTTGGAGAATCATGTTTTTCCCCTCAGCATTCACATTTTATTTTTACATCTAAGCATTGGTGCATAAAATAGGGATAAATATATGGAAATTACTAACATGAGGAGTTATGAAGGCACAAGAGGGAAAAATCCATCAGTCATTTTAATAGTAGTGAGAGGGTGATTCTAACAGAGGAAAGTGCTTTCTCTGTAATGCAGAAGAAATAGGTCCAACTGGAAGGGAGAACAAAGGTCAAAGGCACAGCTTTTCAGTGCACAAAATGAGCAAATTACACTCTTGGCTTCACTAATTCATATTCACCGAAAATTTCTGCAATAATCTCTGCATACTTCTGTCTTTTAAAATAATTGTTGTTCCTCCACAGTATCTCTGATGTACCGAGAAACCTAAATATTATACTCTGATCTAGTTTTGAGCAGGGTTACTTTAGCTCAAATTAATTTTTAGGAAGAAGAGTCTGGCTTCCTTCTGAAATATGTTTGATTTCTTTCATCCTGCAAATGGTTCCTAATTGAAGAACCACACAGGGGACTGACAAACATAGTTATGATTTTCCTGGGCATTGCAGGCTAAACAAGGAAAGGATGCTTTTCAGTAGTGAGGAAAAGATGCCTCCCTCGTACAGTTTCTAGTACAGTTTCTAGAGCTTGGAGAGTTGGTTTGGCATGGATAAAGGCAGCCTTCCCTGAGGATGGAAAAGAGGCTTTTTTGCTCTAAGGCACTTCTTTCAGTTAAAGGGAAAAGAAAATAAGAAAGAAACTAACAATCAATTTCTGGGTATCAGCCAAGGAAAGATATGCCTGAATCCATTAGGCTAAGAAGGTTTCATTGTGTAGCTGTTCTAAAAGATTAAGTAGCATGGCTGACTTCAGACTAAAGAACTTGTATTAGAATTACAGCATTCATTGATATAAGAGACTGACAACTGACTGCAGATTGTACTTTAAAGGCCAGTATGATATCTTGTCATGATGTAGAGGTGACTCAACAGGCCATCAGCCAGAGAACACTATTTAAATACCACAGTCTGTACTGAGGAAGTAAAGTTGAACAAAATTGAAAGTGCATTTGAAAATCAAAATATGAAAAAAGGTCTTTCTTTTGCTCAGAGACAGAGTCTAAATTTAAGGTGGCAGGGCACAGAGGTCATAAATATTACTGCATTTTTTTCATAGCCTACAATGCCAATGGAAAAATATATCCATAATCTCATCAAATACAATTAAAGAAAATATTTTGAATATTAGCACTGTTTTTAGTATGATTTTCTCTTTGTCTTCTGACTGATACAAAAGTAAAAAAAAACTCCGCATCTGAAGGTAAGACTTCCATATATACTAAAATCTCCACCAGCTTCCACAGGAAGAGCAGAACTATGCTTTGGAATTATTATGTACCTTTCTTCACTGCTCTGTATAAATGAAATGTAGTAAGTGTGAGAGTAGCAAGAGAGAACACTCCATATCTTCACAATATTTCAGTCCAGCAAAGAAGTCACAGCTTACAATTCCTACTCAGAGAGCTAAGGTCAGATAGGACCGGGTCACCTCATCTGACTCACTGTATCAGAGGACATTACATTTGAGGTCTTTCAATTTAAGTCATCCAACTCAGAAATAATTTCTGTGATGCTTCTTTTTTAAACTGTGAAGATCAGAACTGCAGGATTCCAGTATCAGTCCCACCAATAATGCATACAGAGGTGAATAGTCATTGCCCTTTTCCTTGTATTTAAACGATGAAAAATTTTGTCTGCATTTGGTGCCACAGTATTACCCCAGGAGTTCATATAAAGATACTTGTCTGTGAATTTCCCCAAATTTCACAGTTAGAGATTTTACACATATTGATCCTATTCCCTGTCTCTGGATTCATGGATTCCTGATATTGTGACTGCCTATGTGCAACTATACATTGCTTCAAAAGACCTCCTTTACCAAGTGATATAGGTGATTATTACCACTATTTTCTCTTCCAACCCTTTGAAATAATCCCAGAATGAGATTATTCTAGGTCACAGATAGAAATGTGATAAAGAAACACAACATTTTCAATGATGACTCCCCCAATATTTTTTGAGATCCACCAGTCAGTTTGTAATGTTCACTTATATTTGATCTTATTATTTGGTCAATACTAAAGAATAATAATATTTTAAATCAGGATTCTACTTAATAATGAATTAAGCCTTATAGAGACTTATTTATTACAACTATGTCCTCATTTTTATTAATTTAACTTATAGTCTCCTCCAAAAAATGTCATGTTTGACAAGATATATTTTCATAAAATTAAAATTATGGAGATAATTGTATTTTTTTCATCTGAACACTGATACAGCTTTTCTATTATTTTGCCTCAGACTGGGAGGACTTCAACTGGCTTATAGAAATATTGACATTGTCAATGTATTTTCCTCAAACACTGATATGAGGCCTTATACTCTTCAGTAGTATCTGAAGAGTATAGAATCTATCTATATAGATTTCTGTATCCAAAAATCAGACAAGTTTCCAGACCTGGTGGTATGAATTTACAAATCAGTTTAGGCAGAAATCCTCTAGCCACTGGGATATCACACTCTGAGAATAGAGATAACAGTGATTGTAATTTAAAGCAGAAATATTTGTTATAGATGGGATTGCCATTCATATAAGCTAATGTAACAAAAAAAAATTAGCTTCATTGACCACTCAGCTTTCCTACCTAATGTACAACTCTGTCTCACCCTCTTTATCCTTGTATTACAGGGTCATGTTTTATAGTTTATTTTTCCAGAAGTAGCTACCCCTTCCAAAATCAAATACTAGTGTGAAGAGAAAGAAGAGAAGAGAAGAGAAGAGAAGAGAAGAGATTAATATACCTTTTCCTGAAACAGAAGACTGGATTCCTAAAGATAAGCAAGGAACTTCACAAAACAGATACATGTCAATGTCTCCACTTTAACTCAGCAATGCACCTTTCCTGCTAGGAAAGTGACCATGCATCTTTCCCTTAGGGAAAGTGGTCATGTTATGATATTCCTGTGCTCCAAGCCACAGCTTATCCCCACCACATAACACAGACACTTCTGAACAACAGTTTGGGGAGGAGGTGTTAACATGTGGTGTTGTTTGGGTCTGTAATTGCATTTATAGAGAATAAATTATGGGGAAACAGGAAAACCGAACAAAATGAGACATGACAATCCTCTGTCCCATGTGCAAGAAGAAGCCAAACTGGTGATACAATTATCCTAGTGATTCCAATAAAAATAATTCTTTGAGCTAATGGAAGAGAATCTTCAACAAATAAGTACATCAGAGGATGTCTCATAGACTTTATGAATTTTACAGCATTTTGTGGCAGGTGCAATTCAGATACCATATGCTGTGCACAATAATTAGGAAATAAAAGCCCAACGTATTTAGATCAGTAGGCAAAAAATGCCAAAAATATCTCTCCTTGCACTGAGACAGTAAGAAACACAAAAGACGAAAATGATTATGAGTCACTGCTAAAATATCCCTGCCTCTGTGAAAGCCAGATAGGGAGAGAATATATGAAAGTCACTAGTCAGCATGCATGAGGGAAGCCCCCACCAAGATAAAATTATTCTAAAACACAAATTCCATGAAATGCATAAGGAGAAGCTTGAGTCTTTTGCACTACTTGACAGAAATAATCCTACTTAGCTTATGAAATCTACAGTACTGTAGCTGCAAAAATTCCTTTGGTTCTGTAGAGAGACAGTGACTTAAAGCGGATAAACTAAAACAGAAACTCATTTCCATCTCCCTGCAAAACTGATGGCATATGTACTACTTCCAGATTGTGCGAAAGTGTAAATAAATTCTACATTCTACAGATACCTTTTGCTTTTGATTAAAAGATATAGCAGGTTTGTCTCTTAAGAGTAGAGACAGAAGAGTATTGCTTTGGACTTCTAGTAGAATGGCTGAATGACTGCATTGCACTGTGTTGCTAATATTTGTTTTCTTATGCTTAAGCAAGCTTGATTTTGAAATAATATTTCATGGCAAGTGGTATTAGATGAAAAATTTATTGTCTTGCTAAAATGCAGCACAATACCTGAATTTTTTTTCTCTTACAGCAGTGTCCCTGGTACACGGTCTGACTGCCAGAAACTAGAGCAACTTCTAGGAGGTTTTTATTTAATGGTCCTTAAAGATGAAGGGCGAAGTCTCTGGTTTAATCCTTCATTTAGTTTCTTACTGAGAAAGTATAACTTCCTCTTTAATTCTGCATTGTGAAGAAGGACAAAACAAATGTAGAAGTGACGTATGCATAACAGTCACTGAAGATGTTACTCCTTCTCCATTTGAAAATGCTTATTGCTGCAAATCAGGTTCAAGACCACCTAAGGAACCTGAATGCACCAAGTCCATGGGATCTGATGAGGTTCATCCACAGGTCCTGAGGGAGCTGGCAGACAAAGTTGGTAAGCCACTACCCATAAGTTTTGAAAAATTGTGGCAGTCAGGTGAAGTTCATGATGACTGGAAAAAGGGAATTATAACCCGTGCTTTAAAGGAAGAAAGTGGAAAACCCAGGGACCTGCAGATCAGTCCGTTTCACCTCTGTGCCCAGCAACATCCTGGAGCAGATTCTCATGGAAATTATGCTAAGGCACATGGAAAATAAAGAGGTGATTGGTAACAGCCAACATGACTTCACCAAGGGCAAATGGTGCCTGAAAAATCTGGTGACCTTCTATCACAGAGCTACAGCACTGGTGGGTGGGCAGAGCTACTGACATCCCCTACCTGGACTTACACAAATTGTTTGACTCTATCCCACACAACATCCTTGTCTCTAAATTGGAGATACACGGATTTGAGGGATGGACAATGGGTGGATAAAGAGCTGGCTGGATGGCCACTCACAAAGAGTTGTGGTCAAGGGCTCATGGCCCATGTGGAGACCAGTGGCGAGTGGTGTCCCTCAGGGCTCAGTGCTGGGACCAATACTGCTCAACATCTCTGCCAGAGACATGGACAGTGGGATCAAGGGCAGCCTCAGCAAGTTCACTGACACCACCAGGCTGTGTGGGGAGCTGACACACTGGAGGGCAGGGATGGCATCCAGAGGGACCTGGACAGGCTTGAGAGCTGGGCCAGTGCAAACCTCATGGAGGTCAACACAGTGAAGTTCTAGGTCCCATACCTGGGTCATGGCAATCCCAGGCACACCAACAGGTCGGGCAGAGAAGTGATTGAGAGCAGCCCTACACAAAAAGACCCTGGGGCGATGGTTGAAGAAAAACTCAGTAAAAGCTGGCAGTGTGTGATTGCAGCTCAGAAAGCCAATTTTGTCCAAAAGGAACATCAGAGAACTTGAGCACTTCCCCTACCAGGACAGGCTGAAAAAGTTGTGACTGTTCAGGCTGAAGAAGAGAAGGTTGTGTGGAAACTTCCAGTATCTGAAGGGAGCCTATAGGGGAGATGGAGATGGATCCTTCATCAGGAACTGCAAGGGTAAGACAAGGAGTAATGAGCACAAATTGAAAGAGGGAAATTTTAGGCTAGATATTAGGAAGGAATTCTTTAGTGTAGGGGTGATAAGATAGTGGAACAGGTTGTCCAGGGAGGCCGTGGATGCCCCAACCCTGGCAGTGTTCAGGACCAGGTTGGATAAGGCCTTCAGCAGCCTGGGTTAGTGGGAGGTGTCCCTGCCCACGGCAGATGGGGTTGGGACTAGATGTTTTTAAGTTCTCTTCCAGCCCTTAATATTCTATGATTCTATGTAATGCAAAACCAAGTCAGGCCTGTATGCTAGGAGGTTTATAAGTAGTCATCCATGACTCTTCATATAGATAAAATTTCAAAACTAGAACCCAACAGAGCACATCTTGAAGAAATTTTCAAGAACCAGCTCCTGTAAATTAAGAGGAAAAAAGGTAAAGTAAGCCACTGAGACAACGTGTACAGATTGTAAGAAATTTCCTGTGTGAAGACATTCTCATACCAGGAGGGTTTTTGCTGTTAGAAAAAGAAAATCATAAATCATAAATGGTTTCAGTCTTATTACTGAGCAAAATGCAATGGTCATGGTGGACCAGGCGAGCAGCCTGAATGAGCATCTCTGGTGTCCAAATTCTGAAATCAGAATTTTCTAGTTACCTGACAATTGACTCACATTTGATGACTAAGTATTTTGTAAAACTAAGGAATAATGGCTCTGTATATTTGAAGACTCAACTGCAGAGGTAATGAACTGAAATTTCTTACATATGATGCTGGCTGATGTTGCTCTTGGAAGGAAATACTGATAACCTGAGGAATCTGTGTACCCTTTAATGAGGTTAGAGAGGAAAAGCTACCCAAAGAATATGCAGGAGAGTCTGTCATTGATTTATTACCTTACAGAAATTATTAATCCATTCTGATTTCCAGTTACATCTCTTAGATTCTGCAACAGAATGCAACAATTCAGACCAAAAACTTTAAAGGTTACTATTAGGGCAATTCATACTAGATTGTCTTGAAAATATTCCTTTCATTCCCTAAACTATTAAATCCCTAAAAAAGGAATTTGAGGAGATCACCATACCCATCACCCTGAACTAAAGGATTTCTACATAATAGGCAGCATACATATCTTGCCTAATTTTTTTAGGGTAGTCATAATTCCTTACATCCACTTTGAAGAGTTAGAAGGGTCTTTCCAATACGTAATAAAAGAATCCCTCTTTACAATTTGAGTTCATTGCTTTTCATCCTCTTCCTAAAGACAAGTTCTAATTGCAGGAGGGGGGGTCACTGATTGCACTGATTTCTATTAGATCAGTGATTTGTTTTATGCCCCAAGTGAGGAATTATAGCTGAATCATTGACACATCCTGAAAACCAGGAACTTTGTCACGTATTTCACGTAAGTGCTAGTACAGATTAATCAGGTAATAACAAAACCAAGCTGTCCCAGCCACTTACTGCACTGATTTGATTCCAGACAGAGCAGTATGAAACTTCCACTGCTTTCCTGGCACTCTAATCCAATCACTGTTTCATAGTGTCTGTAACACATACATCCCCAGGCACTGCACATAAAAACATAATTAAAACAAACATTACACTGGATAAGCTTTCAGAAACAAAATATCCTTTTACTGTCAGTTCCTTCTAGTGGAGAGAAATGCAATGGTGTATATTCAAAGGATTTGCTGTCAAAATGAAACCAGGGAACATTTAGAAGACATGAATCAAATGAGCATAATGTACTAACTAATAGGCTGATACTCAACATTCACCATGGGGCAAAGAATCTGATACATCAACAATATTTGCATATTAATTCCTGAAGAAATTGACAGCCAGTGCAGCTGAAAACAAATAAGAGCTACAGTATGTGGAATAAGATTAGTTTACCTTCACATGAATGCTGCACTGTTCTTCATAACTTGAGAAAAAGATCTAGGGCAAAATCAAAGCCAGACTGAGAGAGATGCTCATCCATTTAGGTCTTTATTTAATAGGCTTATGTGTTGGCAATATACGTTCTTCAAAATTGCATTAACCTACAGAACCATTTATTTTAATCCAATAATTTTGATTTTAGAAGCCCAGTGAACACACTTTAAAGAGGCTGAGAAAACAGTCATCCTGCATTCTGAATGCTCTGGTTTAAACCTGTACAACTTCAAATTCTGTCAAGACAGGACTTTTTGAGGGGTGCTTTTTCCTGTATTCATTCTAAAGGAGGCTCCCAGGGTACTGTAGAGCTCTTGAATCTCCATCTTACATAATGTCTTTATCCCTTTAACCTTCCTCTTACACTACAAAAATAGATCTCCCTACAGAAAAGAGGAATTTGAAATTTTAAAGATGGTTAGGTTGGAATATTCTAAAATGGCTTTGAAATTGGGATGCACAGCTTGATAAAATTAGGACTGCCCTATAAAACTGATTAAAACTCAGGTCCATAATAAAGGAATTCTGTATATTTGCAAATCAAACAAATAAACAAATCCCAAACAATTGCTGCATAAAATTTTGCTATAGTAATTTGTGTAAGTCAAAATGGTTATTGTCAATCTCCATCACACAGACAGAAAAGCCCCTAAGATTTTCCCTATATGTCTGAAATGGATAAACTATACCTGTAGAAACACAGTATATCAGTATAATTTTGTTGTCAAATGTCTGGATCCCTTGGAAGTGGCCCAATAACCATAAGAAAAAAATAAAAATACGAGAACAAACAAAAAGTGAGAATTGCAATATAAGAAAGCATATAAAGAATAAGCAACCCACCAAAACACAATGGAAAAATTAATCATCTCTTTGAGAACAAAAGACTTCAAACTTTTCTGAACTTTAATTCTATGTCTTTCTGAATATTGTCTTCCCTCACTTGCATCCCTATACCTTCAAAATACAAAACATGCTGGCATGTGCAAGGGGCAGTCACACATAGTCAAAAGCATTTAAATTATTGTTTTGCTAGATCAATATACTCATGGTTTTCAGTTTAGACGATGCAATTGGCTTGCAGTCTTCAAAACAAAATAATAGCATTAATTGGTCATGACAACTTCCTTAGATCCTGAAACACTTCTAGAATTTACATAAGGAGAATCATAGAAGCCCAAGGACCATTTCAGCACAGTGACATTTTTTAAAACTGGGTTATTTCACTTAGAAACCTCGTAAAAGTCAGCTCATCTTTAACTAGTTGTATAGCAACAAGAAAACTAGTGTATAATGGATTTTTTAACCTCAGACTTGGCATACTTCCTGGAAAGTATTGAATCATGAAAGGTCCAACATTTATTTAAAGGCAGAATTCTGAGCTGACCTCTAATCTGACCCCTTCTATGCACACAGTACTGGAAACAAAAGCTGTTCAGAGTCCAATTATTTAAGGTCTGTTTGCCAGAGGAACACTACCTTTCTTGCTCTTAACAGCGAAACTTTTTCCCGTCTCTCATGAATACTATTAAGTAATAATGGAGGTAGATACAAATGAAGAATAGCAAAGGCAACATTTCATTCAGAGTAGCGATGGGCTTGTAAAGTGCAAGGTCCTCTGACTGATTTAGTAAACAAGGACAATAGGTGATCACCTACTTAGGAGCAGCAGAGATTTAAAAGCAGAATATGCAGGAAGAAAACATGGCTGTTCCAATTGACAGACAGTATTTTCTTTCTCTGCAGCAGAATTAATGAAAAGCATTTTTTGTACTGAAATCATTTAGGAAGATTTCTCTCCAATTTTCTTTTGGGGCTTCCCTTCCAGGATTCCTCATTTCTATTCTTTTGGTTTAACTTGCCTGATGTTTGGTTAGTATCTGTGTTCTGTTGGTACTATAATATAAATTAAAATACCACAAGCACCAGATATCTGATAGTATGAGCCATTGCAGAGGGCATAAAGCAATATTTCAAGTTCAAATGGCAAAATTAATAACTTAATGTAAGGCAATTACGAAGCCTGCCTGGAGATCTATGTCTGATGGAACAGAATGTAGAGACCAATGATTGTTTATTTCTTTACTAACATGGTCAGATAAGGCTATTAACTTACTATGACTATGAGAATGTTTGTTATTCTTCTGGTTTGTTTCTGGTTTATTTTCAGTCACAGGATCAACCTGAAGGAAGTGAAAGTCATTCATACTCTTTTGTAATGCCTACTTAAACACTGGAGATGCTTAGTTGCCTGTTTTTTCATGGATTTTGTAAGTGTTATGGTACAGTCATTTCTTCTTATACCACTGTTGTATGCTATTTGATTCAGACTGTCCATTTGTTAAAAAAAAAAAGGTAAAAATGTTAGTCATGAGAAACATGCTCATAGATATGATTGAACTTACAATTACTTTTACTGGAGAGGAGAACCAGAAGAGATTAACTGGAGCTACTGGAAATCTTCAGATGCTGAATCTCCAGCTTTTCAAAATGCAACAACTGGAAAAGCTGCTTTTGGAAGGCAGAAAATATTTTTATAAGATTTATTGTAATTATTAATACTAATGTAATCAAAATTATGTTTTTAATAATGTTTCAGACTTGAGGCAATTTTGCATCTTTTCTGAGTTCCTGTCTAAAAGGTTACTCAGCACAAAGAGTTTATCATAAAAAATGTCAAATCAGTATCTTTCTGAGTGAATAGTTGGATGGCGACCTGAAACTGTGTAACAAAATTAATTATTCTTATTTTCCCCTTAAAACGATAAAGGTAATTTTCCAGCACAGCAGTGGCTGCAGAGTTCTGCTCTTTCTTGTATCCTTAGCAACACATCCTGTTCCCTGTTTCCAGCAGTTCAGTGTAATATAAATGTACCACGTGCTTTCTACAGGGGTATGTATCACCAGTTCCTATCACCTAGTATGCAAATGCAGAGAGCAGTTAGAGGGTTCCTCAGCACAATAGAAAGAGATGTCATTTAGGAGGCTAACTGGTGTCCTAAGTCCAGCACACCTTTGTTTAGAGCTATGGTTCAACATGAAATCCACAATAAAACTGATCTCCAGGTCTTGTCTCTGATACAGACAACTTCATTACAAATTAGAGCTTAGACCATATTTTAAATGTCAAATGGATTTAAAAATTACTGTTTTGATGGGGTTTATTTTGACATTTTGAAAATTATAGGGGAAAGTAATTTGCAAAACTCAGGATCAGTCACAAAAATGTGAGCAAGACAGAGCTACCATTAGCTTCGAGGAAAACATGGGAGATTAATATCACATTCATACTAAATTTATAGGAATATGCAGAAGGCAAAAGGGGAGTAGAACTGATTAAAAAGATACTAAAAATATTCCATTTTTTTCCACTGGTTCATAACCTACAGAGTTGTCATTTTCAGTGAGAAAATTCCATCATTATATGAAGTGAAGAAAAAGTAATCCATTTTTAATTTTATCTCAGGCAAAATCTGACTTACATTCTTTGAAGAGTCATAAAACCAAATATGGAAACTTGCAGCGTACTACTATAGGTGATATTGCTGGCACATGAAATCAAAATGAAAACCTGTGTATTACATAAAGAGGCAAGAGCTGAAAAGGCAAAGTTTTACTTTCTTGATATCGTCAATTCCAGGCAAATTTTGTGATTTTTTTTGTATCTATAATATTTAGAACAGAAGCAATGTAATTGCACTGGGTTTTTCAGCTCATAACAGTAAAACTACAGCAAAACTTACCTTTCTTCATTAATATGTGTGTATGTTTCTTGGTGTATATATGCTATTCAATTTTTGCCCTATCTCATAGCTCTTCATCAGGGCAATCAGGGGTACACCTTCTCAGAGTAAAATCACCTCTGACTATCAGATATGACTGCCATTTAGAGATGTGTTCTTTGGAAAGATGGGAGAGAAAGCCTTGAAGATTCTTGCATTTTTCTTCCCACACAATTCGACTTCCATGAATCAGACCTATCTTTCTACACAGGAGCAGAATAAACCCCTGTCATGACAGTCAATTGTAATTCTCCGAAGCTGAAGAACTATGGGGAACATCTCCCCACTGCAGACCTTGTTCATTTTTACTCCATTTCTGATAAAAAACACAAGCTAGAACTCCTCTGTTTCAGATTGTAGAACCATCTCACAAGCCTTCTTTTTTAGAAAACAAAATAATTCTGACCACCCTTATTAGCAACTTTTGCAACCAACCTGACAGAGTTACCCAGCCAAGGTTAATTTGCTTGTGGATCTCTGAAGATGCTGTCATGGAAAAAGAAAAACTATACCTGAGTTTGAAAACAGTTGTTTTTCCATACATTCTGTAGTTGCTTGGCTCAGATCGGCTGCATAGCTCAGAAATTCTTTGACTACTCTAGTGATTAATCACCCTGATTGCCCAAATAAGCTAACACAAAAAGCCATATTTGTATAGACATCCATATGCTTTCATTTCTGGAAACCTACTTCCACTGTAGTTCCTCCAAAAAATCAAAAATATCTATGCAAAACAAAAACAAAAGCAGAACAAAATCACAAAAAACCCCATAGATGCGGCAGCATGGAGTCACAAGCAGCCTTCCCCCCGTCACGTGGGGAGGACTGCCCAGGAGCCTGAACACACAGGGAGGGCTCTCAGCGGCCGCGAACTGTGAGGCTGTCTAAACATGGTCTTAGTAGAATAGCAGCAAGCTGAGAAAGGCAGCTGTTCCATTCCAGGCTTCCATGGTGATTTATTAGGATAATAAGGGAAGGGATTGGGGGACTGTGGAGGGGGGAGGGGAGACGGGGAAGGATGAGAGTTTCATTGAGGCCGGAATCGAAGAGAGCTCATTCCGGATCCCGCCAAGCTTTTATCCGTGGGGCTGGGAGGCAGTCCTGACTCACATCAGCCAGTCAGGAAGGGTCAAGGGGGNGAGGGCTCTCAGCGGCCGCGAACTGTGAGGCTGTCTAAACATGGTCTTAGTAGAATAGCAGCAAGCTGAGAAAGGCAGCTGTTCCATTCCAGGCTTCCATGGTGATTTATTAGGATAATAAGGGAAGGGATTGGGGGACTGTGGAGGGGGGAGGGGAGACGGGGAAGGATGAGAGTTTCATTGAGGCCGGAATCGAAGAGAGCTCATTCCGGATCCCGCCAAGCTTTTATCCGTGGGGCTGGGAGGCAGTCCTGACTCACATCAGCCAGTCAGGAAGGGTCAAGGGGGAGGGGTTGGGGAGGGAAAACGCATTACAACACATAGATAAAGAGAATAAAAAGCCATAGAGCAGTATTTTGTGTCTTAATTACATTTTTTAAGCCTCACTTGGCTGCTTCCAGAAAGTCTTTCCCCCTCACCTGAACTCATCTATGGTTACATGAAGAAGAATCAGACAGACCTAACACAGAAGGTCTCCTGTCTGTGAGTCAAAGACAATCTGTCTGATGGACTAATGTCCATATCAGTTGTCTGACCTGTTTTTTCAGAAACTTTCTTCCACCCCAGTCCTGTGATAGGATCCAGTATTCCCATGAGTCTTGAAAATAGCGACTTGTCCGGTCTGTGAAGAATCTGATGGACCATTTCTTCTTATTGTTACCATAATTGTTACCTGAAATCCTCAAAATTAGGTATGATAATTGCAAAGTTAGTACTGATATTTCCTTATCAATATGAATTAAAACACAGCTGTCCTTGAAAGAGGGATTCTGATTATCTGGTACTTAAAAACATATTCAAGTTCAATTAAATTATCTAAACATTCCTTTTAGACATGCTTGAAGCAGAGTTTTCAAATATAGATACAAGTATATGAAAATTCATGTAATAAACAAAATATAATGAAAATAAAATAAAAAGGCCAGAGGGCAAATATAATGAAAATAACAGGACTTTTCTGTGAAATGGTGTTAAAATGCATTCCTTCTTTGAATGGTACTATCTAATTGCAGTCCATTTCCCTCCAGAAGGATACCCAAACAAAGAGCATACAATAAAATACTTGCTAGGTGCAATATCTGTAACAGGAAAACAATTCTGCCGTTGCATAGACTTGAGTTAGTGGAAGAAAAAACACATTAATTATCCCAATTGTATCACATCATTTAACAACTTAACATAAACGCATACTTGATGAAGCAGTAATGGAAAATACACAGAAACTTTTCCACAAAAAACAAAACCAGAGAATTAATACCTTAGTGAAAGAGTCAGGCAGCTTTACAATGAATCTTCAAAATTCTATTTAAGAAGTTCACTATATTCAAATGAAGTCTACTGATCAGTCAGCTTTTCTCTCTCTTCTAGATAAAGCTGGAAAATGTGCATGATTCATGGAAGTATAGCTAAGAAAGATGGTAGAAAGAAACATCCATTAAAAGAGAGCAATGAAAGGACACAGTTAGCTTTTCCAACCACTCTTCGTTTGCAGTGGATTAAATGCACCTTACCTTCTCAGACAGAAGGCAGAACACAATATCACAAAATATAAATGTTTTATGTTTTTAGAAAGATGGGGGGGAGGGAGTGGGTTGCCTCTACTGAAATGCTTTTTGTCAAAAGAACAGGCAAGCTATGTACTTACAGTGGTTTTTCTGTATAATTACATTCAGGATGGTCTACTGACAATTATCTGTTAGAGACTGGATTTAAGGAAGAAGCATTTCTGACACGCTATTCATTATGTCTGCTGGTGTAGGAGTCTAAACTAAGGATAGAAGAGAAAAACAGACTCCAGACCTTTGTTTCATCCCATGACAAACTACAACAGATCTTGCCACCTTAGGGTTCTGTGCTACATTGGACAGTGTCAGAGTACAACAAAAAGCTGACTATAACAAAAAGCTAACCACAAGGTAGTTCTTAACACTAGACCATTAAAAACTGATCAAAAAATTTAAATAATGCTAATTCTTACATATCCTTTGTATATTTAAACTTTCAGACACTACTTACCTTCTTCAAAAGACTTCTCAGTACTCCAAAAATAATCAGGTCAGAGCTAAAAGAATATCTGACAATCAAACAGATTATTGTGTCCCACACAAAACAAACTCAGAGAACATTGTATTTGAGCAGACCTGTGTAAGCCAATATACAGCTACAGTGTAGTCAAGTCAAATATCAAACGATGAACTAACAAGTGATGCACACCCTTCTGCTGATATAACCTGTAAATACATTTTTTATGTTAAATACATATACATGTTGTAATGGGGAATCTGGGAAAAAATGCCTCATAGTATTCATTACTCCAACTTTCACAAGCCATGGAAATATCTAAAACTTTGCATGGCATCTTTTTTTTGCTATTACTTCTTACAGCATAATAGGTTGCTATTGGGACATTAGAGAGGATCAACATATACCTAAAGAGTTAGATGTCTTACTGCAACTGACTTTTTGGAGAATTAGCATTCAGCTCTTATAGATGCATTTTAGGCTTCCTGCAGATAAGAGAAAGAAGGTCTCACAGTTGTAATTGTAGAAAGAATAGCTAGCATGTTTGTGTGATCATTGTGAAAGGGATAAATAGTAATAAAATAAATTGTAGCTAGATCCATGATGCATTTTTGAGTCATATATAGTGGTCTTTCTATTGAGGATGAGTTTATTCTTCTGTGGAGTTCACTGGAGAATATTCTAAAGGAAAAAGTTGTTCTGAAATTTCCTCAAGGAATCAAATTTATTGTGAATTATTTCAAAGGACCAATTAATATTAAGGGACCAAATCAGCTGATTTACAGAAGCAACAGCAAAATAAGATACAATATTTACTTAATTAAAAAGACAGCAGAAAGAAAATCTTAAGGGTAATGACTAAGTGTTCATTACACATTTTCTGCTACAGTGGCAATATATCACAGGTGAGACTACTAATACGTATGATGTGCTGTGGGCAGACTTTCTGAAAGCATTGTATTTTTTGCAGAATTCTAGGAAAAATTACACTATTTATGAAACAGCAGGAAAGAAAGCACATTCATCTTTCATCCATGTAGTATGGAAGTTGCTATATAGATATCTGAAGCAAAGATGGGCAGACTGGGGTTGTGGAACTGACCTTTACACATCCATCAAAAGTGTGGCATGAGTATGACTTCATTGTGATGAATGCTGGTTCCTTATGAGCTACTTTTGTCTTTCTCCTTTAACAAAGGAGTTCCATTGCCTCGTTTTGAGCCAAATAGGAAGTGAGAAGAAATGAGTATAACAAGCCCTGGCAGGCAGGAGCAGAGTGTAATCAGCAACAACCAATGGGTGAAGAATCTGCAAAGGTATGCAGCAAAATCATCAGGGACCATCTTTATAGCTGTCTCTGGCAACACCTGGCTGTAAAACAAGCAGTGGTGGAAAGTGTACAGCTGTCTAACACCACATAGGAGAAGTATACCCAGACAGAGCAATGGGTAGAAGCACAGTCGCTAAGCTGCTGCCCAAGCTAAGACTGGTCAGAGGGAGGGCCACATTCCCTGAAGTTCGGTTGCACCACCGAGTCAGAGTGGGAATCAAGGAAGGTCATGACGACATATGCCTGTGTGTGAATATGAGTGAGTCCCCTGACATCACCTTTCACCCACCTGGTCTCCCTAATTAATCAACAGTGTCATATTGTTTGGTTTGTGTCACCTCTTCTCGCACCATCTTTTCACATAATCATTAAAATTCAACTAAATTAGAATGGACACTACTAGACCCAGGTGTAGCGGCCCACATTGTAACAGACCTAGAAGAGGTTGAAGGTGAGGAAAGCCCGGAGGATGATTGGGAAGAAGGAGTCCCAGAAGAGGACTGGGAGGAATATTACCCTTAAGTTAGGGTGACAAGTTAAATCACTCCCATCATCCTCCGAGGCAACTGATTTAAATATTCTAAATCAAGTATCATCATTGGCCATTTGCATTCTCCTCCCCATTTGTTCATATATAGTAACAGTTCTAGAAAAGTCTCTATTGTTCTCCCTTAAGTTTACTTTGATTGGACAAATTTTGGTGCAAGGCGTGGCCTTGNTCGTGCGATTCGTGAGCAAGTCATTCACTCTGGGATCCAAAAAGAGAAGTGCCAACTCTTCGAAAGAACCAAAAGGGCCGCTTCACCCAGGCTCCTCTGAAGTTCTCCATGAAAGAGAATCACAGAATCCTCAAGGCTGGAAGAGACCTTCATTATGATCCAGTCCAACCATCAACCCAGCACCACTATAATCACCCCTAAACCATATCCCCAAGTGCCAAAACCAGACACCCTTTGAACACTTCCAGAGACAGTGATTCTACCTAAGCTACTTATTCCAGTGCCTAACCTTTCAATTTTTTTCCTACTATCTAATCCGAACCTCCCCTGTTGCAACTTCAGGCTATTTCTTCTCATCCTTTCACTCAAGACATGGTAGCAAATGCTGACCCACCTTGCTACAACCTCTTTTCAGGTAGTTGTAGAGAACAATGAGGTCTCCCCTGGCACTCCCTTTATTGAGACTAAACAAACCAAGGCCCCTCAGATGTTCCTCATAAGATGTGTTTCCTAGACTCTTCATCTACATCATTGCCCTTCTCTGGACTCGCTCCAGCACCTCAATGTCCCTTTTGAATTGAGGGCCCAAAACAGGACACAGCTCTCAAGGTGTGGCCTCACCAGTGCCAAGTACAGGGGGGACAATCCCTGCCCTGGTCCTACAGGCCACATTGTTGCTGATCCAGGCCAGGATGCCATTGGCCTTCTTGGCCACCTGGGCACAGCCTGGCTCATGTTCAGCTGCTGTCACCAGCACCCCCAGGTCCTTTTCCTGTGGGCAGCTTTCCAGCCACTCTGCCCCAGCCTGTGGCACTGCCTGGGGTTGTTGTGACCCAAGGGCAGGACCTGGCCCTGGGCCTTGTTGAACCTCACACCATTGGCCTTGGCCCATTGATCCACCTGTCCAGATCCCTCTGCAGAGCCTTCCTGCCCTCCAGTAGATCAGCACTCCTGCCCACCTTGAGGTCATCTATGAATTGACTGAGGGTGCACTTGATTCCCACATCCAGGTCATTGATACAGTTGTTAAACAGGACTGGCCCCAGTACAGAGCCCTTGGGAACCCTATAAGGGACTGGCCACCAGCTGGGTTTCCATTCACCAACACAAACCTATCAATCTATGTTCAGAAACAAACTATGCAACCTCAATTTTGCAGTCAAAAAAACTGTCCAGGCTCTACATATTTGCTTTCATTGTATAACTGTGTGCTAAAATATCAGTCACACAAGTAATCTCAGTGACCTATGAAAGGTGTGGAAGAAGAAAAAGTCTACTTTTTGTTTTGTTAGCCAAACATAAAGTAACAAAACTTCATCTCAATTTCCTCCACTTCTTGCTCATAATATGGCCTATATTTATGCTGATGCAGTGACTTGAGTATTCTCAAAAAAAGCTGTATCTTACAGGGGAAAGAAAATTTTCAACAAATTGTGGCAAAAGTAAGTTGAAATCTAAAGAGGTGGGGAGCATTAATTGATTGTTATTTGTAGCAATAAGTAAAAGTGGCTATCAGCTCCTATCAGATTATATGGGAAGTAAGAAGAGCATTCTCAAGCTTCCATGCATCCTCCACATCCCACATGAAATAAACTAAAGAGAAGAATTTTGTTGAATGAGAAGTCACCTCTTCTTTGGAAGCCCAGAGTGTTTATACTGTGCAGATATTTGCACAGCATACAAAATCCTAAATTAAAGGTGAGAAAGGCATTTTACTCATTATGAGAAGTGCAATACCCATGACAATTTCCTGTGAAATCTATGATTGTTTCAGTCGACTTTCTCACTGGAAAATAAAAATGATAATGTAATTCTACTTCAAAATGTCTCTCAAATTAGTATGCCATTAGTTGTTTGACTCCATACACACAGATATTGCAAAGGTAAAATACATTGCAAGTTTCAGTCAGAAGATCCAAAATCAAACTTATGCAGTTATAAGCCAAAATAAAAACTGACTTCCTTGTTTTTATTTTCTTATTATGTTCCTGAGGTTGAGATTCATTCTTTCATTATAATTTTGGCTTATGGTGTAAAGTATTGTTGGGCCCAGAATAATATTTAGAAATATTCTTTTCTCTATCACAGGGAACTCCTACTGCTGTTGATGAGCTGAGAGTGGTACATAGGAAATCAAATTTAGAACCTGAGATTCCCCTTCCAGATATTCATTAAAATAAACCTTTTTTTTCTTCTTTGGTTTGTGATGCTGCCTACAAAAGTGGGATGCACCTTCCTAAAAACTCGAAGGTCATCAGAATCGATGAAAAGCTAGAAACACAATAATGCCTGATGATGAAGAAGACCCCTAAAGCAAAGACTGACAAGTGGGATTTATGGAGAAGGGAAGGCTGTGGGAGACGTTGCAGCCCTCCAGAACCTACAAGAGAGCTGGAGACAGACTGTTTTCCAAGGTGATGTAGTGATAGAACAAAAGGTAAAGAGAGTAGGTGTAGATTAGAGATATGAGAAGAAACTCTTCACTGTGAGTGTGATGGGGCACTGGCACACATTGCCCAGACAAGTTGTGTGAGGGTACAGTGTTCATTTGATCAATTTGCCAGAAGAAAGGTGACCTGCTTGCTCCACATTTTATAGTAATATGGCAAATTCTAAGAACAGGGGAAGTAAAGAGAAAGTAAGATTGCTTCTCACTGCTTTGGAGGGAAATAAACAGTTGCTCTGGACAATGTGAACCAAACAGGCAAATATATGAACTCTGTTCATTTGAAAAACAATTCATGTTTTTCACTTAAGACATAAAGGTCTGAATTCAGCAAATCATTTTCTGAACAGTAATCTTTATATTAATCTTCTACTACAAGTGAATTCATCTCACCTAATACTGGCATATACCTTTGCATTTATACTCGCTTAAGATTTCTTTACTGTTAACTAAGGCAAGGCAGGATAACTGTAGTTGATTCCTCCTGTTTCCCATAGACGACTCTTGTCTCAGGATGTAGTGATTCCCATCCTAGACATACCTATCTCTCCCTCCACTAGGTATTGAGGGATCTCAGAAAACTAGACTAGACTGACTGAGGTTTGGTGACATCATCGTCATCATCAGGTATGGATTAGTGAATCAGAGACCACCCAAATGTGCATTTCTATGACTAATTAAAAAGCTGGTGATTATTTTTCCCATGACATATATTGTTGAAGATTTTGGCAGAAACAGGAAATTGTAACAAATGATAGAAAGAGGTAGAATTTATAACAATATACTGGTATGTTTTTAATTTTATGTGGTTGAAATTGTTGCCAAAATACACAATTATTTTTGTACAAGACCTTCAGGACATTATTTTTCTAGGAGACATCTGTCCATGAGGGTTAACACCTCCTTCTTCTTCAGTGCAGATACATCAAACCACTTTGCTTGCTTTTTCAGAATTTATTTTATTTTATATTCTATTGAATCTTGGCTTTATATGCAATGGAAATACAGTAAATACATCAAAAATCAACACTTTAGACATACGAGGTTCTGTACCCAAAAAGCATCATAGCCCTACAAAATATGTAACAGAAAACTAAGATTAAGGGCATTTGATTCTTTCAATATGAAGATACAGGAAAGCTATTTTCTGTTCAGCTATCCATAATCACATCCTAGTAGTAGTAATAGCTGTATGAACATTCTCCAATTTTAAGTAACAAGGACCTGATCTCATTTTTTTTTCTCTAAAGCTCATTGTAAAATGTCATGATTAGGTCATAAATAATAGACCTGAAAAGAGTCTTCCTGCTATTCCCTTTCTTATTGTCTGGGTTTCATAATTACTGTGTAGAATTTCACATGAGAGCCCTGGAGAAAGTTCTGAACCAACACTCTAGAAAAGCTGCTGCAAGCAATCACTGCTATACTTTCTGTATTTTCCAGTTAGTAAAATGAAGTATTTTAATCTTAAAATGACAGTGCACTGCATATCCTCATAAACATGCCTTCAAACAATGGCAAATGATTCTTGATTTTTTCTGAACTGAGAGGGTATAACCATATCATTTCACATACAGAACTATATTTTGTGTTGGATTTTTTTTTTTTGTTTTTGTTTTTGTTTTTGTTTTGCAATCTTTTTTGTATTTCTGTCACCTCAGTGTAATGGAGTTGAACAAATATGCAAATATGACTCATTACTTGCACAGTAAAGGGAGGCCTTATCCAAAAATTAAACAACAAAACCTAACCAAAAAATTGCACAGGTCTCCCCCTGGTTATGCAAGAGGGAAAAGAAACACAGTTTTATTAGCTTATCTAGAACATAGTGTAAGGATAAACAGAGAATAAATGTACAGACCAAGTACCAATGTCAGAGATCTCTAATTTGCACCTTCAGTGGTTTAACCCCAGCTGATAACTATGTACCACATATTACTACCACATTCCTCCCCCCATCCCCACCCTCTGGAGGGATGGAGAGCAAAACTGGAAAAAGTGACCTGAAGGTTGAGATAAGAATCATTTAATAATAGAAATAATAATAATGAAAATTATGATGATGATGATAATAACAATAGTAACAATAATAATAATAATATAGTGACATAATGTCCCAGACAAAAAAGTGGTGCACAGTGCAGTTACTCACCACCCACTGACCAATGCCCTGCCTGTCCCCAAGCAGCCATCAGCCCTTTCCAACCAATGCTCCCCAGTTTAGATACTGAACAGGATGTTCTATGGTGTGAATATCCCTTTCACAAAAACTGAACAATCAGTCGTTCTGATTATGGTCCTTCCCAGCTTCTTGTGCACCTGCTCACTGGGAGAGCATGAAACACCAAAAAAGTCCTTGACTTTGGATAAGCACTACTTAACAACAACTAAAACATCAGTGTATTACCAATATTATTCTCATACAGAATTCAAAAGACAGCATGGTACCAGCTACTGAGAAAAGAATTAACTCTATCCCGGTTAAGCCTAGCACAGTACCTCAGTACTACACTTACACTTTAGATAAAATGCTTTTGTCATGTTCGCTATGAGAGATTACACAAAATATTTTAACTGAATTACTTTATAAATCCTTACATAAACTGTGATGAAAAGAGGTTGACATTTATGCTATAATTTTCTATTTTCTTGGGATCAATATGTTATTAAATAGTTCAAAAACCCACCCCTGGCAGTGTTCAAGACCAAGGTGGATGGGCCTTTGAGAAATCTGGTCTAGTGGAAGATGTCCCTGCCCATGGCAGAGGCGTTGGAATTAAGTGATATTTAAGGACCCTTCCAAACCAAATTATTCTAGGATTCTATGACACTGTATTTATAGAGAGGGAAAATAGTCCTCTAATCATTTATCACTCAGTGAAAATGAGAATGTAAAGCTAAAATGCAAAGTTTTATGATTTTAATTACTTGACATCCCACTTTTAATGAAGCCTAACACACCCAGTGCAATGCAGATTCTGATCTCGACCTATTCTTTGAGGAAACAACTAATACTTATTCAAAAGCTGATATATAAACATTCAGAAAAAAAGAATTTTGGATTTACAAATAACTTGAACACTCAGAAAAAGGAGCAGACGAAGTGAAGGAACATGCATTTTCAGTTTTGCTTTCTAAAACTGCATTTGTAGCCAGCCAAATGGGATTTCATAATTATTTGACATTATTTACATGTTCTTATTTCACAAGATGAACAGCATATAACCATCCATATCACTGATAGCTCATTTCAAAAATTTAGAATTCTGCATTTGAGTACATATTCTCAAAACCATGCACTTTATTTTTTGTCTTGTTTTGTACAGCTTAAAACTCAAAAATCTTTAGTTCTGATGTGCCACAGGGTTAGTATCTGATAGGCAAAGTTCTTCCTTTCAAAATTGAATTCTTTCAAAACTGAACCCATGAGGCCTATGTAGATAATCCGATGCACAACAAACTTACTTGTTCATATGTGTATGTATATGTATATGTATATGTATATGTATATGTATATGTATATGTATATGTATATGTATATGTATATGTATATGTATATGTATATGTATATGTATATGTATATGTATATGTATATGTATGCAATTTCTGGGCCTTAGGAAACACAAAAAAATTCTTTGCAATGTCTGTAAACTCTTCAAAACTGTTCAAGGATTCTCTGTAGAAATACAACATATTTCTTTACTCCATTTGGAACTGATTTGGAAATAGAAGGTTTGTCAGACATATCAGCCTTAACTCTGTCAAGTGAGGCAACCAATTAAGCCAGCAAGTCATTGCTCCTTAATGTTTTCTGGTAAAACAGGACATTCTAAGACATGACTCACCATAATTTATCAATGCCATCAAAAGAGAAATAATTGCGTAGCACAATACAGTGGATAGAAAAAAAAAAAGATGCAAGTAATGAAAAGGAGGCATCACTCTTTTCTCTTTAGATAAAGACCCTCAGGATACATAAGAGATGGCATGCAGTATGAAGCCAGAAATAGATTTTCTGAAGCAGACAGATTTCCTCTCTTCCCTGGCTATGACTCTTGCAGTGTAGAATTGTCTCTTTTCAGACACTATAGTAATGACTGCTGGATGCATTTCATCTTATACCCATAATAGAGTTTCAACCAAGCTTGAAGGTTAAAATAAGCCTCATACCCATTTATATCTAAAATCAAAATCAATTCCAAGGACAACTAATTTATCTTTTTTCTTTTCTTTAGGCCTTTTCTCACTAAAATATCGAATGTTCTTACCATAAGTAAATATTTAACAGGATATATGCACGTATATCATTCTTGGTTACAAAAATATACTGTTGGTATTCTATAAGAAATCTAAATAAATTACATTTTGCTGTGACAGTTCATAGAATTTCAAAGGGATGGGAAAAACTCTGCTTTAAAATTGCCAAAAGAACTTGATATTGAGAAAAAAACAACACAGACATTACATCCAAATATAAAAACTTAAGCCATAGCAATAAATCTCTCTTTTTCCAAAGCAGTGAATCAGCATTGAAATCCCTGTCCAATCTTAGAAATCTTTTCAAGACTTTCTTTCCAAGGTTACTAATTAACCTTATTTAAAAAATCTGTATTTGATGTTACTTCACAGAGGAAAATTGTAAGAAAACAGTTTTTAAAATACAACATAGACAAAGCATTGCAGGCACAATCCCAGCAGTGTACAGTGAAGTCACATATCATGTATACCACTAGCAACCATAACATAGGTTGCCAGAGTGTTTTGATTTTGTATATCACTTAGCACATGTGACAAACCAAACTTTTCGAATTGACAAATTTCTGAAGAATAAACTACTGGGCTGTCTTTTCATTTCTTGTGGTTCCACAGACAGTTTTTTGTAGTTCCTGAGACTCCTTCTCTGTTAACCTATACTTTATTGCAATTTTTTGCTCTTGTTGTTGTAGATACCAGAATAGTTTAAAGAAGGTTAAAGTTGCAGACGCTGGCATCTGAGTTCTGAAAATTACAAATACTAAGATTTGTGGATATGACTTGCCATGTCTGTGTTTTCTGAGTAAGATCAATTTGAAGCAAGGCCTCACAAATTAGTGAGTCGGCATCACTGTTACTTCATATAACTACTGAAGTTATTAATTTAAAAGAATTCATGTAAAACTACATTGGATTAATGTTCTTTGAACTCTTGAGTTATGGAATAAGCTAATGTTACCTGAGGAAGGGAAGAAAAAACTAATTCTGCGTGGATATCTAAAACTTCATTTTAACAATTAATGTATGGCTTTGTGTGATTGACCCAGTAAAAAATGAGCTTTGCTGCAGGATTTTGTACATGTTCTCTAATGCATTATTCATGATTCAGCATGAAATAATTCTGTCATTAACACAGTTAGGTTGGAAACAAGACCTGTAATTTGGAGAACAGAAATAAGAGACAAGAAATTCTAACTACTCCTTTTAGCATCAGATTCTTGGGTTTTCTTCTTGTTATTTACTCTAAGGTACTGTTAGGTTCTGAGGTTCAATTAATCAGTTATTCATTTTAAAAAAGAAAAACCATGGAGATCACAAGTACCTTACACATTTTTTTTTAAATATTATCAGTTGAATTTTTCACACCAAATCACAGAATCATGGCAATATTGTCTGTACAGAACCTCTAGAAGGTATCTAGGGAAGCCTTCGGCTGATAGTAGAACTATTCCTAGCTTTAGAGCAGGATAGCTATGAGTGCCTCCAGCCAAGTTTTGGAAATTCGTCAGGACAGAGATTTCACAAAATCCCCTGGGAAGCCATTCTAGTATTTCATTAGGGTGAAAAAATGTTTTCTAATGCATAACCTGAATCTCCCATGCTGCAGTTTTTGGTCATTACTCCTTCAAGCTGCTATCAAGAAGAACTTGCCTTCATCTTTCGAACTCCACTTCATGTAATTGAAAGCTGCCCCTTAGCTTCCTATTAAGGCTGAACAAACCCTAGTCACTCCAATTCCATCCACAGATCAATGTGTTCTAGGACCCTGTCCATCTTTGCTGCAGTCTGCTGGACTTCCCCCACTTCCCTGCGCTTGTTTTGAACAGGGCATCCAGAAACAGAGTATTCCAGAAGGTCTAATCTCACCAACTGCAAAGGAATAGCAATTTCTCTCAGTTCATTGGCCACATGCCTCCTAATGTAGCTCAGTGTACAAACTTGTGACTTACTTGGACTGAGAGCATGCTCATGGCTTAAATTCACCTTACCTGGCACTAGCTGTGACACTGATTTGGGTTGTTACTAATCTACCTGTTATACAGACTATACATATGGGCAGTTTTATTCCATCTCAGATACAGAACTGTGTGCTTCTTTTCTTTAAATTTTATAAGATTTCTGTTAATCCAAATTTCTTAAGGACTCATTGGGTATTTAGATGACTCCCAGCTGGTATATGCTAAGCATGTATTCTAGCTCATCGTCCAGGTCAATAGTGAAGAGCTGGCCACAGTATTGGATCCAGGATACTCTCCTTGGTCCTTACTCACTGCCAATCAGATATAAAGCCATTGAATTGCGTGTCCAGCCAATTTTCAATCCATCTGGCAGTACACTTATCCAGATACACTTTCTCAACTTCCAGACAATAATGCTGTGGATGCTGGTGTCCCAAGTCTTATTATATCAAATATTTTTATAATTCTGGATGTAAGTTGGAAATATCAAAAGAAAATCCATGTTTGAAGCAAAAAAATTGAGGGCTTGGGGTATTATAATGCCACATTTGAGACTGATGAAAGATACCTGTCATATTCTAGGCATAACTGCTTGTGAGTATGTGCTTCTTGATCAGCAAATGCAAAGATACTTCAAAGCTGGTAGTAATCACCAGTATACAAACAAGCTGAACAATAGTGCTGCATTGAGATAACATTTGGGATCATGAAGCTGTTATTTGTCTGCTCTTGCAATAGATTTGGGTGGCAAGGTTTGGGGTATTAGGGGCGGTGGAAGCTAAAAGGATAGCCAACTTCAAGACATAACTGCTACTCCCTGAGGCCAAGCCCATCAGTGACAATGGAAGCATCTCTGGGATAACATATGTAAAAAAGGTGGGAAAAAACTGTGCAGCAGCAACTGCAGCCCAAGAGGAGGGTGACAATACCTGAGAGGAACAGCTCTGAGACACCACAGTCAGTGGAGAATGAGGGGCAGGAGATGCTCCAGGCACCAGAGGTAAGATGCCCCTGCAGCCTATGCTGCAGACCGTGGTGAGACAGCTGTGTCCCATGGCACATGGAGGACCATGGTGGAGCAGAAATCCACCTGCAGACTGTGGAGGACCCCACACCAGAGTAGATGGATGTCTTTAAAGGAGGTTGTGACCCCATGAAAAACACCAGAAGGGTCCTGGCAGGATCTATAGACCCCTGAAGAGAGAAGACCACGCTGGAACAGTTTTGCTGGCAGATCATATGGACCTGTGGAGAGAGGAGTCCATGCTGGAGCAAATTTTCTGGCAGGACTTGTGACTCCATGGGATACCCAGGCTGGAAGAGCGCATTTCTGAAGGACTGCACCCATGTGTTGAAGTTTTTGAAGAACTGCAGCCCATGGGAAGGAGTCACATTGGAGAAGTTTGAGAAGGCTGTCTTCTGTGGGAGGTTCTCCACAGTGGAGTAGGGAAAGAGTGTAATGGGTCTTCCCTGTTAAGGAGAAGGAAGCTGCAGAGACAGCATGTGAGGAATAGATGACAAGCCCAGTGCTCCACTCCTCTACACCACTGGTGGGGAGGAGGCACAGAAAATCAGGAATGAGGTTGAGTAGGGATTGTGGTTTTAAGATTTTTCATCACTCTGCTCTCAAATGAGTATCAAATGATTGGCAATAAGTTAATAAGTTGAGTCTGCTTTTCCCATGATGGTAACTGGGGAATGATCTCTCCTTGTCTTTCTCTCCACCTGTGAGCCTTTCATCATATTTTCTTTCCCCTGTTAAGCTGAGGAGGGTAGAGCCAGAGCAGCTTTATCAGCTATCCGGCATCCAGATGCGGTCAAGTCAACCCAACCCAACTCCAATCCAGGCTAGCAGAAGGAACATGGCATTCTATTTAAAACCACCAATTTATATTATGCATTTTTTTACTGATTTAACAAGTATTTCTCAGCTCAGTTGAGTACATTACAGTGTTACTTTTACTGCCTCACAAATCATTTATCAGGCTCACATCAATAGCTAGCCTTGTTATTTCTTTGACTATTGCAACTTCATCTTGCATTTCACTGTTCCTTCAGATTAAATATATTTAAACCAAATAGTCTTAAATCTCTTCTGGCTGAGTTAATTCAGTTTGAACCTACCTTGTTTGATGGACCTGACCTGAGTCTCTGAATAAGGAATTTAGTGTTCTCAGAAGGTCAGGATCACCTTCTTTCTATTAGCCTGCAGGAGGAAAGCTGAACTTGAAGTTCATTACAATTTTCCTTGACAAAAGACTCAGTTAAACCAGCTAACATAATGCACAGTTCATCATCTCTAGCACACATTATTTTTCCTTCTTCATCACATAAGAGGGATGCAAACTACCTTCTCTTCAGACATTGCCTTCTCCTAAAAGAAAATACGAATATGTGCCAGAGAAGATCTGAAACTCTCTCAGACCATCAGGATTCCAACACATGACACAGCATGTACCTATAGTTCAGAAAAAATCATTCATTTATTTTTATTTCCCTTACTCAAAGGCCCTTATACTTTCTTTTTCTTCCTTAAGCATATGCAATTTACTCCAAAAATCTAGTGCACCACAAAATAAGTACTTGGGAAACAGCTCAGAGATCTCAAGGCTGCAGCCTCATACTGCAGATATAACCTTACTGAAATGTTCACTTAATCCCATCCTTCTTCTTCCTTCTGTGCCACAATAGACCATAATAAGTATGTGGGTGGAAGGAATCACTTGAAGCTGACATTTTGTTGCAGTTCCTTAGAGTTGCACAGAATTTTGTTGGGATTACTGGTATCAGTACTTCATTTCTCTTTGCCACAGAATTTCTCTCAGCTCATTATAGATTTTCCTGTTCCACGTACTTCAGACAAAAAAAAAAAAAAAAGGAAACACCAATACCTGTAAGTGGCTCAGAAAAGAAGAGAGAGTAACATAAAGAAGCTGATATATTAAAATTACATTTTTCTTTCTCATCTCTTGTTGCTCTAAGATCTCTTATGTTTCTTAGATTACAAAAGATTCTATTCACTTCAAATTATAGTCTTAGATAGGTTAAAGGCATTTACATAATTATTTGACACCGTGAGGATCCACATTCAAAATATGTACCTTAAAATTCACTATCTAAACCTGGAGGTCTCAGAATTTTCTCATGAAAATGATCAGGATGCTACATTTCTGCTACTGGGGAACTACAGAGCCACCCATGGGCTGGGCATGATCAGTTTATCTCATATTGAATTCAGTCATTAGTCACATAGAAGAATTTCTCCACATAACTTACCTCTGGAATACAAATCCTACCAGTAGTGCTCAGAAAATTTTAAATGGTCCCAGAAAACATTGTCAAAAGGGACAGTGCTCTACTTCTTAACTTCTATTGCCAAATAAAACACTTATTCAGAAGCTGAAAGAAGCTGAAATTTCTTCTGTGTGAATATAAATCTTTCTTTTAGAAATGTAGCCTCAGTGAGGTTTTCTTGACATCATTCCTGTGAAAAGTCTGTGGAGAAAAATTGTTTCGGAACAAAGCATATGCAAATCTTGTGGAGTGTATCTGATGCACCACACCACTTGGCCATCTAACATAGTCGGGTTCCAAATGTTAGAAGGTATGACAACCTCATAAACGAGGGAAATGCACTGTGTGGTTTCCTCAGAATTATAGCACTTCATTTCCACATTTCACCTTCTGACCTCTTCATTCATTTTTCTCACTGACATTTCATCACATAGTGCTCACATGATTTGGAACTAGGAAATTCATACCTAGAACCCATATCCCCTTTCCACATAGGGGATGAAATTATTTCTAAGAAATATTTCTATTTCTATTTCAAAGAAAGTAGGAAAATAGTAGCTGGGGGAAAAACCCAGAGAGTAATAAATAGGTAAGTTTCAAAAAGGCTTTGTTTTTAGTAGATATATTCAATTGTAAAAATGTGAGTAGAAGTCTGAATCTCAAGCTTTAATTCTATTTTTCTGTCCAATAAATCACACAAACACAAACACAACTAAATAGAATGAATGATGCCACAGAGAATTGGTGCTTGGCACCAAGTTAAAACAGTAAGACAATAACCATGCTTCTGCTCTCCTCAGTTCTATGTTTGCAATTTGTTATTAGTCTTGCTCAATTCTCTCAGTATCTTAGGCTGTACCACTTCATGATGGCTGAAGCCAAGACTGCCATGACCTTTTCACTCCCAACCAGTTCTTTCTGAGACAAACAGGTCCAGTAGAGCATCTTCCCTAGTCAGCTTATCCATCAAGAAATTGTATTAAATGCATTCCAGGAATCTCCTTGATTGCTTTGGAGTCAACATTCTTTAATAGTTGTTAGAGTAACTCATTTTTCTGGCTGGAATCGGGGCCTGCACCTATAAGGCTTCTTCCATTTTTCCAAAGAAAGCCTTATCTATTTCTTGTTATTAGGCGATCTGTAGACAAAGCCCCTCATGAAGTCACTTTGCTTTGCCTAAAGGAGCACTCTGGTGCCCCTCTACCCACAGACCACCAACTAGATCTTTGTGCATTTGGCCTTTTAGCCTTTGCTCCTTTGCGTGCAATGCAACTCCTCCTACCTGCCTTTCTGATTTGTACTACCTAAGCACTCATTTTCCATTCTTTACAGCACTCCATTCAAGCAAACCATGTCTGTGACCCCAATGAGACTGAAGCTCTGCAGCAGCACCTGGACCTCTCCTGTTGTGGTTCCCTATGCTGTGTGAATTGATACACGGGTGTCTGAGACCAGCTCCAGTAACACCGTTTACTGATTGGAAATATGAGAGCCTCCATCATGTTGTGTACCAAGGCACTTCCTTACTATCTCTCATGCCTCCCTGCAGCTCTCTTGAGGCTTTGGTCACCATTCCCTGACAAGCCTAGATTAAAGTCTTCCTCTGTTTTTGACAAAGGTGTTCTTGCCTCCATCTCTCCCCTGTCATTTTTATCCTTTAAGGTAAACTATGGAGCTATCAAAGACAAATTTTTACATGTGACACTAGATGTGTAACCAGGCATTGCCAGACAACTTTCTGCTCCACTCACAATCAAGAATGTGAAGTGTAGAAATAAATACAAGTAAAGAAAAACATTTTGATTACAACATGTTTTTCCCCTGGGTAACATGTTTGTCACAAGCTACCTAGCTTGTCACAGTTTGTTTTCCATTATGTTTTCTGCTTTCTGTGCATCTTCAAAACTACCTCTTCAATTTTTGCCAGTCTGTAAATTTTTTATGGCAACCACTCTAGTGGAAAGACCTCTTTTTCAAAGGACAGAACCAGAAAATGAAAGTAAGGAAGTCAGAAATGTCAGAAAAATAAATCCACAGGATTTTGAGGGGAAAAATATCAAATCACGATTCTTAACGAAATAATGTTAGTGGATCAAAGGTTGCCTATTCTTCAGAAAATAAAAATACTAAATCCTGTCCTATTCCTTAGGTCTGCTCTGAATATGTCTGGTATAAAATATGTCTTTGTATCAAACTATTCTTTATCATAGTTTCTATGTACAACTGAAAGAGGACTGGGTGCCTTCAGAGGTTTTTTTCCTTCTGAGCTGCCTCTTCCAAGCATATTTGCTTTCTTCTGTGTCAGTATGTGAATCCTTAACCTGAAATTAAAATTATTGCCTTATTTTTATCAAAATATGTTTCTGGGAAGTGAGAGAAGGAATATTGGTCTGATTTAGAAATCAAGTACCTGATGGTCTGACTAGGGTTATACCTGAGTTGGTAAAAAGTGACAAATTCAGGTTACAGTTTGCAACAAGAAGTATGCTATTTCTCATAAAATCAATCTTCCATCAGAAAAGAAAAACAGCTGCTACAACACAAAATCTGATTAATTTTAACATAGAAGGAGACAACATGGACCAAAGCCTGAAGCTTCAAAGTAGATAACATTAGGAAACAGCATTTTAATAGGAAGAATAATTAACAGTTGGAGCAACTTCAAAAATCTAGGCTGGGTTTTCCATCCTTGACACATTCAGGTGAAGCTTAGACATTGTTCTGAAGTTTGCATACCAATTAATCAAAGGAAGACTCATAACCTACAGCATGGAGACAGTCTGTCAATGTAACTACAAAGGTACTGCCTGGCTTCATAACCAAGGAACATATAAAGTCTTGTGCCGTTTATTGGAAGCTCTTGCTGGAAGTTCAGCCCTAGTTGGTTTGACAGCAAGAATCTGTCCAAGGTGAAAGCATAGGGTGGACAGAGTAAGTGGCAAATCTGCCATGGAACTTAAGAAACTCAGAATTTCACTGGGAGAGTAGCCTTTGTCAGTACTGAATAAAATGCACACACACCTTTGACTGCTTCCCCTAACCTATAAAAAGAGTTAATAAATCAGTTGTTATTTGAATAATACACCATGTATCAAGATATCACAGTAACATGGCAAGGCAGTTTTTTTCCAAAGCAGGATATTGCCTGCAAGAAACCAGACTAACACTGTTTTCTGCTGACAGCACTGAGACACCAGTTATGCTTATTACAATATACTGTACCTCATAATTTATATTAATCTTTCATACTTGACTCAGAAATTGGAAATATTCAATAAACCCCACACAAGCAAAATGAAAGAATACATAAATTAAAATAAATAAGCAAAGTTAAAGAAGACTTTTAACTAGTTCCAGGCTTCTGAAAGTTTTTCAGGGTTATTAAGTAAACTTTTTCTCAAATGGACTATTCCTAGCACTTCCTCTTTGCTGCCGGGTTTATTTCTCAACATATTTTGTACATGGAGGCTCTTTCATTCAGACCTATTTACATTTTTCTTTAATTGTTTAATGGTATAACAACCATTTTTAAAGCATTGCACAGCTACTTCCATCTTCTTTCACAAATAACAAGAAATACAAGAATGCTGACATTTCTGACTGGTCCTGTCTGTTACGAATTTATGCCACTTAATACTAATTGTTTGTCTCAGGCACTTCCTTTCTAAGGCATCTATAGGTTTATACATCACTATAGCAGATTTGGAAATTTCCACAATTTAACTGAAGACTCATGTGGGTTCTAGATTTTTTTATTAACTCTTGCATTATACTTAATAAATGCCCCAGTTTTAATGTCAGGTTATGGTCTGTTCTTTTTCTGGGAGCCTGTACATTACTACCAACTATGTGACTTGACTCTTTTTGTGTTCATTTGTCATCTTTTTGGTAGGATCTCTTGGGATTTTACCAAAGGCAGGGTTTTTTTTTTTTGTAAGGCTCATTTCTTCTATCGTTAGTGGGATGAGAAGAATTTGTGGTCTTTATTAGTATGGTGACTGAACGAATGTGCAAAAGAGCTGGATTTTGCTAATGACATGCAATTTGTCTTTTCTTCCTCTTTTTTTTTTTTTTTTAAAAGAAGAGCAGTAAGAGAATGCATTATTATTTGACTATAATATCTGTGTTAAACCTTTCATTTAAGTCTACACTTTCTTGAACTGTGAATATTGAACCTTGAAGAAAATATCCTCAGTGAAAAAATATATAAGTTTTTCAAAGCACTCCAGTTTAAAAGGATTTTAATTTTTTTAATAGCAGGAGAAGCTCATTTTATCATGTTCAAATAGCTCAAATAAATTGAAAGGATCCTTTTCTTATTTTCCCGTTAAAAATTATAACTTTTGATGAAGAGCATGAAGGAAAATACTAGGCAAAATAGTAATTTTGGGAGGTCATAAATCACAGGAAAAACTTTTGTCTAAGCCATAATTATATCACTCTGAGAGCAATGTGATATTAAAATAAACCTCACTGCCAAATTGTGAGACAAACGTTTTGTTACACTATGGCAGAAAACATTCCTTGCTCACTGCCAGCAAGCATAACATTTTGTTTTCAGCACCCACCCACAACTACTCAGAAGAGAAAGCATGTATATTGCAATTGAACCATTAGCCAGCCAGATAGACTGTGAGAGACTGTTCTGCTCTGCCAGCCAGGCAGAATGGTATTATAAATATAACTCCCATTAAGGTATAAATATAACTTTCTTCTCTCTCCTTTTGCAGTGAATCTTCATGAGTCCTCTAACGCAACAGAATCAAAAGTCAAAAGTGAAGTTACGTTTCAGATTTCTTGCCCTTTAAAGGGCAAGGGATAGTATCTGGCATTAAACAGACGACTTGCAAGGATGGTGATCTGAAGTGGAAATTAACTCAGAGCAGGAATTTACAGTGAGAATTCACTGTTATTTTCCAACCATTTATGGAAAGATCTAATGCCATTAATGAAGCTGAATATTTTAAGAAGAGCTAATTCTTGTGAAGGAACAGATTTTGGTGTTACACATAGGCACAAGACTCTAGAAGTTATGTAATGCCAAAGACAGGAAATCTTTAAAGAAACTATGAACCTAGGAGGAGTAACTCAATATGAATGACCAGTCTACCATAAATAGCTGTGAAGAGGCCACTTCAAGATCTTACTCTTTCTGTGTCCCAAAAAACAATGATACATTTTCACTCCAAATCACTAAGATTTCCATCTTTCCTTTTCCTTATTCTGCTGCAATACAAGTCTATCCATTGCAGAGTGAAATAACCAAAAGAGCACACTTGGACAGACCATTGTGGACAGACAATGTTGTTTCAGGTTTCACAATCTGACAGAGCAGTGAAGAATTTGCATCTCCTACCAAGAGCCATTCACTGCTCCCAGGTTCTGGGTGCTGTGGTCTACATACCAGAGGGCAGTATCTTACTCAAGGAACAGCATAAGCTCTCAAAATTAGACATCACCATGAAAAGACATGATAAATCTGTATTAAATGCCATTGTATAGACACACAATGAAGTTGCAGCATGTGTTTATTGACATCTCTTCATGGCTGTGTTACTTCCTGTGGTGGATACACTGTTAACAGGAACAATTATTTTAGAGACAGTTTAAGCAGTTTACACTGCTGTTCTTTTCACTTTCTCTCATATGAACATATCTACAGTTAAAACATTGCCAGCAAAGTTAGATATTTTACTGATCACTGCCAGTCTCCTCACTACAGGATAATAACTGAGAGCAGAAATCCTTTCTTGTGTAATACATTCTGGCTTAAGTTATTACCTTACAGAAAGTATTATTATGCTAGTAGGTCTAAGTGCAAATTTCTTTAGGATATGTTTGGAAAACATATCTATTTAGAAGAATCTCTAGAAGTAAGTTCAACAAAGTCAACAAATTCAATACACATATAGGATGTGGCGAGCACAGACCTTTCCCGCGAGAATTCTTTCTCTCTTCTTCTTGTGTTTTATAAACAAAGACAAAGTTTGGATGTTGTTTGGAACGGTCTCTCGAGATACGGACATTCAAGCCTGGCCAATCGGCCTGGGGGGAGGCTTTGAACTGACCAATCTGGGTGACCTTTGAAAGTCTATATAAGTTGGAATTAATTAATAAAATATACTTTTTTGGCCACACTGAAGAGCTGGACTCCTTCTCTCTGCTAGCGGTTCAACAGCGACAATAGGACAGTCATTATATTTCATCTGCTGTGCCTCCTATCCCAAATAAAGAGAAGAAAAGAAACCAGTGCTGTGCTCTTATGCCAGGGAATGCTGTAATATATGTTGAATATTTGCACGGAAATAAAATTAATTCTTCCTGATGAGTGTTTTCAAGGCATCAAAACTGTGGGTTATTTTAAAGCAGTAAGTAATTATTTAGCAAAACTGGTTAGAAATTCCTGTTATGTTTCCAAGTTCAGTGTCCATTTTAATGTACCTTACTGACAATTATGAGGTCTAGATCACATTACTCACTTCTCAGTGAATGCCAGACAAAATGCTTCTTGCTACTTAGAAGTTTAAATTTCCCAACTCCCAGTTACCCCCCATCACTTTTTCCTGATCACATTTGAGTTTCACTGTTACTGAAGTTTGAATAGGAAGGATTCAATACTGAAGAATGTGGAAAACCATATTCTTGAGCAGATTCTTCCTTCCTTGAAAAGGCCTCCACCTCTTGGAGTGTGTCTTGAGGTTTTCCGGGTATTTTTGTGAAGGACTTTTTCCAACATACCTCATTCAAGATACGTCCTTTGACTTCATTTTTGAAAGATGGGACTGTCTGTGTGAGCAGAGACTGACAGGATCAAATCCCTGATATGTAAATTCTTCAAGCTTTTGAAGCCAGCAATGCTAAATGTATTCATAAGTGTTCAATAATGTCAACAGAGAGAGCTGATGGACTAACCCAATGTCCGCTAAACATCTCACAGGCAAATAAATATAAAAGGTCCTTGATGGAGCTTTAAAAATCGTAAGCACTACAATGTGACCAGCAATAGTACAGCTGCGATAAGAAAGAGAAGAAAAGGGTCAGAAAGCAAGAAGCAGATCAGAAATTGCACATTGTTTCACTAGCACTTGGGAAAAAAAAAAAGCTGCATCTAAATATTATTCCAGACCCAAATAAGCAAAGTAATAAAATAGAAGACAAAATACCAGACATGGCTGCGCATTGATGGCCTTGGCTCTATCTATCTTCATGTCAGAGGTGAAGTGACAGGTCTCAGGGCAAGTCAGTGAATACACTGAAGGGCAGGTCGATGTCAAACGATGTCCAAAAAGATCTATAGAGATTGGTAGACTATGCCAGGAGGACTTGCATTAATTTCAGCATGGATGAATGCAAATTTCACCACCTGGGAAGGAGAATCCCCTTCTACATGCATCTGAACCTACAGAGATGCATGGCTCCATCATTTGGAAGAGTTACTTGGGAAAACAAATGCCCTGACTCCAAAGATGCCTCGCTTCCTTCTTCCCCCAGCTTTATGTGCTGAGCATGATGTCCTGTGGTCTGGAATATCACTTGGGTTATCTGGGAACAACTGTCCCAGCTGTGTTACCTCCCAACTCTTTGTGCACCCCCAGCCTCCTCACTGATGGGGTGGTGTGAGGAGGAGAAAGGCTTTGATGCTTTGCAAATGCTCCTCAGCAATACTGAAAACATCCTTGTGTTACCAGCACTTTTTCAGCACAAATCCAAAACATAGCCCTACAAAAGCTACTCTAAAGAAAAGTAACTTTATTCCATCCCAAATAAATATATCTGGAGACACTCAAAACCAGACTGGACAGGTCCCCAAGCAACCTACTCAGCTTTGAGCTGGTGTGGGGGCTGGGCTGTGCAATCTCTCTAAGGTCCTTCAAATCCTAGCTCATTTGTGCTTGTGTGCAATTCTGCTGGATGTTGGTAGTTGTGACTTGACTGTATAAATCCCTGAACAAACTAGTCTAACCTCACGGCTGATTCTGTTTTGAGGATGGGCTACAATATCCTCAGGTCCCTTCCCAGCACATTATCTTATGATGCTATGCTTGGCAGCAGAGCTGGTACTGCAGTGACAAGACAGCAGTGATGAGCCAGCTAAACAGTTTAGGAAGAAAAAGCATGGTTAGAATGTAAAAACCACTCTGAATAGAAAGATTCTTTATTTTACCTCTCAAATGATTCTCTGATGCTCAACTATAGGAACACCACAAGTCACTGCAACACTGGAAATAATTGAATGGCAGTCATGTCTGAACTTTCTTTTCGGTCTACTACTGTCAAGATATAACAAACAACAAATAAAAGCATTATACTTGAACCCATGTAAATCAACTGAGGCAAGTACATATATTACCAGCAGACTTCACAGCAAATTTCACAGTAATATTATTTGATGAAATCATATCTGAAATGATGAAGTAAATAAATAATGACGCCAACAGCTTCTTACTTATCCCATATGCAAGATATCAAATATGAAAGACATGGTTGACAGAAGATGATAGTAATATCTAAAGATGATAGTAGTATCTAAAGAAATTGCTACAAGAAAATTATGAGGTGTATCTTTGCAGAAGTTTTTTGTTCTGAGAAACATCTTTTTGACAGACATAAAAATGAATGTCAATAAAGCCTCTGTCATGGATTCAAAAAGAAAAATCCCTGCAATTCCTGTATACATCCTTTGTGCAAAAAGGTATAAGTGGACTAAATCATGCTCAGTTATATGCACCCAAACTCCAGATTTTATAATGTAACATTTGATGATAGAACCCATCCTGTATAAGGAAAAACAGAAATGAAACCCATCATGATTGTCTGTCTCATGAGAGAGACAGACAGAAGTGCTCATCAAGTATAGATAATTGTTTTAAGGAAAACCACAGAAAAATTATCAACAAGTCATAAAGTTTCCCTAATGAGGGGACACTGATTGACTAACAGCTTGGCACCCATAGAGAAATCACAGTAACAGCTGCCTTTGCAGCAAAATGGTAGGTCTATATGTGTTAAACATAAGCTTAGAGAAAAACAAAGTCTGCTTACCCATCTGAACATCCTCCACATTAAAACAGCTTTGGTGAATAGCTTCTAAATCCTCGGCTCATCCTTGCTAGAAAGAAAATAGGTTTGCATAAGCTACAGGAGAGAATAAGGACTAAATGGTTCTCGGGAAAAAACGTCTTTCAAATTGATTGGTCCAAAAGGGTACATAGTGACAAAACCAAAAGAAACTTCAGTCAATTTAATGTGTCTGTGTTAGGACACTATTTTCTGTGAAGGAAAAATAGAAGAGAAATCCATTTAAAAAACAAACAAACAAAAACAAAAACAAACCTCAGAAAGTTATCACTTAGCATCAAAAGAGACAGAAATGCTGTGAGAAATTGAAAATGAGAAGGAAAATATATTCAAAGTATTCTCCCAAAGTTCAGGGAAAATACCAAAGAAAATACTCCCTGGAAATGTCATTAAATTCAAGGTCCTGAGAGAAGTAGCAAATAGGGGGACTTGCAAAATATGCATAGTTGAAAATACACCCTGGGTGATCTTTATTACCACTACATCTAAATGATGTATTGTACTACAAATGTTACTTGCTCAAAAAGAAAAATATAAAAAGTTGCCTGCCACCAACATTGTTTCATGTTACAATGGAGAAGAGATATCCTTCAAGGGCACAATAAGATATATATATAACAAAAGCAAGAAACTCATTGTCTCAGAGCACATATATCTATTGGAGATGAAAAGAGCTGAAACAAGACCAACAAGAAATCAAGTTTATTTCAACTTTTGAGGTTTAGACAGAAAGTTCAGATCCATCTTATTGGATAAACATCAGCTCCTCCTACTGAATATACTTTTACTGGATGTGGGTTTTGATCTCCTCTTACAAAATTACCATAGTCTCCTTTAGACCATTTCAGAAATACCTTTGGTTTCTACAAATCCACCTTTCTTCTTGAATCCTCATGATAGTTTTTAACAGCCATTTGTCCAAATGAATTTCTAGTTTCTGAATAGAAGAAAAATAACGGCTAAAATTTTCTCACATATTTGTTTCCTATTGGAATAGGTACTCTGTCTCATTCAGTGCAGATGAACAGTGAAAGAATATTTTAAAACACATTAGTATAATTAGGGTGTAAGAATATATCAAACAGCATATACTGCAGCTTCTGCATGGATTTTGAAATCCAGACTTAAAATCCCCAACACAATAAAAAAACCAAGCTATTTTGAATGTATTAAAGTAAACTGAAACTGTAAAGCCAGTGGTTCATTTCATAGGAAGAATTTAATATAACAAAATCAGTCTGCTCCAATACTATTCTATTTACAAACTACTAAGAATATGTAATAACCCTTATAATAATGTAATTCTAGCAATTTGTGCCTTCCTGACTTTAAGAAATTAATGTCAAAAAATTGAAAAAGAGGGAACAAAAAAAATCATCTTACTAAGTATCCAGAGTGTCACTGGATCTAGGGATCTCATGGTCTAGACAAATCTGAAGAGCACCAAGTGTTAGCACACAATAGAATTATCTCATTATGAAAAGATGTCAAAACAGAACAGAATTATCATACTGAACTTCAATTGAATCAATGTTTCACCTACACAGAACATTTTCAGTGAAAACAATTCACTGAAATGCAAGCTGCTACACACTATGAAGAACTTATTTTCTAACAGATTACAAAGCCAGACTATATGTATAATTTACTTTTATGTAGCACTTGAAACTACTTTTTTATCTTCTACTCAATTGCAGTACCTTTCATTTTTCTTTAAAGGCCCACTGTCTTTCACACAGAAGATTGAGATTTACAGAGGCACTCTGACTTGTCACAAAGCACTGCTGCTATGCAGGTTGCTTTGGTTGACGTTTGAATGAGTATGCTAACTTGGACACGGCTTGGAAAGTCAGGGCATTGCATGAAAAAAGTTCCAATCGACCTTAAAAATACTGTTTGAAATACTATAAATCTAAGAGTCTGAAGGAATGAAATAAAATTAGCATGGGTATTTTTCTTTTGTGCTCCCTGGCATATACCTTATGACTCCTTTACATTTAGAAAATCAGAACCATACTCATATTTTTACATCAGAAAACAATCTACCCCGTTTTTAAACTGGATTATGTTATTCCAGTGAAGATTGCGTCTCTACTCTACTCCTGATCCCTTCTTTTTCCCTTGACTGCTTTGAGAAGAACATACAAGCACATGACAGAAGAAATCTCTTTATATTATTCCCTGTTTTATCGATATTATGAGTCAAGTGCGCAGAGAGCTTTTGTGGAGCAAAAACCTGGCATTTGCCAGAGCAAAAGATCAACAAAATTTCTGATGTTCTCTGTAAACATTCATTCTACAGTAGAACTAAACTAATGTCCTGCCCTTACTTTGAGGAGACTGTAAGTTATGATCTACTCTAAAATAGGAATGAGGGATTTTAATGCAGAGTCAAAACCTTCATAAAGAGTCAAAACCTAGCATTTTTTCTACTGAGCCCATAGCTACAGTTTAACTGTATTTCTCCTACTAAAACATACTTTATTTTTGTTTAATACGCAATTTTTTCTCTGTTGCAAAGAAAAGCAATCACCCTAACTTTCTCATCACAACAGCTTTTCTCTAAACTAAGAGTCATTCTTTGAGCTTGATAAAAGTCATAGAAGTTAGGGCATTTCCAAAACATTCCCCGCACTGGCACTTTAGTTTACATTAGCAATTCATGCAGAAAGACTTGGTCTAAAAAATCTGTATTTAGTTCTGCATCTTTGTGACAGAATTCAAAGGAAAAATGGGGGGATTATAAACTTACAAGCAGCTAAGAGGTGTGAAAGGGAGAACTGTTCTTAAAAAGCACCATTACAGATATTTAAAAGAAGTAGAGTGCACAGTAGCAGAAAAGAAACTGTATTTGTACATTAACTATGAATACCAAGAATTCATCCGTTTCTACATTGGTTTTTTTTCAGTTGGACACTACAGACAGGTATTATTTATGAGAAGATGCCTTTTGCTGTTCTTTAATACTTGCCAGCTTCTGCCACTCTTCTTCTATATGTAATGCTTCTTACAAAAGCAATAATCTCTGCCAATGCATTTCTGATTTGGAGGATACGCGTAGTTTAGTCCTAATTTTGATTGTCTCTTAAACTGCTTCTCTTCTCTCGCAGATCTGTAAGCCATACAAATACAGAGAATGTCAAAGCATCATTCAACACATTGTTAATTTGTAGATAAAGGAGAGAGGCTGTACAGTACAACCATGTGTCCATACCTATTCTGCTGGGCACAAATATCTAGCCAGTCACCTGTGCAGCCAGTGCAACATTGATCTGCCAAGTGTGGCAGACCCCTGCCAACCGTAAGGTCAGGTTTGTGCACTAGGATGAGGGTCAGTCAAGGGTTGCAATATCCCCCCATTTTTGACTCACCCAAATGCTGGAAACTGCTCTAAATTCAGCCAGCAGATTATGATGATAGAAAATCAGATGCAGCTAGCAAGTAGGACCTCTTTTTTCTGTCTCTAAACCCATCAGAAATTTCTCAGAGATATGAAAATGGTTAGATATCTGTGCATAGGTTTAACCTACACCTACAGTCTTTAGCTAGAATTGTAGTGGAAGATTTGCACATGTTCTCACTATACATACACTCTGTCTTAATTTTAAGGTCTGCTGGAGATGGATAGGTATTTACATGCTCTTCTCCTTGCAAATATTCTCAAAATATCCAACACAGGATGAATATATTTGTGCTCAGAAATATTGTGCTCTCCAACTGTTACAACTCAACAAGGAAGAACTTAACAGTTAATTCTTTGATTTTTTTGGACAATGATTGTGCTGTATGGTTACCTTTGTATCCTATACCTGCTTCTATGCACATGAACATAGGAATGCAACTGGAATCACTACAGGTTTATGAGTGAGACAGCAGTTCAATAGCACTAACTCAGCTATTAGAGTTACCTATGATAGCTATTAGCTATCAGAGCAGAAAGGCCTTGCAAAGTGAGGGCCTTGTTGCCCTTGTAAAATCCTTGCCCACTTCTGTTGCTTTGGTTAACTAGAAAAGCATTCTGGGAGTGACTCAGCTAAACTAGAGGTGAAAAACAAGTTACATAATTGTAAAACAATTATTAGAACCAATAAGTGCTCACACTGTGGGGCTCATGGTTGGTTACATCTAATGCCTGCTCCTATCGTGGTCTATGGTGGTTGGTTAAACACATTTGTTGTGCCTCACAAGTATGTAAACTCAAAACAAACTAACACTTTAAGAACCCTGGATTTCTGCAATACAGTGTCTTTGCCATACCACCATGGAGATCGTGTGTTTAACACTGCAGAAGAGAAGATATCCAATGCACTGCCCCCAAAAGTGATTGCCTGAGACGTGGCTGATTTCAGAAACAAGGTAACAAGAAAAAGTCATGACTGGCATCTTTAAAAGGAAAATGCTCAGTATTTCTAATGGGGATTTCCAACTTCTTTCAAGCACTCCTTGCAAAAGTCACAAAAAAATTTAATTAATCATTTTTGCACAGACACAACGTGTTTTTCTATTTTATTCTATCTCCCAGCAGATAGGTAAAAGTGGGAGCACGTAGCAGAACAATGGGAAAGAAGAAGTAATAAAAATTCCCTGTGTTTAGAAAGATGGAGACATAGATTATGCTGTTTGTGAAGTCGAAATCCTGCACTATGCTATTTGAAGTCCTTAACATTGTCATGATAAGGTCTGTTTAGAAGTTAATTTCTATTCTCCGCAAAGGAATTTTTAAGACCACTGATTTTGGTGTAGAAGCACTGTGTTTGTAGAGGTTGGAAGGACACTGCCATAAGAAAACCCTGTTGGAAGCTGATTATATTAGTGACTATAAGAAAAATTGCCCTAGAGATCTTTGTAGGCAAAATTAGCAACTGTAAAGGCAGGAAGGTTTAAGTACATGTACTACTCTTCCATACAATGTAATCATGACAGGCAGTGCCAATTATCTGTAACATTTCTCTACTTTTTTGTTGTTTTTTAATATATTTTCAGTATATCATCTGCCAGGAACAAAAACAAAAAAACTCCAAAGCTACATTATAGCTAAAGATAAGGGGGAAGATGGGGGTGGGGAGCAATACCAAAGTGCTCCCCTTTCTTCTATGGTTAAATATAGGAGAACTGTTGTCTGCTTGGGGTGTGAATATCTTGAAGAACACAATTACTACTTAAAATCATAGCTGGTTTCTCGTCTCTCCTCAAAGAGAAACAGTTTATTATGGAAGCACATAAATTTTGAGAAGGTATTTTCATTGTAGGCTGTACTTTCATTCCTTTGCTGGGTGTCCCTCCAACAGAAATTGGGAGCCAGAGGATAATCCAGAACATCTGCTTGAGAAAAAACACCAATGACTTCATAATAAGAATGCTTAAAGATAAAAGCTATTTCAACTATTCTACTGTCATTGCTTTCACAACAAAACAAGAACACTGAATACAGCACTTTGTCCTCCACATCATAGTGAATTACAAACATAAAAAGCCACAAGACAAAGTATCAGCCCACAAAACAAGGACCCCTTTCAAAAGTTTTTGATGACTTCTATTGGATCTCCAATAGGCACCCGAAAAATCAGGCACTTTCAAGCTGCAAAATAGATTCTGACCATCTCTTATGTATTCCTAGTCCATCACATCATTTTCACAATCAACACTGTTTTTCTGGAACTGCAAAGTCCACCCAGGCGATCTCTGTGAGGACAGCTGGAAAATATTCAAGAGATCAGACAAAACTATTTGAAGCACATTCTGCAGAACTCATATACACTTCTTGACAAGCAGTACTATATGACTTTTCAAATCAGAAGTACTGAATCTTCAAAACCAGTCTACCTGGTTTGAAATACTCTTTCCTACCACAGAATGCATACTGTGTCAGGGGCAGCTGATTGACTAGAGATGACCTTTTGCAGTACACAGATCTGAATCACCTAGGAACATTTTTACAAAACCGTGTGATTTGGTAGCACACAACCTGGTATTATCGTTTTCAGAAAGCACTCCTAACTTTACTCTGTATGTTGCACAAACACACACAGCCATTTCAAGTCGACTCTTTTCTGTCTTCTAATCACACATAGTCCTCAATTTACCCCTAGATAAAAAGCATAGATTTTTAAATAATGATCTTTTGTAACAGTCTATAGAAATCTTTTGAAAGTTGGACACTCTTTAATGTGTCACGGCCAATAGAAAAATATTAGAAAAAACTGCAACTTTATTTCAAAATGCCCATTTTTGCAGTCCTTAATAATAACTCTTAAAAATAACAGTAATAAAAGTAGTTTAAAATTGTCTGCAAATGTGTCTCACAGTTTGAAGACTACATAAAATTCCATCTTCCTTTCATCTTTTAAGATTTCTTCAGCTGATTAGTAGGTAGAAGCACTTAATATCAGGGAGGTAATAGACTCACAACAACAGAAGTGTGGAAGAAGTATTAAAACAAAAAGTAGCCAGAAGTAAAGAGCAGCAAAACAATTTATCAGTCTCTGAAAAACCCTTATTTTTATTCACAATACTTTTTTTTTTACTTCTGAAATGCTATACATTCTATGGTCTACAGCATAATGTCACTATTTAATAAAAATTAATAGGATTTTTCCTGTTAAATGTGTGATCCCCAAATGAGCCTCTGGAAAAGATGTCAGCACTGGGCAATTCTCTAGGCTTTTGTAAGGGTAAAATGTTTAAATTTTATCATTTTATTTCTAGCTACCTCTTGCTGTGCAAAATCCTATGTAGAAGGTTTCTTTTTACTTATGTCAAAAACAATAATAATGATAATAACAATAATTTAAAAATTTCAATGATTTCCACATCACCAAGAATACTCTTGAAATAGTCTGAGTGTAGTCCTTTGCTGACGGAAACTGGTAGAGTTTGACTGAAGTCTGTTTTTCACATCCTGTTAAAATTATTGTGCTTCATGTCCCAGTGTTTACTCCTCTAGGTTTCGTGTGCAGGACAAAATTAGTTTCATAACCAAAAGATTTTATAGATTTGTACAATAGCAGGTTGGAAGGGGACGTGAAGGATCATCTGGTCCAACCTTTCGTGGCAAAAGCACGCTCTCAATCACATGGCCCATCACCCTGTCCAACTTGATCTTAAAAGTGTTCAACTTTGAAGAATCCTCTACTTCCCTGGGAAGTTTATTCCAATGGGTGACTGTTCTTCTTCTGAAAAATATTCCCCTTGTGTTCAATCTGAATCTTTCCAGGAGTAACTTGTACCCATTATATCTTTCCCATGTGACTCCTTGTAGAAAGGGAGACTCCATCTCCTCTGTAGCTACTCTATAATACTGGAACATGGAATTGAGTTCTCCCCAAAATATTCCTTATCTCAAGGCTGAACAAACCCAGTTTCTTAGTCCTTCCTCATATGTCAGGGTTCCCAAGCCTTTGATCACCTTTATAGCCCTTCCTGAACCTTCTGCAGCCTGTCCACATCTTTTTTGTACAAACCTGAGCACAAGATTACAGGTGAGGCCTGACAAGCACTGAATAGAATGGGATAATGGCTTGGTCATCTCTGCTGGTGATGCCCTTGATTCCACCTAATTTCCTGTCATCTTTCTGTAGCACAGCAGCCCACTGATCACGCATATTGAGTACCATACTCATACCATACTCACTCACCATACTTGTCCACCAGGACCCCTGGTCCTTCCCACAGAGCTGCTCCCCAGATGGGCAGATCCCAGCCCATGCTGCACTCTTGGGTTATGCTTTTCCAGGGGAAAGACCTTACACTTCTTCTTCTTCTTGAGTTTCATAAGGTTCTTGTTAGCCCAGTCTTCCAGCCTATCCAAGTCCTCCTGCAGGATGGTTGTCTCTTCCCAAATGTCCACTTTCCCACTCAGTTTGGTGTCATCAGCAAACTTCACTGCATCACACTTGGTCCCATCTTCCAGATCACTTATGGAGACACTGAACAGTGCTGGGCACAATATTGATCCTGAGGAACCCCAGTTGTGACAGGTTGCCAGTTTGAAAAGGAGCTATTTACCAACACTCCCTGGGTGCCACCTGCTAGCCAGTTGCTCACATGCCACATGGACCACTTGTCCAGACCATAACACAACAGTTTCTCTAGCAAAAAACTGTGGGAAACCATACTGAAAGCCTTTAAGAAAACCAGGTAGAAAATGTCCACCCCAAATCAACCAAGCAGGTTACTTTGGCATAGAAGGCAATCATGTTTGTCAAATGTGAGTTGCCTTTGGTTTTTCCCACTCACACACTTCATCCACCTTGTGATAGCCTTCAGGAGGATTTGTTCCATAACTTTCACAGAGACTGAACTAAGAGTGATGGGTCTAAAATTTCCTGGACCTTCTTTAAGAACTTGCTGATTGGGATGACATTAGCCCTCTTCCAGTTTTCTGGGACATCCTCCAATTGCCACAACATCTCAAAGGCTATGAAGAGTGTCCTCACAATGATGTTATGCTTGTAATGCTCTAGGGTAGCTATCACCTGGGTTCATTGATGTGTAGGTTACAGGCTCCTGCAATGGCTCACACATCAACTCTTTCACTTCTGGCAGCAGGCTTGTTTTTGTACCAACCTGGATTGCTGTTCCCAAGGCCAGGGTCCAGCAGTGCTGGTAAAGACAGAGAGGAAGGCAGTTTTAAAAAACTCTTCCTGTTCGGTATTGCTGGTGACTGATTCACTCTCCTGTTCAACAGCAGGCCAGTATTTTCCTCCTGTTTTGTTGTGGTGGTTTCTCCTTGCAGCTTACATATCTGAAGAACATTTGCTCATGGTCTTTGACATCTCTGGCCAATTTTAGTTTGAGGTCAGCTTTTGCTTTTCTAACTGCACCTCTGCACACCCTGGAAATGTCCACTTTTCCATATCTGTTGTTTTCTCTAGGTTTTGAGCAGACTCAAGAGCTCACAGTTAAGCCAAAGGGTCTCTTGCTCCACCTATGTCCCTTAACCATCAGAGGTGATGAGCTGTCTTTGTGCTTGTAGAAGAGCATTCTCAAAAAACTACCAGCAGAACTACTTGCAAGGTCCACTATCCTATATGGACGCTTCCCATGAAATTCCTACCAGCTGAGCTCTGTGTGGGCTCATTTGCTCTTCTAAAATCTAAAACCTTTGTGCTAATACTAATCTTCTGCACCTGGCTGCATTTCAAAGTCCTCAATACAGTGATCACCTCAGCCTAGGCTATCACTTACTAAGATATTATAAAACAGATTTTTACCTCTGTTAGTAGTAAGTCCAGCAGCACCTCTTTCCTGGCTGGCACAGTTAATATTTTTGTGAGGAAGCAGTTGCATGCCGGGAATTTCATGGATGTGATATAATTTACTCTATTGTTCTTCCAACAAAAGCCTGGGTAGTTTAACTCACCCACAAGAACCAGGTTCTGTTGATGAGTCTTGCTTAAGGAATATCCTACAACCATCCATCACAATTCTCCAGTCAGCTGAGTTGACCCACCTTGTTTCAGTTATTTCTATTATATCATTACTTTCTGACTAGGTGCAGAGCTCCAGTTCCTTGTATTTGTTCCCAGGCTCTGTGCATTGGTATACATACATTTGAGATGGTTGGTCTTCTGGTTTTCACCTTCAGAGGCAGATAAGCAGGATTTCTCACTGCTCTGGTGGGCCAGCCTTATTCCCAGTTTGTTGCAATGACATGAACATGAACACTGCCACTTTACTTCATGCTCCCCTTCTGTACTTTAGAAGTGCTTCATCTTAGGTCTTTTAACTTCCTAGGGCTTTTAATATATGAAGTTAAGCGATTATTTCCCACAGTTTTCAGACTTCCCTTGTGAGTTTTTAAACCTAGTATCTTCCTTAACGTTTACTGTAAGCTGGCTTTGCATTCATTATAATATCCATGTAATTAATGGTGAAAAAACTTGACTTTGCATAGAAGACTGTCAAATCTGCAAACATTTCATTCCAGTATCAAATCTGCAAACATTTCACTCCTGTATCACAAAAATACAGGAGTATATCATGTATAATAATTTCAAAATTTAATCTATGCTATATATAATCTCTCCTTGAGTGAAAAGAAGTCTGATTATGATGACCACATTAATATTTATTGGATGACTTGCCTTAGAAAGTCCAAGCAAATTAATAGTTTGAAGTTTCAAATAGCCTCCCCCTCTATTTATTGAGATACTCAGAGGAGTTAAAGGCAAATTTGTTACTTCAAAATCAAAAGAAATTAAACTAATTGATGTTTTTCTGAAGAAAGGCCATTACATTTAAGAAAGTAAAGAAGACAGTTACCAAGCAACTATGTTCAGCCTACATACTTTGTCTATTCATAATCCCTAGCAGAGTACAAGAAATGACAGGTTGTCACTACACAAGAGAGAAGTGCTGAATTATGGCATTTCTTTCCTGTGCTACCTCCTACAGGAGAGAAAGCGATTATATCCTGCATACATTGATTAGATCAAATAACTAAATAACTGCAGCAAGTCTGAAATATTAGGAAGTCTCAGAGCAGTCACATAATGCAGCAAGAATGCTTCCAAAAATACAGCAAATTACCTCTAAAATATTACTACCAAATAGGTTGGACAAACATGTCTTGCATAGCTGTCTAGGTAAAGACGAGACTGAATTCCCCCAATTTCAAAGGCAGAATTAGCATTTCAGTTTGGCCCATCAGTGTTGTAATTTACAAGTCATTGTTTTGATCCTGCAGTTATAGAAGGTGGGCAGATTGTTGTGCCAGCAGGAAACACTGTTAACTTCACTGAGGCTCTGCATGCATGTAACCTTCAGTCCATGCATAGCAAAACAGAGGATCAGGGCCTATGATTACTTTTGCTGGGCTTTTAATAGATGACAACACAATACTTTCCCAAAGGTGATCCTTGGCATCTTTCTGAATACAGGACAGAATTGAAGCCTAAATAAAGTCAGGAAGAATCACGCCATTAACTTCTATAACAACTTCTTTAATTTCCTCATAATCTTTATGCCTAAAAGAACCATGAGAATAGGGAACCCTTACTTTCAAAATCAAGTTGGAAAAAATAAAAAAGAGGAATCCTGAAAGCTGATGTTGCTGCAATTTTATCAATATGGCTGGGATAAAAAGAACTGATTCCTCTGCTCCAAGGATGGCAGAAGTACATTACCATGTACTCAGGCAGCATGTTTCTCACTGTCAGCAGCAACTCTGAAACAGAATTTTAAATTTTGTAAAACTAATTCATTTTATTGTATTTTCTTTTTCCTATGATTTCCTAAATAGATTCCTCTTTCCTAGACCAAAAGTAAATAAGATATATAAAAATAGTTAGCTTATTAGTTAGTTAGTTGAAGGAAAAGAACGCACACGCTGTCTTCTACATTAAAACAAACCCAAGAAAACCCCATGATCAAATAATTAGAAAGATAATGAAATGAGAACATAAATGTTTGCTCATCTTAAGAACATGGTTTGAACACATGGTTGGCTTTAGAACACTCTTGGTTTTCATTACTTTTTCCTCCTCTGCAGAAAAAAATTATAGAGCTTATTTACTTCAATCCCCATATGGGCCATTCACTTCAGAGTCAGACTTGATGATCTTTGTGGGTCCCTTTCAAATCAGAATATGCTGTGATTCTGTGATTCTTATTACTGCATTCATGCAAGTTTGCCAAGACAGAAAAAATCTTACCCCTCTTTAGCTGTAGGAATGGAAGTATTTACCATCTTCTTTTGTACTGAGATCTACAGATCCCATACAGAATACAGGTTCTGTAAACATCACTATTCAAGGGATTAAAGGAAGGCCAGGAGTATGGGACCTGCTTAGAGGAGAAACAGAACTTTTACTCCAACATATAAAAAGATTTGCACAGAAAATCTTCTGTGCAAAAAGATTTGCAGAGAAAATCTTTTTTTCTTCCCAGGTGGAAATAAAAGCTGGTTTCAAGGACTCCACAAAATGCTGATCAGCTGCCTAGGTCAGGCATAGGAAACAAGCATTTTCTTGCACCCACATCTTGTTTCAGATAATATGACCTGAAAGCAACCGAAATCTATTTGCCATGAATGTTGGGAATAATAAATAAATCTCCTGAGGCTAACACATAAAAAAATGAGGACTTGGGGCGAGAGAAAGTTCAAACATATAAGGAAGCATTACTTTTTGCTAGGCTTCTGAATTATTGCTAATAGCAAATTATTTAATTTTATCTATTTACTACTGATTATCTTTTTCTGGAACCAGCAGAATTCATCATTTACACATACAATGGCATCTACTACGTGCTTCATTTAGCATCTAAAAGTAATCTACAGAAGATTAATCCCTAAAAGTAGATCGGATAAATACCTAGTTTAATTGCAAGTTTTTAATTGAGTCAGTCATCATAAATCATAAAACAGTCATTGCCATTTTAATCACCCTTGTCATCAAAACCAGAGGGGTCTCAAATTTTTGCTTGAGCCCTAGATAAATCAAGGAAAGTGAATGACAATAAATGAATGATGGTGTGCTTTTTTTTGCAAAGAATAGGGCTAGATCCTAGGGAGGGAAGAATATAAAGGAAAGCCAGTGAAATCAACAGAGGCTTCATGTTCAAAGGATGCAAATAAATGATAAAGGATGGTCAGTAATCATTCATCAGAGCTCCAACCCAGCTGCTGGTTGAAAGGAGGGAGGGGGGTGAGCAGAGAAATGGTGTGTCAAGAGGGAGTGGGGTGAGTGAAGGAATGGTGTCTTAAGAGCTTATTTTTACTTCTCATTTATTGTCCAACTCTGTTAGGTTAATAAATCACTTTGCAACTTTAAGTTCTCAGCCTGTTTTTCCCTTTCTCAGTGTGCCCTCCCACTGGTTACTTATCTCAACTCATGAGTCCAGTGTGTTAAACAGTTTTTTTTTCCTCTCCTCTGCACAGCTGCGGCAGGAGAGAGCAGAGAGAGCAGATGTCGTAGGTGCCTGCCATTCAGCCAGGGTCAAACCACGACAGTCCTAGGGAGAAGAATATAAAGGAAAGCCAGTGGATTCAACAGAGGCTTCATGTTCAAAGGATGCAAATAAATGATTAAGGATGGTCAGTAACCATTGATCAGAAGATCCAGAAGAGTAGAAATGGATTAACAAGATAAAGAAACCACCAGTTCCTCATGCACCAAAAATCCATCTACTTTTATTTTGTAGATTTTTGAGACTGAGTTCACTTCAGAAATTTAAAAAGGAAATAAAACCTATTTTAAAGTCTTTCATGTAGTGCAAAACTATTTTCATTCCTTCACTTTGGTGGCAGTGCTTCATGGTCAGCTCCTTATTATAGCCATTAAATACATATGATACATATACTACACTAAGTGGGACACAGTCCATGCCCTGGAATGCCTCATCAGCACAATTCATGTTCAGCTTCATTAACTGATTGTAAAGATAATTCTGCCTACCCTGAAGAGGCCAAAATGATGCTCCTCAGCAAAAATATTTAAAACAGGGAGAGGATGACAAGTGTCGCCTTTAACCTAGACATTTGCATTTTTTTGTCTAGTTAGAGTTGTGGCTAGGAGTATCTGAGGAGACTGCTCTGAGAGTTAGTTCAGCTAAAACAGGGTTGTGACTAGAAGTATCTGAGGACACTGTTATGAGAGTTAGTTCACCTAAAACAGGGTTGTGACTAGAAGTATCTGAGGAGACTGTTCTCAGAGTTAGTTTAGCTCAAGTATGTAAAGCTCCATTATGATAAGCACGTGGCTATTGTGTTTGTTGTTCTTGGTCTCCCGTAAGTTGTCAATTCAAATATAAAAGAAAGACTATCTCTTAAGTATCAAAGTGTCTTTAAAACTGGTCTGAGGTTTTTTTATAAACAAATTGCATAAAATTAAATTTCTTAGATTTACAAAGTGAGGCAGATATGTATCCCCAATAGAAAACATCTGGGTAACAGCTGTTGCTGTGAAATGATCAGTAGAATAAATTTTTTCAAGCATTTCTTTAAAGAGTAGAAGAATTCAGAAGGTGCACAAAGACCCTTTTAAAAAAGGCCAGAGTGAGAGCAAACAGCAGGAAATGTCTTCATTCTCTGTCTTCATTATTATTTTCAAAGTTATTACAGATTTACTGCTGCTGAGAAAGTATTTTTTTCTAATTAGAGATGAGTTAGCAGAGTGAATCAATAGCAGCTGTTGCAGTCAGTCTTATGTTGTCAGCCCAGGTGGTGAACGAGAGAAAAAAATGAAACTAAACATCCTGGAAAGTGTCTTCCCTGCTTCTTAAGTTCTTAAGTTTCTGAACACCATTTTTGTAGGGAAAAAAATGCATTATTAGGGTTCAACATTAAGCTTTTCTTACCACTCTGCATCTAGGATTGAAGACAAAATGAGCATTAAGCCTTTTCCGAGCATTAGGTCTACAGCTTAGAGTTTATTTCACTTGACTTGCAGAGAATCCATTTTATCGATAGACTCCTGAAGGCTAATAGTCCCAGATGGAGCTTGGGATTTCTCCAACATATAATGCAGAATAGAAGTTTCATAGAGTTAATTTCTCCCTCATTTCCCTTCTCCAGCTTGTTCTGCAGAACTTGGAACACTGCAGAAGTAAAACTGGAAAGCAGATCCTATGACTAGACTAATCTAAGAATGAGGGAACTCGCATATGCAGAGAAAGGAATAGATTATGTACTTAAAGCCTCCCAGTTTCACAGATCCTGTATGAATAACAGGCAAAAATAATAAGCCTAAATAATGTTTTAATATGGCAGGTTCCTAACAGTTTTATTTTTAGTATCGTGGAAATTCTTTTAAAGACTGAAAGGCAATCTAACAATTAGATGTGCTACAAAAATCTACATACTTCTTTTAGTACTGTGAATGTTGTCTTAGTATAAATCCAAACAAAACAAACTCTCCAAAACCTGAAAGAATTTGGCTATCTTCAATTCCTGAGAAAAACCTTCAGAGAAAGATCAGTAAAAAACAGTAGCAGTCACATTTTACCAAAACCGGTTTTCTGAGTGAAAATGAATCTCTCATAATCATGCAAACTAGGGGAGTGGTGAGTTTTATTTGCAAGACTGTTACAAATAGACAAACAAACATTTCCCAATTTCTTCTTTCATGTGAACTGGGTTTGTTCCACTTCATATGGAAGTGGATGCACAATCAGGTCTGTGATCTGCTTCTTGTCTAAGGTGGCCTTTAGTCTCCTCTGCATCCAAGCCAGACTCCAGTTAAGTTTATTACACCATTAGAACCAGAAGCATGAAACTAGGCTCACACAGGATCTTTCAGAGTGATACAAAAGTTTTTCAAATAACTTGCAGAACTGCAATGTAAATGGTAAGAAGGGATTCACAGGAAGACAAAAATATTCCTTACAGTCAATATATCTCTACTACATTCACATTAATCCTTTATTAAGAAGCCCTGATTGTCAGACATGCCTCTTCCCTCTACAAGTTTGTTAATGTCATACTATTTAAAGGTCAATCAGTAATCTAAATGCAACATAATACACAGGAACAAGACTGTAGAGTATCTCTTTGGAAGGCATACACTACTTTGTTCATAGAAATTAGACATAAGGTCTGACATCTTTTAAAGCACAAAATATTTTTCCAGCCAACTTAGTCGCAGAATATTATTCATTTACTCAACAGCACACACACACAAAAATACTACTTTCAAAATAATGAATGATAAAATATGGAATTATTAAAAAAAACCATGAACCCTGGGATAGCCAGCTTGTTGGATGGACTAGGACTAATGCAAAAGTGGGCTAATACCAAAATGTGCCGAACACATGTTCATTCCCAAGTGATGCTCCTCCACATGTAGAGTTTTGCAGTCTCAATCCGCATTGGGGCAATACCAAGGCAATAGCTTGTCAGGTTCTTCCTGCTTCACCCCCTTGTGGTGCAAGGAGGCCTACATGCAAGGGCTGTCTGGAAGAAAACTGGACCATTTATGGTCTCATGAGCAGAACATCAGGACCTCTGACATTACATGCTAACAGAAGATTCAGGCATTGCTCACAATGCTGCAATGTCACGGACACAGAACAGAGTATCATCTTCAAATGCATTGTGTAAGAATACTTCTCTCCAATGAACAGTACAAAAACATAAATGTTGAAGAAAACAAACTTTTAAAATGACATCTATAAGCTAAAGCAATAGCTTATTTGCTACGGCATTTCATAGTTCTCAGTACACAAGAACATTTCTGAAATGAGAGGGGACAGGAGGGAGTCTTGTGACTTTTGTGATGTTGATCCAAATTCTTTTGTGGCAGAACTTCATTTATGTCATAGGAAGGATAAATCTGGTTTGCTGCATTCTTTCCTTTGAGTGGAGTATGTAATTTGGAATTTTAAAATGCATTTTCTGAGTTTGTGTCTCCCTGAAGGCCTGAGCCTCAGACTGAATCACATTAGTTAGTTTTACCTCTATGGACTCAAACACCCTTAAAACCAACACAAGTAACATGACCATTTAACAAACAATACATTTGCTTGGTAGAAAGAAAAGCAAAATACAATCTCTGATACTGCTTGTAAATATCTAGGCATTGTGCAGAGGGATATATCAAAGACAGAAGAAATATATACTACTAGGAGACTTGGGAAATTTTATAGCATTTTATATGTCATATTGGGGTTTTTTTCCCTAGTATATTTGCCAACAGATTCTGGTGTGGGGTTGTTTTTTTCCTGCAGAATTGCAAGCATTTAGCAGCCTTGCCCAATTGATAATAACTTATGTTTTCATCAGGATCCAGAAAAATTAAATCCTAAACATACTATTAATTTTTTATTGTTTAGGTTAGAAAAGGAAGAGCTACAGGAAAGAAAGGCAGCCCAAATTTTACTCAGACTTAATATGTAATGGTCAAAAAATATCAGGAGAATAAATCTAGGCCAAAAAAAATGTGGACCTGTTAAAAAAAGAGTATGTCATTCAATGTAAGTTTCTCCTCTGCTAGAGGAAATTTCTCTCATTACTCAGTACAAGAATAATAGTTATAATACATTTTCTAACCTTCAAGAAAGGAGTATAATTTACAGTGATGGTCTTTTCCATGTTACTCTGCAAGACAGTCAGAATTTCCCCAAAGGGGAAAAAAGAATTTAACTATGTAGTAGGTAAATATTTTGGTCCATGTCAGTTAGATACCATATTAATCAAATTTCCATGGAAAGCAGTACTTATTCTGAATATTTCAAATTTTGAGACTGTGTAACCCAATTTTTATTTTAGCTATATCCTGAATAATGAGGTCATCCAACATGTCTGAAAAATGGATTATAAAAATTTAGAAAATGGCAAAAAAAGCAAAAGAAGGGCCTGTTTTTTCAAATCCAGACACAACAAAGAGTTATCAATCCAAACACTAAATTTTGAGCCTAATCCTACCAAAGCTACACTACAAATGCTATGAAGTATTTCTGAAAACTAATACATACTAATTGATCTGACTAGTCTCATACTTGTACACCTTCACAGAATGCACAGAGAATACTGGGAATTGGAGAACTGATGTCTGTATAAGGCAAGAGAGACATGTTTGAAAAGGACAGAAGCAGAATCAGATAGCAGCAGAGAACCAGATGACAATAAAAGTACTTTCACACGTATACATACTCTTTTCGCTATAGGTGCATCATCATATGGATGGTTTTTGACCCTGCATTTTTTACTTTTTCTTTACAGGGGTCTTGGGGCAAAAAAGGCCCTCTGAAATATGTCTCAAAACAATTAGCTGAACAGGTGATGACACTTTTTAAATAGGACACAGTTTTTATATGTTGGTGTATATACTGCACAATCTGCAACAAATGGTTCAGTTAAAAATGAGGTAAAACCCATTCAAAACATGTATACTAACCAACCTAAACCAACACAATCAGGTGCTAGACATAAATGCAGGGCTCATGCTAGTCATAAACAAAATTTCAAGCTGGCAAGAGGAGGCAGTAAAAATTGTCATACTTGATCTGAGCCCTAAAGAATATTTACTACTGCTCTGACCATTGAGAGATGAATCATCAACTGCCACTAGGGGAAAGACAGAAAGGAAAATTATCCCTTCCAGTAGGCTTAAATATCACTTTAAATTCTTTCTTTTGAGGAACAGCAGGATTGACTCTCCAGAACTCCCACTTTGATCTGCAGCCCAGCTCTCACCTTTTTCTTCATTAAATGTACCAGCAATCTTGAATCCTAAATTACTTTCAGTCTTCCACCATCTGCATAGCAAAACTTTATTACAGGTACATCACTAAAAAGTTTTGAGAGGACATTTCCAAATCTAAACTACAGTGGAAAAATATAAACCTGAAAAGACTCTTCAGGATACAGTCAAAAATCCTCAGTAAAATTTCATACATTTAAATTAAATCCTGTATTTAAATTAAAGCATTACATAAGATTTTGTTCAAGTTCTTTCTAAACCTGGTGATACAAATAATTTGCATTATGATAATTTTTGCAAATTTTCACTTTGCAAATTTCCACTTTGCAAATTTCCTTTGCAATTTGATAAAAAGGGAGGTAGAGGTTAACATGATAGAAAACATAAGATGCACTTTTACAGGTCCAGATTCTCAGTATGTTCTCCTTTCAATTTTTCTCATCAGTGCATTCAGATTTTCATCAAATAGAAGACTGGTCACTGACAGGCATATGTGAGCATGCAGAAGACAAAACTCCCCTTCCTAAAACATTCATTTTACAATTTTTTTAATTGCTTCAGCCAAGAAGTCATCACTTAGTTCGCTTCATACACTGCAGAACCTGACAAAGCAAATTTTGAGAAGATAACTGAGCCTCAGCAAGAAATTTTGTTTTCAACAGCTCTTTGTAGTAAAGCCATTAGAGACTTGGTTGCAATGTTAATTTGACCAAAGAGTGTCTGGCAGCGTCATCCAAAACCCAACCAGAAACAAACAAGTTAATTCCTACACAACCTCACCACAAGGCTTCATTTCTCAACACCAATATCAGGGTTATCATTAGTTAATATTCTGTTTCCATGTCCATTATATCAGAGAAACAAAAAAAGCTGCATTACAGGACTGTGTTTCAGACAGTTTGTGGATGGATTTCAAACACCAGTAATACCACATTAAAAGCTGAAAGCAGCAGCACCTTGAATGCTGTTATTTCACCATATCTTTTCATCTGTAATTTAAAGCAAAAAGAATCTTTTGGTGTACTGACTATTTTTTTTTCCTTCTCACATTCTTCTCCATATCAGGAATGTCAGAGTTTCAGTTACAAAAGAAACCTAGAGGAAGTACTATCTATTACAGTTCAGGGCTTTAAGAAATCTCTTTCAGATGTCTTTGTGGAAGTAGAAATGCTGAGTAAGATTTCCATAAAAGGTTCACATATGTCAGTATTAAGAAATAAAAACTAAACCAATATACTATTATCCTGACCAGAATTTGGATGAAAAAGTCCTACAGTTGTTACTGGTTATATTTTTTCAATTCCTGCCCATCACTTTTGTATTTTAACTAATCCTGTAACTATAAATGAACGATTCATCATTACTCTTCTCCAGTACCAGTTGCAAATGTAATCATCCACCCCTAGTATGAAACAAGACTTCAAATTAAAAAAGTATGTTGAACTTAATTGCCTACAAAACGAACAATCAGTTCCTTATCTTAATGTCCGTAAATATGAAATGTTTTCTACTAGCATAAGATTTTCCACTAATATATTAACTGAAGAAGCACAAATTCAAAAGTTTTTTAAAATGTCAACATGGCTGTAGTTTCATTGGCACAATTTACATGGCTGTAATTTTTAATACATAGCCTTTGAAGATGGAATTTTTGACACTGTCATTTCATTTTCACAATGTCATGGGATATAATTCACATCTCTAAGGCTGATTTTGATGTTCGTCTCCAGTTTTCCCCTGATAACTGAAGAGCTGACTAATGGCACTTCTATCTCCACTTTCTCATTCTGGGCCATTAAGCAGAAAACTTCATAAAAAATAAAGGAAGAAAATATATACAGTTTCTTCTCACTGGGAAGAACCGATGGTTTGCTGTATTAGAATAAATTACATTCTAGGTTGTGGTTTAACACTGCCCAAACACCAGGCACCCACAACAGCTGCTCATTTGTTCTCCCCTCTCCTCACTTACTCTCTCATAGAGACAAAAAAATTTCAACGAAGAGGTCATATGTTTAGATAAGGACCAGGAGGAAACACTCCAAGAGCAAAACAGGCTCAACTTAGAGTTACAAAGTGAATTTATTACTAAGAGAGTCAGAGGATAGTGAGAAGTAAAATAAGCCCTTAAAACACCACTTTTCCCTCCAGCCCCTCCCTCCCTACTGACAGCCCGGGGGGGGGTTTGGTCAGTTCATCACTGAGATCTTCTTCCACTGCACAGGGAGAGAAGTCCTCCCCTGCTGTGTCGCGGGATCCTTCCCATGTGAGACAGTTCTCCATGAACTTTTCCTTTGTGGATCCAATTTCATGAGCAACAATTCTCCCAAAACTGCTGCAATGTGAGTCCCTCCCACAAGCAGACAGTCCTCCCAAAACTGCTGCGACATGGGTCCCTCATCCACAGGGTGCAGTCCTCCAGCTTGGAAGCAGGGGCCCCCTCTCTCCACCAGGTCTGCCACTGGACATGGTGGAAGCTTCTAGTAGCTTCTCACAGAAGCCACGTCTGTGGCCCCCCCCACTACTAAAACCAGGCCAAGCAAAACCAACACAGAGGTAAAAAAAACCTCAAACAATTCATAGGTTTCCTGAAATGTAAAATCAACCGATTATTTTAAAATAGAAGTTTCAGGAGCAAAAAAAATGAAGATTACCTCACACAAAGTTGTGGGGAACACATTTATGAAGAAAATTCCAGACTCCATTATGTTTCAAAGTGTGTATGTGTGTGTGTGTGAGTGTACGTGCACACATGCAAGATTAATTCCTGAACAGCAAATGGCAGGGAAAGAAAACAGCTTTTGTTCCCTGAAGCTGGCTCCTGCTGTTGCAATCAGCACAGGCTTTCATAACACACATAAGTATATACACACACTGCTGGAGAAAACCTTTTAGCACTCAGGTCCCTTCTTTAGATTTTCAACCAAAAATAAGTGAGAAATGAGAAGAGGAATAGAGACAGAAAGGAAAGAGTTGAGGCCTAAATTAACATTTTATTTGCAATTTATACCAAGTCATGTTTCTCTTTACAAGTCCAAGATAGTGTTAGTTTATCGCCAATAGAAACAAAACTGCTGCTTCTGACACATTTTATGGATCTGACCTCCTCAGGTATTAGCCCACAAGGGAAACAAAGGCTACCCTGAATGCTTAAGTAGTAGACTTTTGGAGGTTTCACATTTTAAGGGAAATCCTTGCTTACTGTAAAGTTGGCTTAATTTCTTTTATGGCTGTTCCCACAATGTAGGGGAATATAAGAGGGCATTTAACAGTCTGTACGTTAAAAGTATATGGCTGGAAAGCTCATGTGCCTTACGACCACACTATATTCCAGCTGTAAATAGCAGATTCATAGTGGTTGTTTTAGCTGGCCCCACTTGGAATGGTCCAGTACTTCCTCAGGTGGATCACAAGGTAAATGAGGAATTGGGTGTCCTGAGAGTAGAGACAGAAAGAATAAATGTCACACAAAGTCACCTTTCAACCAGGTGCTCAGAATACAAACAGGAGGACTGACTACCTGGGTCAGTATTTACGAAGTAAAAGTTTAACCATATATGAGTATGCTGAGATTTCATTTCAATACAGCATAGCACAACTGTTCTATACTTCCAGTATTTCCTGATATTAAATGGCTCTATGTGGTTATTTGTATGGTTCCATACTTACAGGAATTGTCAGAGGGTTCATGATGCTGATGGAGATATTTAGATATGTACCTTTTTGAAGGCTGCATTTGGGATTCACCACACAGACTTCAACCAGCAGCATCAATTACATGGCACCAGAAGTAAGATGCCTAACCCTGTAGTTAATTTCACTGAGTATAGAGAAAAAATTAAAAAATTCTATTTTCTGTGTACATGCTTCCACAGAAAAACTTCTGAAAGAGTAAAAGCCCGTAAAGCAAAAAACAAAGAATGGAGGTCTGTGGTGCTTATGCAAATTTCATCCCAGCATTTATATAAGAATAATCAATTACATTCCTATTCTCCTGTTTCTTACATGGAGCTCTTATCCCAATTCATACCAAATTGTTTATATATATCTAGTGATCATCTGTCTAGTTTAATCTATATTGTCTGGACAAGACACTAACTATAGTATACACCATTCCACTTCTGCATTTTTTGATGTCCAAACTAGTATAAATTATCTGTTGGGGTTTTTTTCATTGTCATCATTAGTTTAAAATCTAAGTGCTTCACACCAGTTAGGGTCTCAATTCAGTTGCCTAGACAAGGATGTCTAGCGCTATGCAATAGAACATATGAGATACCTGCACAATGCTGTCATATAACAACACTTTACCTACTTGACCTGCTTGATTGCAGAGCATGTTTCACAGTTATGGATAACTTGGTGTAAGGCCCCAAAATTTACTCAACGAGACTCATGAAAGGGCTTACAGTTTTTTATGTACTCCGAGTTAGAGGCAGGGGAGAAATACCAACAAGATGTTTGCAAGAGGCCAAAACAACCAAAGGCTTTCCTGGCAATTTCAGAAAATCAAAGAACTTTGGCAAAAGTTTAGAGCAGCATTCAATCAACATAGAATATTTCACAGAGCACTAACTTAACCCATTCAACTTAGCGAACTCCCAGCCCATCTGATTTTAAGTTACTCAAAACTCTGAGAAGAAGGACTTAAAAGAAGGAGGAGAAAGAGGGAAAGAGAGAAGAGATATAGAAAAGAACAAATATAGCTACCACTCCTGGTTTCAGCAGTGTTCAGGTAATAGAAATCCCAAGGGGAGGTGGGGGTCAAGACATGTGCTTGCCTCATGTTCCAGGTTAAGTACTCTTTGGCTTTCCTGGATCCTTCCCCCCAGTGGGACTCCTGGTCATCTGGCCACTGTGGGGCTAGATTGGAGTTCCCAAGGTGGGTGTGGAGGATTGCCTCCAGTGTGTCATGCACTGGCAGGCACTGCAGGGGCTGGGATACAGGCCCCAGGGGGGTAGGGTGTGCAGAGCTGGGCATCGTCTCAGCAAGCAAGGCCCAACCTGCCTTTCCCCCACCACACACAAATGAAATTTTTTCAGGTACTTTTCCCATGGCATTCTACCTGCTTGGGTACATTACTGGATCATCCTTGAGAGAGTACCATTTCTTCATGCTTGACAGCAGTCACCTCCAGGGTCTGGGTTTCTGTCCTCTTCCCAATCCCCTTGTCAGTGTCCACATCCCAGGACACAATTCCAGCTACTTGCCTTCACTGCCATCTGGTTTCGTATTATGGGCTGCAATATCCCAGCATTGGACCAGGCAGGTCACCAGGGGCTCTCCTGACTGTTTTTGATACGAAATCTTCTTGCGTATCTCACAGCTCACCCACGATAGAAATCGAGTGATTGTTGCTGGCCCTGCCTCTTCTTCCTGTTAGGAGGGCCCTGCTTCCTCCTCAGCCCTACTGTGTGAACTGATTTGATCTTGGATTTCTTTTGCATAGGGGCAACTGCTAGCAGTAGACGTTGTTCCTCTGGTTCAGCTACAGTTTGAGTGTCCACAGTACCTGTTGGTTTGCTTTCCTCCTCCTCCCCTGAGGGTGCTGTTTAGGGACAAGCAGTGACCAGGAAACAGTAGCCAGCAGTAGTTGCACACTGCAACAAGTTCCTCCTTGCTGGAACTACCCCAGCATTCTCCTTGCAAATATTCTGTCATTTTAACTGAGTTCCTGTAGTTGGTCAGGGGGGAATTTCCAAACCATAGGAGCAGAGAATATCCCCAAAAACTAACCCATTTTCTCCCGCATTCAATGTCACTCGTGACTACCCACCCTCAGGGGAGATCTCTGAGTAACCTTCCTAGAAATCTCTTTTGTAACTCTAAACATGGTGTAGACAACCCTGAGGAGGCATGGCAGACTTAACAAGAGGAACATGTTTTCCTTAACATCCAAAACAAATTCAAAATTCTCAAAAGCTGTTGTAACAGGCCTGAAGGAAGGTGGTAAAAAGATGGAGGAAATAATCCTCCCCTGTTCATCCCACAGGCTGGGTACAATTCCCCATTGTAGTGAGTTCTACATCTGGGTGAATTCTCAGATGTAGAACCCCAGACCAGGGCAGGAGAGCAACATTGAATGCACATCCAAAAGTATCCTCATTGCCCTTGATGTTATCATGCCATAAACTGATGTCACACAATACAGCAGCAGAACAAGCCTGATCCCTCTCACTGCTCTGAAAAAGATCCCCATGGGGAACAAATACAGGAATATATACAGGGTTAGGTACCACACCTACAGGAACAGACGAAGCAACAGTGGCTCCTTATCTAAAACAGCAAAAGCTTAGATCAAGTTTGTTTCCAACTCACTCTAATAAAATCTGTTATCTCAACCCTTTGTACCTCACAGTGGATGGCTGTCATCATTTAGGAGTGGCACTCCCTAATTTACAGTTCCCTGCCTCCCCCCACTTGCTCTTCTTCCCCCTCTGGTGGGAGATACAAAAGGCAGAGATAACAGGTTGAAACAAAAACAACTTACTGGAAACAGCAATGAGATAGGAAAATAAACAGTAACAGCAACAATATTAATAACAAAATTATACAAAAAGAGAACTATTTACATGCAAAAATTTCTCACCAACCAACCAACCTGCATGGCAGGACCCCAAGACAATGAACAAAATGGTGGATGGACCCTCTGCACTCTACCTATTCCATCCCGACCATGAGCCACACCCAGCTCCTCCTTGGAAGGGAGAGTCCCTCGCTTCTACACCCCCCAGTAGTGACATGGATGGCATAGAACAAAAACCTAGACATGCCTACAGGACTCCAGGCTCTGCCCCCTCATGGCTGATGTGAAAAATATTTTTTTAAAAATTAACCCTTTCCAGGCCAAAAAACAGGACACTCAACAAAAAAATGATATGAAATATTTCACATCTATAGTAGGCTAATACTATGCTCATATGAAAGCACTTTCAGTTGATATTTTGGTGAATGACCATGTTCAATTCCCTATTCATTATCCTAGATCACAGCTATCTGAATAAAATTTTCTAAAAGATATAAACCCCTATGTCCCTTGGCTTTCATAGAGTACTACCCCAGAACCAATAAATGAACAGAGCAGAGTACTGCTGTCCACTGTATAGCACACATTTGTTTGCATTCTAGATCCTTTCAATTTCACTCAAACACACACTAAGTATAGCTGGTTTCAAGTTCCTATCCAATTTTCAATTAAGCAAATTTGCTATACAAAATAGGAAGAACAGGCCAAATAATTACTGTGGCTATTTCACAGTCAAATAATAAAAGTGCAAAACAAATGCCTTGAAATCAAAGCTTACATTTTAAAGGAGAATGTCTAAATATTTTTTATAAAATAGACTTTTCTCTTTTGTAATAGAACAAAGACTTGAATACCAACAATGGAAATTTATTTCTTCGCCAAATTTCTGTGTTCCCTCCATGCATACACACTGCATGTTTTATAATAGATTGCTGGCAGGTATTCAGGTTTTTTTAGAAAACACAATTTATTTGGGGAAGAACAGGTAAATACTGTAGTTTTGATTATGTTTGTTTTATAGAAACACCTATGGCAACTCACAATGCATTATCTTCAGAAGCTCCTTTCCATTCTGTAATAGCCAATACTCCTCAAAAAGGGACTACAGATCTAATTCCAGGCAATCCTAGGTGTCTCATAAGATACCCGTTACATTTTCATGAATCCCAGCAGAACAAGGCAGGAAAAGGACACCCAAGGAGTTCTCTTGACCAGTATTTTGCCATTCATCATCAGAGCTCTCCCTTGAAACTTGCTGCAGTCATTTTTCCATCAAGACATAAGTATTTTCTCTTGAATTTTGAGAAGAAATTAAGGCTGGTTGTAACAACACTGCATGAATTTAGTGTCCAGCAGATAGAGGAAAAAGCAGCCTATAGGAAAGACCAAAGACCTCAAGCCATACTATGCAAGTTTCGGACCCACTTATATCACTGGGAGACTGTAAGCCTTGAGGTTATTAACTACAGAACACATCAGTATCATTACAGCAAAACAACCAAAGATTTGAACTGTATGTGACCAGCCCATTGAAACCAAAGCTGATTTGCTCATTTCAAGTCAAATATAGGAATGAGCTGGGGCTAAAATGCTAATCAGATCAACATTTCTGATGAAACTCATTCTTTCAGTATGCATCTTTTGAACAGACATATCTTACACAGCTAAACAAAGAGCTTTCTCAAAGTTCTCCACAGTATACTCCACTGCTCTCAGATTATTGTTAGCACTGGAAAGAGCATGGAAAAATACTAGAAATCTTCTTCTGCAGCTCTCTCAACTGCTGTGATCAGTTTGCTCAGATGACATTCATTTTTGAGGCACTTCATTCCTCTATACTGAAAACACATTGAAAACCATATAGGGCTGCAGCTTTAATCTAGCCTCCTTTATTACTGTATTTGTTATTTAACTTAAATCTGTCAATAAGCTTATGATCTTACACCTGATTTATTACCTGCCTCCCTAACTCAATGGAGTTAGAGTAGATCAAAACAAGTTTGATCTGGCAGAAAAATATCAGCCTTTCAATCTACAGAGACAACCTTTTAGATCATAAACTCCATTATCTCTGAAGTGAACATGAAAGGCTTTTTTTTTTTTCTGTCTTCTCTTCATGGCATGCAGATTAAGTTGATGATCAAGAACACTAAAGAGTGTATATAGGAATTTTTTTTCAGATACAGTTTCATGAAAATCTACTCCTCCAGGGTTGGATTTCTTTGGATGGGGGAGCAGGCAGTGCTTTTTTGGTTTTTCGTTTGGGTGAGTGAAACACTTGCTAATTTTCCAGGGAAATTATCATCATTCTAAAGGAAAGGCAAAGCATATGTTTTGCCTGGACTGGTAAATCTTTGTGTCAATTTTGCAAGGCACTTCAATATCTTTTTCTCTCCCCCTCTCTCTCTCTCTGTCACACACACACACATACACACAATTACAGTATCACATGTAACTGGGAACAAAGACTACAGGGAACAGAGTTTAATGGATTGTGATTACTGTTCTGGAACAGATTGAGTCTCTTTATAGCCTATGAGAAGATGATGTGAACTGAATTCAAACAAAGAACTGATAATGGATTTTACTGAAAGCCACACAGTTAAAAAGGACACTCTCATAATTCATAGCTGTAGAAGGTATCTCAAATTTTAAAAAGGGATTTTAAAAACTAAGAGGTGGATTACATATAAAACAACAGATTTAAACATTTTATCTCTATATAGTACTTTATTTTCAAGAAAGAAAAATCAATAATTATATTTACTGTTATTTTAAATATTTTCATTAGTAAATAGTGTTACATTTTGGCTATTTTGCACTAATAGAGTAACTGGTTCCTTCTTGTTTTTCAGGCAGTTTTGTTCGTGTTTCTGTCTAACATAAGCCTCCGTTGTTACCAAATCAAACTAACTGTACTTCAACCAATGCTTTAAAAATAAAGCATATTTCATGTTAGCCATTCTGTTTCCTTATACTTCTTACTCCAAATCAGTCACCCAGACATTTTCTTCTCCCAAGATGAGGGAAGAGGTGATTTTTCATCTATTTGTAATGATTCTTCTTGACTTGTGCACAGCATGGGGGAGGGAATACCTCATCCCTGCATAAATACCTCCCTTTGTATCATTTCTGATGTGCTATCCTAGGTGTCTGTTTTCTTTAATCTGATATCTCTCCATGCAGTGGAGGCTGCCTGTTTCTGAGTAAACAGCTTATGAATTTTAGACAGTAGATGAGAAAATCAATTTCAAATGTATTTACTATAGTGCTATCTGCTTCGAATTCTACCTTCTACACAAGAAGGAAAATGCCATTTGTAAATTAGAATATGCCTTATTAAATTTCTTACCGAATGAGACTGAAAGATTAAAACAATGCATAGAACTTGCTGTATTATTAGTAAAACTGATAAGTTAACTGATAAAAAATCTCCAAACATCCCACTTTCTGATTCCTGAGACACATTTTCAAATGCCATGTCAATAATGTCTGTCTTAAGAACTGATCCAGTATTAAAGCCAGGTCTGAAATCTAGTCCAAACAGATGAACCTTCACAGTCTTTTTTCACTGTATTAAACAGGATTAGTTCTGCATATGAACAATCCTTTCTGTACCTCTAATTACATTGTACAAATATTTTAAAATTGAAATACTGTCAAGTTTGTAATAAGCAAGCTCAAGCTGAAGTTTTTCTAATAGGTAATTTTCTTCTAAGTTTGAATCCTCCCACCAGACACCCACATTGTCCTCGTCTTTTTGTACTGCCTGTGCTACAGACATCTCCACCAGAAAAGACTCAAACAATTACCTAATGGTGCAGAACCAGCATGACAGCGCTTGCTGCTGTGCACCCCATTTCAATGAGAATGTGTTTTGTATGACTCAGAATGAATCAGACTGAGGAAAGAGAACTGCAGTCCCAGAAATAATAAACAGCAGCATACAATTCGGCAGAAAAATCCTATGGTGCTTGATCATCACTGCCCCACAATTAATTGCATTACATACTATATGTTGCATGCCTAAATAAAACACATTTGTGGATGTATGATTGTGTTTATAACGAATTGCACAAATATTAATTAAGGTTCTTTGTTGAAAATATCAAGCCCTAATCAATCATAAACAGATACTGATATAATTCTAAATGCCTTAGCAAAAGGCATCAAAACATTACAAAGTCCATTGTCATAGCCGTCCTTCCATCCCCGCAAGCCAAACTGGTGCCATGAAACCATCTGTGAAAGGGGTGCACATCACTTAGGAGGCCCAAAACCCCTTCTTTCAACCATCCAACACATCAATATGGTGAGTTGCAGACTCAAGATCCTCCTAAGTGGAGAATGCTTATTCATACAGCCTTTTCACACAGTCAGACTCAAAACTAACAGGATGCTGAATGTTTTTAGAGGATCAACTGAGCTGTCCACTCAAGTCCTCCAAAGGAACAGCAAGATTGCTACTTATTTAGCAAAGCCCAGCTCCCAGGCCTTCACGGCAAAGCCACACACATGAGACACCTCACAACTTCAATCCTTAGTCATGTGTGTGTTGCTGGAGCACAGCCCTTGGGGAGTGACAGGTACTGGAAGAGCCCTACCTCTGCAGTGACTTCACATGAATCTTCTCTGTGGAGATAGACAACTTACAGAGAGTGTTAACCAGAGCTTGGCTCTAATCAGTAATCAGAGCTGTGTAACTTTAAACAATTACCCCAAACTGGGTCAGATTCATATTCTAGAAAGGTGATGTCAAATTCCATGTAAGATATACACTCTGAAGGCATGTCTTACCCTAGCCAAAGCTTCTACTGAGTCCCCAAGCTGATGAGTGATGCTCTCTCACTCTCCATCACATATTGGTCAGAATCCCACTACCACCTCTTGAGCACAGATCTGTGACAGCTGTTTTGAATACACAAAATCATATTCTCTTTCTTCATAACAAAAAAAAGGAAAAAACTCTTTATTAAAATACTATCAGCATACAATACTTTCAGCAGAAAATTAAACACTCTCTTAAATAATATAGACAATAATAAAATTACAGCATTTCTGTATCATGTTTCTTTTTTTTTCTCCCTAATCCTCTATTATTACTTTCTGGTTTGGTTTGCCTAGCTTTTCCCTTCATATATTGACACTTCTAAGATCAGTGGCTATTTAGTCTGCTTCCTCCTACATTTATGTAGAGGTGTCCTTTTATTCCATCATTTACATTATGTCTCTTATTTTCATGTATTTTTAGAAAAAATTTTTGTAGACCAAATTTTAACAATCCACCATGAAAAGCAATTAGCCTCAGTAAAGTCACCAAGTCCAGTTCCTTCACTTTTAGGGAAAAGTCCAATATTTAAAGTCACTGCACACAGTCAAAAATCCTTGAGATGTCCTGTACTGCACCATCTTATGGTCAACTGCATTTGTTTAAAAGACGTGAAAGTACTGCAGTACTTCCTAACTTTTCGAAAGAGGATTGCATTTCCTGAGGCAGTGTTTCAGAGGTGTCACAGTTGCATACCTTTCCTGGAAAACATTTATTTGTGTTTACAGTTCACTACCTTTTACTGTAAATAACATGACTATATCTTAGATCACAAGGGCTGGAATCTCAGGAAGGGCTTCCCCAAGGGATTTCAGCTTTCTCCACAGGACAAAAGGAAGCCAGGAGCATGTTTCTTTGCCAGTTTTACTCCAACATTCATTTAATGTCAACAATTCAAACATCACCACTTTCTTGCTTTCAAAGGTGGAAATACTGAATATACAGGATAAATTATCTCAGCAGTCGGCAACTATAACAGCTTTTCTTTCTAGTCTCTTCAGCAACTTTCTGTGACATCAGAGATGTCTGCCTAGTGGTTTTGGTTTCCTGTCTAGCTACTATTCTGTGCATCCTTACAAGATTAGATAAAAGAGGTCTAGGACCATCCTAGGTAGATTGATAATGGCTCAGAGGCCCCATGTGTTGTAACACTAATCTCCAAGACACTCTCTCCCTATGGAAAACAAAAGAAAGAAGATATTAGAAGGAAGTGTAGTTAGTATCCAGGTATCTTTATTGCCTTTTTTCTTTTTCTCATTCTTCTCCTTTCTGTCAGGCAATCTCTGGAATATCCAAGTACCAGCTTTAGAGAGTGGTTTGGGGAGTGCAGATGTGATTTGGCCTTTTCTTTTGCAGACCTTGACTGAGAGCACCCTACAGCCTGCCTAGCATCAGCCTTCAGGGCTAATGCTTTCAGGGAGGCTCTCAGAAGCTCACGTAGGGAGAGAAATGTTAATGGCAGGGAGGAAATGCAGATCTGGACTGGCAGTGCATTAATCCACAGGAATCTCTGAATACACAGATCCCCTTGAGCATTCAAAACTGAACTAATATTTGTAGTCTGATTCCTGCATCCCCTTTGAGCATGGCCTTGAGGACAATGTTGAAATTGCTCTGAGAAAAGAGACTAGACATACACAGAGAAAAAAAGGCCATTACTGGTATGCTTTTAAGTTAAAATGAGCCAACAAAGTTAAATTTAAGTCATCCCAATTATAAGATATTGAAGTGACCAAAGGCAAAAACAAACCCCAGACTTTTTGATCCATACGCCCTGTCAAATCAACACTTCTGTATGTCCAGGCCCTGAATTTTGCAATAGCTAATATCAAGAGAAAAAGGTTTGTATTTATTCTGTGCTAAATAAAAGATGGGTTTCATGACTGAAGGGGACTATTATCATCAGACCTATTGCTTAAGGCAATTCACTGAATTTCCCCAGTGGTATTTGAGTTGACCACAGAACTTCTTTTTGAATCTTAGAAAGATATCTAAGTAACTGGGAAAAATAGAAATATTATCTACCATGCAGATAACAATAAAAAAGAGATGGAGAGATGCAAAACTTAAACACTGCTCTCTAGGTTGAAATTTCTGATGAAATACTGTATTGGATTTTTGTGGACAGGTTTTGGTAGCGTTGCCTTTTGGCTGGTCTTAGAATTATGAGGCAGACACTGTTAAAGGGATAAAAGGGTTTTACCTTGGTATTTTAATAGGGTCCTAGGTGCACAGCTCTTCAAAGGTGGAAAATGTGAAGATGCACACACACACCATATAAAGCATATACAATTTTTATGGACCTTGCAAATTAGCAAATCTGTCTAGAATTCCCCAATAAGAAACTTAATAAACGAAGTAATGTCTCCCTATTCTAAAATATCCGCCCCCTCCCTTCCCCAAAAGAGGCTAGAGCCCAGTTTACAAAATATATTCCAGAGAGAAGGTTTCAGCCAAGGTTGAAACCTGGAGTTTTCTGATAGCATAGGGTCCATTGGCTTCCTACTATGAATGTTTGGTCTTTCTGCCTTGCAGAACCCCAAAGCTAAGCTAGAATGTCGGACTACAAAAATTACAAGCATGTAGGTTAAGGGTATAGAGGATACAGAATACATATAAAAGGGTATATAAAATATATAAAAGGGTATATAAAAAAGGAAAGGCAAAAATCATCAGGTATCAGTAGTAGCAGGGAATACAGGGGTGGCTCCTGTGAGAAGCTGGCAGAAGCTTCCCCTTTGTCCAACAGAGCCAGTGCCAGCTGGCCAAGGCTGGGCTAATCAGAGATAATTATCTGTGATAACATATTTAAAAAGGAAAAAAAGTTATAGTGCAGATGTAATTGCAGCCAGAGAAGAGTAGACTGAGAATATGTGAGAGGAACAGCCCTGCAGACACTCAGGTCAATGGAGAAGAAGGGGCAGGAGGTGCTCCAGGCACAAGAAATGAGATTCCCCTCCAGCCCATGGTGCAGACCACGGTGAGGCAGCTGTGCCCCTGAGCACATGGAGATCCACAGGGATGCAGAGATCCACCTGCAGTCTGGGGAGGAGACCCACACTGGAGCAGGTAGATGCCTGAGAGGAGGCTGCGATTCTGTGGGAAGCCCATGCTGGAACTGGCTCCTGGCTGGGACCTGCCCAGAAGTCATGAAGAGAGGAGCACATGCTGGAGCAGGTTTTGGTGCAGGCTGTGTCCAAAGGACTGCACCATGTAGAAAGGGACCCACAGTGGAGCAGTTCATGGAGAGCTGCTTCCCATGGGAAGAATCACACTGGTAAAGCTAATGGAGAACTTTCTTGCACAGAAGGAACCCCACACTGGAGCAGAGGAAGGACTCCTCTCCCTGAACTAAAGCAGAAATGACATATGATGAACTGACCCTAACCCCTGTCCCCTGTCTTGCTGTGCCACTAGGACAAAGGAGGTAGAGCTGAGAAGGAGGCAGGGGTGGGGGGAATGTGTTTATAAGATTTGCTTCACTTATCCTGATCTGATTTTGATTAGCAATAAATTCAGTTAATACCCCCAATTCAAGTCTCTTTTGCCCTTAACCATTTTCAGTGAGTGATCTCTCTTAGTCCTTATCTTAACACATGAACTTTGTGATATTTTCTCTCCCCTGTCCAGCTGAGAAGCTCTGGTGAGTACCTGGCATCCAGCCATGGTCAACACACCACAAATACTGAGGAGCATTCCCAGACTCCGAAGTAGAGATATTTCAGATTTCTGCAAAAATATTGTCATCTACGTCTTAATTCCATGTGTCATTATATCAGATTACAACTGCTTGCTCATTTGAAGGATTTTGTTTATTTGACAGATTTAGTTTATATTAAGAGAAACACTGTGCCATTATCTACACACAATAATGGTGAAAAGATTTATTTGTACTTTAGTAAATAGACCAACATTAAGAGTGTTGAAATCTGAAGAACTACACACTTGGAAAAGAACATTAACCATGGACTAAAGATATTGTGACTTGGTAGAGTCGATTCAAAAGCAGAACTGCTGTGAAGTTAATGACTAAAGAATGGGTTTGAAAATGCACACACAACATAATGAAAAAATGTAATTGAGACAGCCACAGTTCACAAAATTTTTTAACATCATCTTTTATAAGCCTATGAGAGACCGGTCTATTAATGGTTAATGACTCAAACAATCTACCGCTTAACCTCTCAGGCGTAGAGGGTGTGCATATCCATCATCGAAGGCTCACCGTGAAAACTCCCCTATGGAGAAGCACCTGGACATTCACATGCAGCCTAAAGGTTTTCGTCCCTGCCAATGGGCCATAACTGATTCAAGTTCCCTCATATCAGAGGCAGCTGTAATGTCTTAGGACGTGTCATAAACCATCAAAGACTCCCAAAGTGTCCTGTGATCCAAAGTATTACATTACCCAGTGTAAAACTCCCTGAGTTAGGCAAAGCACCTGGGCATTCCCACCTGAACCTGAACCAATGTAAACTGAGTGGTTTCTTTGTTTCATGGGCTTCCCCCACCTTTGACAGATCAAGACAATGATCATCACTTTGACTGGGACTGGAATCCTCATTATCGAGAAGACTAAAAGAAGAGGGCCAACAGGGCCCATGGAGTAGTGATACTTTTTACACTGAATCTGTCCATCACTCTTATCTCTTCCCACCCCACTGCCTTTTCCTGTTTCTTCCTATCTTTCCCTCACATTTACAGTTAAATAAAAAATCCTTACCAACTCTCACATGTGGTCTCATTTGCACCTTAACTCAGGCAGAGACATTTCTCTAACAATTTTAATAACTGGATCTTTAAAAAGCCTGGAGGAGAAAACCTTATTTCATTGTTTGAACCAAATCTTCACATTCTCTAAAACTGCCTTCCATGCAAAAGTTTCAGTCTAGGGCTATGAGCCCAGTGTTTCACTTAAGATTAAATTAAGGGATACTTACAATAGTATATACACTAATTGTTGTAAATAATGAATTTCAGCCACTAAGGGGATGAGTTGATAAATTTTGCATGCTGGTAATAACATCAAATACAATGTGCCATGGTGCTCATTGAGATACTCAAGACAAGAACATTTCAGCATCTATTCGAGTCTTAAACTAGAAGTTTCCTTGGAAGTTGAAATGTTTCCTTAAAGAAAAACATGGGCCTGGAGGAAATGTTCCAGTTACAGAAAATCTGTGAGAAACTGTATATATTTCAATATATCTAAAATTTTCCATATAAAATATCTAGTGATTGTAAGAACAAAGTCATTTTCCTAATAACAAAATGTCCCTGTTTTTCATTAAGATGCAATTATGAACTATCCTAAATAGGCTATCAACCAAGGATTAAACGTTCTTCCAAGGCGATGAAAAATTGCCAATCCCAGAAAATTAGAGACTGACTTACTTCATTACAATGGTAATTATTAAATAAAGGCACTGTAAAAGGAAACCATGTAATTTCCATTTCCTAATTTTACTATATGCTAAAACATGCTTAAAACACCCAGGGTTATGCTTCCAAGCCTGTGGCCAAGCAATGTTACATTGTCCCTTGGTCATAGCCAGAAATATCGATGGAGACTAAAAGCACCATAGTGCTTGGTGTATATTTATATCTGCTCTTAAGCCTTCTTTCAAATCCACTGAATTAAAAATCTTAAAACCTCAGAAAATCAGATCTGGAAATACTTTCATCGAGTTAGGAATGGGCTACTGAGTTTAACAATATCACGGATTTTTTAAAACTCTAACTGAATTTCCATCTTCCACATACAGATCTCTGAAATTTTAGATAATTCCAGTTTCTCATCTAATATATTATACCAACTGCTAGGTCAGACGGTATCCCTTTAGCTGTGCTTTTCTGAATAGCAGGAAGGCATGCTTGCAAGTGGTTTCATTCATTAGTTTGAGAGAGAGGCAAATATACAGTTTGTAGGGAGGTTCATCTGCTTTTATAGCCCAATACAGATACACAGAAAAGAGGAATATACTTCTGTCTGCCTCAGATCATCGTGGACACACCACAGTTCTCCTTCACTGGAGCTTTTTGGTATCTAAGGAGGTGTATATGTGAAAAACTGAGTGCTAAACAATCTGGTCCTGTCAGGGTCCCAGGGGCACAGGAAACTAGTGACATGCAAATGCCTGAAAGTTATACTTTGAAAGAACATTTAGGAGTTACATGAGTTCAACTCCAGAGTTCCATGCATCCTTTGCCTTCTATGAGTTTCTCTTAGTAAAGAACATTTAACTTGTAACTACTATTTAAGCTTTAGAGACAGAAAGTACTGTCATTCTCACATATATATATAGTGGCTATAAAACTGCACTCTGTAAAGTCAGCATCAAGCCTCACCCTTTGTGGTATTAATTCAGGTTTTCTTGCCAAGAATCAGCCCTCCCCTCAATATCTATCTAAGGTTAAGTAAAATAAACAGAATTAAGAATTTGCATACTGAAATATTTTTCCTTCTGATTTCTGGTACACGGTCACCCCATGTGTGACCAAGGGAAATTGTTTGTTACTCTTTTATTTCCTCCAAATATTCTGATTTTTGGACTCTGCTGAAGATTATGTCTAAACAACAACTAGAAATGTCTCTGAACACTAGAAGATAGTTGTCTGTGCAAACTCCTAAAACACCCTCTAAAAGATCTCTGTCCTGTACCTCTTCCGAATAGGTCCGTGAACATATTTTGGTAGGCAGAGTGTTTCAGGAACTACTGCTAAAAGGCAGCTTGTACTCAACCACCTTTTCAAAAAAAAGAGTTTGCTATTGTATGTGCACATATTACTTGTCAGTTAGTCCCAGTGCCTGGGAGAGGTTTTAATCTATTGGTCTAGAAATTGTCCTAACTTAGACAGCTAAGAGATTCTTATACTGATGGTAGAGGTAGCAAGTGACATTGTTTATTTGATGGCCAACATTACTCGGGCAGCTGTTGAAAACATTAATAATAAATCAGATCCACTGAGATCTTGTGTGGCTCATAAGGAGTACTGAGTATTCTAAAATCCAACTTCAAGGAAAATAAAGATGTTCCCTGCAGTGTCCAAGAAGGGAAGACACAAGGGATTAGGCATGAATGTTATAACAACATTCAATAAACATTCAAATGTAGTGGTAAGAGAGTTCACAGTAGAATAAACCCAGTATCAGTGAATATAACACGTCATAAAAGCACTGGCAGCAAAAAGCTTAATTGCAAATAGTCAGACTAGAGAAACATGCTCAAGGAATGAACTGGAGAGGTTAATAGGAGAAATAAAGAAAAAAAAGGAGTAAGAACTCAGCACAACTCTGTCTGTTTTCCTCCTCGTGTTTTGTATCATGTGAACACTACCTCTAAGCAACAATTAGATGTTTGCATCTACTCATGACAATGCAGGACATACCGTGTTTTTTTTTTTAATTACCATTTTTGAGTTTTCAGAGTGGATGGATTTTACAGCACATTTTCCCCTTCTTCCTACTTTTCAATTTGCAGATGTTCCTGCTAGAAAACACACACGTATTCTACCTAAACATTTCTTCAGTAAAATGTCTCTACATAAGAAAACTGCATTTCTTGGGAAGCCCAAGTAGCTGAAATTTTTCTGTTTGTTTGTTTAGTGTTACAAGAAAACTATAAACTTCTCTTTTGACTAAAAACATTCTGTTGAAGGAGGGGGGGAAGTTGAGATCAGAGCACTTTTTTTCCTCATTCTTTTGTTCAAGAGTTAGACTGAAACATTTAAAGAGTACCCAGCAATTACATCAATACAGAAGAAAAAAGAATCCCAAGTCTGAGTCTTGTCATTGTCAGTTGCTCTAAGTTGTCACAGCCAGCAGCCTCACTGCAGGTATTTATATCAGCAGAGATCTGGCTCACTATCAGAGAAGCTAACAGCAACCAAGGAAATGACTAGGCTGAACGTGGGCTAGCTAACTTTTCTTACTTCTGAAGAAAAGCATTGGGATCCCTAAGAATCTTACTGGACAAGTTCTGAAAGTTACAGTTCCTTCACACAAGATTTTAAGACTATCCAGGGTGGCTATACTATGTAAGTGAAGGAAAGGGATGGCATGTGGCTAGTAAACATTTCCAAATATTCAATGATACTAGCTGACAAGCAAGTTCTCATGTCCTGTTCAGCTCCATATGTAGTGAACACTTGCACCTCCTACTGCTTTTGGAATAACCTGGCTACTCAGGAGGAAAACCAACATGAAGTCCTACCCTCAGTGGAGGATCTTTCTATCAAATTCTTTCTTGGTTATCTTATAGTTAGCACATACAAACAGAAACAGGCGAAATTAGCAGCTGATTAGAAAACTATGAGATTGCAATTCTCTACGTTTCAATTTCTTATTCTCTTCAAGCCCAACAACAATAGTGAATGACATTTAGCTACTTAATTATTAAATAATATTTTAATATCAGATGATGACTAAGACCTCAGTTGTAGGAATACAAAGGTTACTCAAAAATTCCTCTTGACCAGGCCTGTTTTTGTTCTATTGAATCTTTCCTTGTGGACACCGTAGTTTCTTTATTTTCATTCACTTCTCTCCTTTCTCAAAGTATGGTACAACAAGTTTGCTGGAAGAATTTGTTTTGAAATTTTACATACCTTCCCAAGAAAAGCTACCTTTCTCTAAATGTATGCCAGAAGTACCTAGAGAAATACTATACCACAAATCTCCACAAAAAGATTTGTGTGTTGGTATGCAAGATTACATGAAATGAATTGGTAATCTAAACAAATAATTACAAAGGCTATCAAAGAAAATAAAAACTAAAACCGCCAAATATTGTTCCTCTCAGTACCACATTTTTAGGAGCTTACAAATAAGTTATTTTGGGAAAGGAGACAACGCAAAGCAAACTACACAAGCACTAAGAAGTTCTGTTTCTGTGAGTACATTATGAAATCCAAAGGAGACTTTGCAGTCCTATCAAGTTGTGCACACAGGGGAGGAGCATGATATGCTGTAAAAGTGCTAAATCTGCAACACAACATAACTGAAATACCCGTGACCAAATCTGAAATGTTCCTTACAATAAACATTGTGTAATGGAAAGATAGGAGAGATAGAAAGATAAAAGTATAAATACAGTTGTCACCCCATATGAAGGCTAAAATTCATGTAACTTCAAGGAAAAAAAACCACTATAATTAGTCTAACAAGTATAACCATCACATCAGTATTGTCTGCTGGGAGAAACTGTATCAGAATTATTCTGGAAATGGTCTGGTGCTACAGAAGGCTTTCCTAAATATGAAATTAACTGCATAAGCACTGCTCTTTTAAGGCAAGATACCACCAGATACTAGTAAAAATAGAAAAATGTAGCTTTTGGAAGATGTATTATAACAATAAATCAGCTACTCAGTCAAAAAAAATATAGTTCTGGATCTATAATAAGATTTTAGTAATATAGGTTATATTAAAAAAAACAACAGATCTGTTAATGCCTCTCAGAGACACTGATTTGGGATTTACACCTTGTGAGTTTCCCAACCATGAGCTGGGAGCCATGAGTGTCAGTCATTTGCTTGGCTTCCCTAAGCTGTCCTTTCAAATTTACCATTTCTCATTCTGTTTAGCTGGTGGTCTTATTGAATGGTGTTCATGATCTGAATGCAAAAGAAGTAAATAAAAGGACAACAGATGAAAAAGTATGTTGGAGCTGATTACTTCTTAGGAATAATGATTATCTAACAAATAAAGAAACTTTGCTGCACATATTGGTATTTTCTAGTACAGTTTCAAAGCGCTTTGCAAAGATATTACAAGACTCAGAAGCAACCAGAACTCCTTAAGTCAGGAACATTAGATCCTTCCCTTTATCAACTATTGGCAAGGATAGGCAGAAGTATCTCAGGAAATCATGGTTTTCTTACACACAAAAAAGAAAGCAATGCCTGTCTAAACAGATGTAGTTATTATGTAAACTGTAGAGTCTGTATCACTTAGGGGCTGACCAAAACCTCCATCTCTGATTAAATATATAAGACTTTAATATTTAAAATTGTCCCTTAGGTACCAGGAATAAAATGAGCTATAGAGCTGACAGCCTGATGTCTCACCTGCATTCAGTGTACAGGAATTCAAAAAAGACTCTAACAGTATCTAGATGTCACATGTTCTTGCTATATAATGTCAGTGATTATAACACTTACCTGTTCTGCACTGATGCAATGCTACATCTGAGAAATTAGCAAAAAAAAGAAGAAAATACTACTTTTTTGTATAACACTGAATTTTCTTAAGGGTTGCCAAAGCCACCAGCTAGTTAGAGTCTTTGTGCAATTTACTTAATATCACATCTCAATTTTTCCCTTTAAAAGTAAAAAAGAAAAAACAGTTCAAGACATACCAGTATCTTTGAAGAACTAAAACCAAAATGATACAACTGTAGCATGAGGCAACATGAAAAAGAAAATTAAGATGCAGTCTTGCAAATGGTGTCTTAATGACTAAAAATTATTGTAAGGATTGCATAACTGTGCATCACAATTACGGCTAAGACAATGTCTTATTTCCTCAAAGTACATTAAAAGTCAACACAGATAATTGTCTCTGCTTACCATACACATAACTTCACCGTTTTTTAACAAAGGTCTTCAAGAACACAATTGTACACGTAGTATCTTAAATGGGGAAGTTACAAACTATGAGTAAATTAAAATTGTATGATGAGTACAAACTATGAGTAAATTAAATAAAATACAAATTCTAGAAATGGTTATAAATACTGAAATACATCTTAACTATGACAACTAACTAGAGAAAAATTTATTGCAGTTATTACTCAAATGTATTTTATTTCCAAGGTTCTAATTGAGACTATGCTCCTTGAAGAATCTGTTCACCATAAAACCAGAATGCAGCCCTTTGAATAATATCTCACAGGAAATGTTTTTGGTGCATTATTCCATCAGCAATGATTATTCTACATCCCTTTTCACTCAAGTCATAATGAAGGAACTATGACCTGTTCTTCCTGAACTATGTTTCTGAATCCAATTCCTAATTTTAGAAGGATTCTCCTCTATCCCTCAAGAACTACTGTAAGTTAGCTGATACAAAACTGACTCTTACTTAATCTTTTCATTGCATCTATAGACAAAATTTTTAAAGTTTCAATGGTAGGAATTTCAGAGAGTGGCAAGATCTCACCATATATCAAAACTTACTAATCACTTAGCTATTAATTTTGCTACTACTCAACAGCAAAACAAAACCCCTGTCCCTTCCTTTCTGTGGTGGTGTATTTCACAGCTGTGCTTATCGCAGTAACAGTGTACCAGGCTCAGAGATCTTCTGCTAAATGTGATGCATTATCAGAGGGAAAATCAGAATTGAAGCAATTTATTAACAGCTTGTAATTAACCAGCAATCAGTGATCTCTATATTTAATACTCAGCAACACAAATAAACCCCAATATTAGATGCAAGCAAAATGCTAATAAACTAAAATATTACATGCATATGAAATGCTTATAATATACACAAACATAAACTACCTCCTACAACAACCCACCCAAAATGCTCTAATCACAAACACAAGAACAGTTACATGTACACATTTTTCTCACAGGACCTCTGAGTTGTTACAAGCGCACACTCCTCATCTGGGGGTGCTTGTTGCCCCCTCTTACACATATTCTGCTACAGGTGTGGGTCGTCTAGCTTTCCATGGATCTGTTCAGCTCCTTGCAACCTGCTGAATCACACACTAGTGTGAAAGAACCCCATGACTTCATATGTGCACATCACAAGTGTGGGTATGTGTTGTTGCAGTCTGAACTGACAGTTCACTGGCTGGATGCAGACACCTCATGGCATCCAACAGGGTGCATGTTCCTGCCTTAGATGGAGGTTTTAATTCCAGCAGAGCAGTTTCTCACTGTGTCAATGTCATTCCAAGTACTGCTGTTCTCAGTCCAATATCTCTCCTCCCCACAAATTTCCATGCTATTTTTGTATTTCTTTTCAGGCTCTCTCCTTCTTGGAAGAGCCAATACACATAACTATGATCCTGTTAAGCTAAAGAGGCTATAGTGACCAATCTCCCAATGTAACATTCCATGAAAACATGAATATTGTGTCTTTAAACTTGAATCTGAAAACAGAACATCCTTTCTGCACACTCATCTTCCTCTTCCTGCTCAACAGCACAGTAAGGGCACCCAACCTTACTTTTACCTCAGCAAAGAATGGAATATTTCTCATTTAGCTTCAGATGTCACCTGAATCCTCTAACAGGTTTAAGATTTCTGCTTTAGGACAAAACAAATTACACATTTTGGCTTCTCGCTCAGATTTAAGTCTGAGCTGTATAACTAAATTTGTGCAAGCACAATCTCATCCCAAATGTTTATAATGTCTTCTGAATGAATGTCTTCTAAATTAGCAGGAAGAACATATGGCTTTTCTTCTGAGTGAGAATTTGTTTGGTTGCCTTTGCATTGGGTTCTGCCTTTGTCCAGAGAGAGTTATAATTTTAATGTTTTTCTAGTCCTGTGCTGCATCTATTTCTTCATTTTTTCGTCCTACCACTAACTACCATCCATCGAAGTCAACTTATAACCCAAAAGGAGACCAGCACTAACACAAAGCAGTGCTCTATGAGTCGGATACATTACTGGAAGTAATTCCAGTTTTCCAGTTTCTGTATTTCAACACAGTAGTGTTGAAATTTGAGAAATACTTGAAAGAATGTCCATTTGAGACATTCTTTAAAGGTCTGCTTCTTACTAAAATCTTTCAGTCACTGACAACCATGCACACTTTGAAAAAATGTCTTGGTATGTTATTTTTGCAGGTTGCCTGCAGAAAAGTCTTTTTCAGCATAACTTTAAGTATAATTTGATTATGTAATGGAGAGCAAAGCTGGGAGAACTGTAATACCTGCCTACGGATGGGTGGTGTGTTTCCAAGTACTGCAAAAGAAATTTCCACATAGACTTTAGTGAGTATGAGTTTGATGGTAAAAAATTTTAATATCTTTAAAGCTGTTCTAAATTATTGTCTTCATATTAATAGACATATGTAATCAAATATAAGCACTTCACTTTCCTTTGAACACCAGTTTTCTTAAATTAGTTCTGACTTTCTGCATCCAAACAGACACAAGACTCTAGGACAGCTAATGCTAACTATTTTTATGCTCCCACATTCAATAATTCTGTTAAAATGAAAACTGCATTGAAAGGGTGCCTTTTCCTCTCAACTCCCCCATACACAGCCACAACACCAGCAAACAGTTGTTTTCCTTTGTTTTCTTCCTTCAGGTCAAATTTTTTATTACTGTGCTGCTCTTTCCCATGAACAGAAGATCCATCTGCATTCACATTACACTCTGGAAAGTATAATGTGTAGGGAAACAGGAAAATGTGAGTGACTGCAGCACTTACCACAGATTTGGCACCACTGGGTAGATATGCTCTCCCATAAACGGAAAAGAAACACCCTGGCAACAGAGAAAAATAGGAAGTCAGTGTCCTTGGTTCTGGCAAAACTACACTTACTGCACACTAAAGCAAGTGGGAGGCAGGAAATTAAACAAAATCTAGCAAACTAAACCAAAAAGAGAATCAAAATAGATGCTATTGAAGAAGAAAACTGGAAAACAGTGTTAAAGATAATATGTCCCCTCACGACTTGTTCTCCTACTTATAATCTTCACTGGTTTTGCTACAGGACTGACATACTCAAAAATTTTCAAAGTTTTTAAGCACACTGCTGAAACTACAATAAGGAAAACTGTAATTCACACATAAAATAAGAAGGAATCACTCTACCTGAAATGTAATCTGATAGATTTCATACATCCACCTGAAAAATGTCTTAATATAAATTACATGCTTTTATTGTAATTCTATTTTAACACTATCAGCTAAATCTATTATTATTTAAAATCAGCTTTGTTTCTAACATAAAGATGATTCTAGGTCAGAGCAAAGGCTAGTGATTCATCAATCTTAGTAACCATTCTCCAAAAGATCACACAAAGTAAAAAGGGAACAATACAGCACATAATAAGACTTCACCCAAATTATATAACCTCCAAAAATTTGTAACATTTGGAATTCCTCAGCCAGGGGTAATGTCTTTTCTTATTCAATAGGTAATGGTGGATGTTCCTTTTCTTACATTATCCACTATTCTGAAGGCATGTAAACTGTGTAGAGGGAATTTGTGGAGCTTCTGGAAAAAGATATTGCAAACGTTAAAACAAGATGAAGAACCAAGCCTTCTTGTTTGCTTTGAATGAGGCTTCTGTTAGCTTCAACTGATGTTCACCATCATTTTTTTGAAAATGAGACTAAACAAGAAATTCTTAATGCACAACCTTCATACCACTTGGGGTTTTTTAGCCCTCATTAACATTTCCATAGAAAATCTTTTCTCCAGGCTAAAGAATTCTGGTTTGCCTAATTACTATTCCTATTGTAACATCACAATTTAGCTCGTCCTTTGTGCCTTTCTTTAATTTTTTTCCACTTCAATTATAGCATTTTTAAGAGGAAGGGATAACAATTGTTAAGCACCAAACTCATGTTCTTATTGTAACCAAACACCTTGTTCCCAAGTAAAGATGGGCAGCTCAAAATCTCTCACCTGAGGTAGTGGGAGTTCTGTCTCCTTACTACTAAATATAGATTGGAATTAGTCAGATCAATGACCATGGCAGGCTTGTAGAATTTGAGTGCCAAGTTGAAAAAATTTAGGGCTTAATAATCAAATCCTGTACGAGTCAATAGTTCCATCTGAAGTACAAGTAAATTCAAAAGATAGGAATCATCTGAGCAAATGCAAATGTCTAAAATGCAGATGCCCATACTAGTTGTCTAGACTCTAGGGTCGCAACAGAGCAATAAGCACTTTTGTGGTATGAATCATCTGACCTTTTAGAAATGTATGAGATCAACTGAACCCTGCAGGCACTTGTTTCTCTGCTAGGACTACAAAAGACTAGAAGATTTTCCAGATGAGGCTATCTCTTATGTCCCTTAAGTAACTATACAGGGAATCCACAATGAACAGCCCAGAAGACATCTGCAATAAAAAGGCCTTAAATTACCAGTATGAATACTACACAAAACATTTCAGCCTGAATGTCACAGGTGTCTGAACACTTGTTTGAAAGGCCTTTTAATAGCAATCAAAGTTTGTATTGCAGTCTGAATTGAAGGTACTAGTCCTTCAAAGACTATGAATCTTTCTTTATCAGCAGAGAGAATTTTTTAGTAATTAGGTTCCAGAAAATTTGAAAGAAAAATCTGTCATAATACATAGTATTTTGCGTCTTACAACGAATGCCAACAATACTCTCTAAAACTTAAAAGGTACCTTTTACACCACTTAGGTACTCTTACACTATTTAGACCAACTAATTATTTTCTTCCTTATAGCTGATGGCATCTCACCAGTCTTCGTCAACATTAATATAATAAGACATAAATATAATAACTATACTAACTTTGATTTATTTTAAAAAAAAAAAAGTAAGGGGTAGCAGATCAGATCTGTACTGGCTGAATTGTGCAGAATGCTGCATATTATAAGCGTGTGTGTCTTTAAATCCCGATCACGAGCAGAGCAGCATGATATGTTGCCACCTGGTGTAGAGGTGATGTAAAAAATCCTTGCTGCCTCCCGCGTGAGCAAAGGCTGCGTCACTGCAGAGGCACATCTCTGCGTGGCCCGTCCTGGCAATGTCGTCAGCTACCTTGCCTGCTGACTCACATCTCGGGAAGAAGTCTGCTCAGAGCAGAGTGTCCTTCAGCCCGCGATGATGCGGAGCAGGCAAGCACAGGGACTGCAGACGTTACCAGAGAACGGGGAGAGAGGAAGTTGTCGCTGCAGGCAAAAGAGCTGAAAGCATTCGAATCAGAATGCAAATATACATGTTTACAGCGGTCCACAGCCAACATGTTGATCCTGCCGTAAGGTGCTGAAGAGAGGCTAAAACGTTTTGACTGCTGTATCACTCAAGTAAATGGGCTGCTCTTGGAGGAAAGTTGAATGTCTGCTGCATGTTAACCATTTCAAACTTTTCCTGCACTTCATTTGCCAAAAGGATCTGTGTTTTATAATAGAAACATCCAAATAACCTGCCTAGTACTCCTTTGTGCAAGGAACCTCTTAAAAGTGGTAAAAACAAGAACAATGTGCAGATTTCTTAGAGCAATAAATATCACAATTTTAATTTATAATGTTTGCATTTTCCGTAAGGACTGATCATTAATACAATCACTCTTGGAAAACCCTTTCCTTGTGTTCAACAAGAACAGTTCAATTGCTGCCAATTCCTCTAAGAAATACAATTTTACCTTTCTTTAAAACCCTACATGCTGCTGCAAGGAACAATTAAAAGCCCAGCATTCTTTTTACAGATATGACTTTCAGTAACATATTTCAATGGGAAGTCCTAATGCTAATCTTGGAAGACGCTGACGCTTTGCCTTTTACAGTCATTCAATACTCTAGAGCACAGTGGTGTTCTACTGCCCCTGCAGCTGAATATGTCATCACAAATAACTTCTACATGTGCACCCTGTCACTGAAAGATCTCTACGGATGTTGATCTTTTAATATCTTGTGAGAAGAGATTTCACCTGGTTTTCCACAGTTTACAAGCAGAAAAAATACAAAAATATTCCCAGTGCTTTTTGGCAAAACTGTTGATAAATCTGTTTTGGTATCACACTGGAACAAAAAGAGGGAAGCATGAAAAACAGGTGCATGTATAGTTACCTAATGTACTCTAAGACAAGCAATTTTTCCCGACTGAAAACCTTTATCTAAAATGTCAGTAAGTCATTATAGCAGAAAAACCATCCTTGCAATTCATGAAAAATCTCTTTGTAAATTCTGTCATGATAGATTGTCACTGATGGGGAAAAGACTGATGTCTGACTGATGACGAAACACTTGCTTGAGTAAAAAACACTCAAAAGCCCCCAGAGAAAATTTTATATATGAACATACCACTGGGCCTTTAGTATTTATAGGCTCTTCAACATTGTCTTGTGTCTGTCAAACTATAAACTGATCCATCTGTAAAAAAAAAAACAAAATCAAAAACCAATATATTTTCAGGTAACAGCAAATAGACTTCATACTATTTTCAGTTTCTCAATACAAATGACAATTCCCTTGGATTTTTTTTCGGAAAAAGAATATATACCTCATGTATGCACTAACCATTATATAAGAGACAGCATAGTCAGAAGAGTATTTTTACAAGGGAAGAGGGGGATATTAGATAGAAAATCTATCCCTTTAACACTGAGTTGTTCAATATTCACAAGGTAATTTTGTTTCTACTGTCATCATTATCACAAGAAAAAAATGCCACTAATTTCCAAAATATCTGGAACTGCACTGCCACACTATGTTACACAATATTTTTTTAATAAAATAAGGATTTGAATTGTGTATGAAATACAGGCATTTTAAAAAACATTTCTAATGCAGCTGGAACAAAAAAACTCATTGTGAGGCTTGAAATGGGTGATTTGTCAATCAGCCATATTTAATATTTCAGTTCATATGGTGGGAAAAGAATGGTCATCCTGGACCACACACTTACAATGGCCCCACTGCACTGTCACAAAGGCAGTAGCTATAATGTGACAGTCCCTTGAATGTAAAGCCCAAAAAGATGTAGCTTCAAGCAGTGCCTTCTGCATGGCTCTCTGCCTCCAGACACTCAACAGTTCTCTTTGAGACACTTTGAGCCATGGAGCAGAAGAGAGATGGTGAAACCACATTGTACAACCACAGAACTACCTAGAAGCCAGAGCTGCATCCAGCACTACACATGAGAGGAGACAGATCTTGTGTTCACTCAGCAAACAGACAAATAGTTAATCTGGTAGAGTCAAACAATAATCACTCCAGTATCCATACTTAAGTTATAACAAAATACCTGGTTTTCCATCACATAATCATGATAGATACAGGGGAGAAATAGAAAATACTGAAAATTTATTTCAGCAACCTACAGAACTACAGAAAACACTAAATAGTCATTATGGTTTCATATAAACTGGAGGATGGTTATTTTGAACTTTGAATTTCTCAAAAACTGTTTCAAGGAAAAAAGAGGTGACTTTTTGACGTTAGATGTATTATTGCCATTAAATCAGTTCAATCTCCTGCCTCACTTCTACCTGTTTCTTTAAAAAAAGCTCAGAACAGTATGTGCTTCAAAACTCAGTCTACACAGACAACCATACTCTTCCTGGCCTCAATAACTGCTGCAGCATTTGCTTGACTAGAGCAGCAGATGAACATGTGTGGTCATTAAAGCATAGAAAAATCTCCTTCCTCCTGTGAAAATAATTGTACATTCTATTGTACAATAGCATCCAAGATGAAAGATGGAAGGTATTTTTTAAATACAATTCAAAATCAGAAGGTTTCAACAGAAGGTTTTAACAGATATTCCATCATATCCCCAGTGTTGGAATAGGGTAATTGTTGTCATTTCATTGCTCTCTAACTACCTACAATTATCCCTTTATACCAGTAATCAGCTTGATACCATTTGATCTCCCTTTGCTTTTTATGCATCTAATTACAAAGTAGCAGTAGATGTTTGCATCACAAAGACTGGTTTGAGTACCCGCCGCAAACTCCTTGAGTTGTCAAATGCCTGCATTTTCCCAAAGATGTAAGACTGAGAGCTAAACACATATTTAAAGGCTATGTTTTATATGCCAATGGTAGTCAGGTACTTTAAAACTATTTTATGAAGAAAGAATCATAATATTTTTTACACCAGCAGTGTGCAATGCAAACTAACATGAAAAGCATGACAGAAGCATATGTCATCTCTCCATTTTGATAAATAAACTTAATTTTTTAAGTCTGAGACAAGAAATGTGTGATCTTTTTCACTAGCATGCACCAGACAAACATTGCAGTAGTTCTGAGTTCTCGTGACCTTATTTGAAACACTCACCAAATTAGAGGTAAATTTGGAGGTTACTTTAATAGTTAGAAGGGTCAGTAGGGCTCATCTGGATTCAGTGATCTGAAGCTGGTCTCTGGAAGATCTTCTCTCTCACTCTTAGCTGAGTGCAGCCTCTTAAAACAGCAGATGCGTGCAGAAGAAACCCTGTTACCGGACATCTTGCCACGCTTCATGACTACAAATGCCACTGTGGCTCCTGCGAGGCCAAATCAGTCCAGTCACAAACAGTATCCTCATGAAGCTTATTTTAGAGTTTAGGGATGATCTAATCCCACAACTTCATTACTGTCAGGGTACAATAACAACCCTACTCCCCTTTGTCCAGAAATACTTTGGTTTATTACCAAAGTATTCTCCAAAATTCTCGCTTAGCTGTGACCTTTCAGAAAAGCTGGTTGTGGCAAGGGAAAATAAACTATGTGTTATGTGTTGCTTTGGTGTGGACATGGGTCACCAATATGTGATTGCAGCTAAATGTCAGGTTCAGTTCAGCGCTCAAAAAAAGGAATGGGACAAGTTCTTGAGGCCAGTTCTGCAGACCTTACAAAATGCTTTGTTACCCCAAATTTAACCTTAATTGGAACTGAAGATCCTATCATAGATACTTGCAACCAAATTAATTTTAAAAATATGTATTTCTGAACCCACACACTCCTTAATGCTTACTAAAATCCATCAGCAAATGCAGCTCTTCCATTATACTCTTCTGGAAACTAACACAAACTAAGGTTATTGTAGGTCTTAATGAAACACAATGACTGCACAGTGAGTGACTCCTCAGGGTGAGTTTTTGCTCATCAAATCATGCAGACCTTACCAGATGCTGCAGTTAAAAACAACCCTCCATTCCCACTTTTGTCTAAATGTGAACTTCAATAAACGTTGAAGTAGGCTTCTACTTTGGAAAAAGACTGACTTTAGGAGGACTTAAATGCCTCTAAGAGAGGTGAAATTTTGTAAGCTTCCTTACTTGCTCAGCTGTTTCACAGAGGCAAAAGATTTTAGAGCAAGATACATGTATTGCTGTGAACATTTATAAAGGGCAAATTATGAGTTACAGTTTTGTTCCTCAACTATCCTTCTCATGTTATCAGACAAAACGTTGGTGCAATATAAGGTATAATCTTGCACTATGGAGCTTGATCACAAGGCTTGTGGCACTAGTATGCCCAATGGCACGCTGTAGCCAGAGTTAAGTGTTGGAAGTAATTTTGAAATAATATTGCATCATTTCCTATGCCACAGCTTGCATTACAGAAAGATCAATTACAATGGTATCAGGATGAAAGAAGGTTTGAAAACGGAAGGATTCTCTACTCCTTGATGCCTGATCGTAAAATCTTTAAAACCTAGTGTTGCATTTCTTGCCATTATGACCGTGAGATGGCAGCAAGGAGTGATTAGCCTCGGGGCGGAGAGCAGGGGGTGGGGGGGCGGTGTGCGACACACAGCCCTGCCACGGGGCTGGCCGGATTTAGCTCCCGAATCCATCGCGACTGTGTGCCCACTCAAGGTTTTATGGAAAGCCTGTCCTGGGGAGAAATGCTGGAAACTGAAAGCCAAGAACTCCTTCTGCAGCATTACTGCACAAATTATTTAGAACCCTGCTCGTGGAGGTTTTATAGCTTCATGATTAGCATAGATTGAACCGTTTAAGAATGAAGGAGTTCCACCAAGGAATCCTCTCTATTCTTTTCTTTTTATCTCCATTCTCCGCAGGAATGCGCATCAGCTCTCCAACACGGAGAGACCCAGGCGCCCCCACCTTGCCAAGCCGAAGCTTTTAAGCCGGCGCGGNGCACCGCCCCGGCAGCACTCCGCCAATCAGCGCGCGGCAGGAGCCACTGACGAGCGGGGCGGGGCGGCGGTGGGCGGGGCCGGCGGCGCGCGCGCCCCCATCTGGCGATTCGATTGGCTGTTGCGCCGCCAAACTGCCCAATCGGAGAGTGCTTTGCAAAGGCGCCCTGAGCCTATCGCAGAGGTGGTTCCTGTTCCGCTCGGGCAGTTTGAAACCGTCGGTGCCGGCGGGCGGGGGGGGCGGGGGGCGGCGCGGC